>OZ026622.1:69929329-70276128 GCA_964020975.1 Hermodice carunculata | reverse complement strand
TTTTATTAAAAAAGCTACTTGTACTACTACTACTACTACTACTACTACTACTACTACTACTACTACTACTACTACTACTACTACTACTACTACTACTACTACTACTACTACTACTACTACTACTACTATCATCATCTTCATCATCATCATCATCATCAAGTTATTGTTGAAGGTTAACGTTCATGTTGGCATGTAGATGTACATGTATCACCAGACATTTTATTTTCACGCTGTTCACTAGGTTTTACGAAACGTGACAAGCATATTCCGTAGTTGGTGAATAGTGGGCTTATTTTTTATGGGAACTGATAAGTTCTTAACGCAATAAAAGAAAAGCATAACAGTTAATTAAACCAGAGTGATTTTCATGGAGCTTTACGTGTTATCGTTGTAATGTTTAAAAATTTCCATTATTTCAGCTACAAAAGACAAAAGCAACATAAAGGCCTATCCACCAACAAAATAAACCTAACAATTTTTGTATGTGCATCGTTCTTGCAGTTTTTATTTTATCTCTTACGTTACATGTACTTGCAGCTGCATTTGAAAATGTAGTACAGTGGAGACAGGCTGGCTTCAAAACTGTTGCACTGCTGGTTCTTGGTGGGGTGAGCTTTATGCATAAAACAACAAACACTTAACATTTACATTTTGAAGCCGCAGCCAGTGTTGGCTAAAAAGTACGAAATTTTTCACATTCGTTACGTGTAGCATGGTTGCAATTTTGACTCAGGCGCACGTGCAGAGAAAATTTCATTAAAACAGAACGTTTGCTACTGCCTTTGTATTCCAGCCGACAAGTCTGAACTGTTTTAACGCTTCTCACAATAGTGATGATGCTTTCCCAACATTGTTTATTGACAATTTGCCTATTTGTAAAGTTAATACATTTGAACATCTGGGTCATTGTGTGGGACAAAACGCATCGAGTAACAGTATTTCTAATTGTATCAGTCGATTTCAAACAGAAGTGAATCTCTTAATGGCCCAATTTGGGTATGCGTTCCCTGACGTAAGACACAAATTGTTTAAAACCTACTGCATGCCTTTATACGGATGTCAGTTATGGGACTTCTCTAAGCGTGAAGTGGAACGTTTCAGTACTGCCTGGAGAAAGGCCATTAGATTTCTTTGGAGATTACCGTATCGAACACATAATGTGTTACTACCACTTATTTCTAGGGATTTACCTGTAGAAGTTCAATTACATAAACGTTTCATGAAATTTTTTCATAAAGTAATTAATAGTGAGAACAGTGTTGTGAAGACATGTGGATTTGTGGCACTTGGAGGTAGTTGCTCTTCAGTTTGCAACTCCTTAAACTATGTCTCATCCAGTTATCAAATAGATAAATACAATTTGAATAGATCAAATTTGCAAAGTATCTTGCGATCTATTACGGATAAAGCAGTTCTATCGCAAGAAAACTATAACGTCTGTCACAGCGAAATGATCAGAGAACTTTGCTTGGCCAGAGATGCGAAATTGGACACCATTTTTACCAGGCAACAACTGTGTGAGACTATTCACTATCTATGTACAGTATAGTCAGTATAGTAATGGATATATGCCTTGATATGGACTAGCAATAACAGCCGTCCTTTTTTTTTTCCTTCTTTAATTCTGTATATTTGATTCACTGGCGGCTCCGTACAGGTATGTTTATTATGTATTTGCTTTTTATGTAACTTTTTTTTTCTCAGTGTACCTTTTGTGTACGAATAAAGACATATATATATAAGGATTGTGGGGGTGTATGTAAATCACGTGGGACTCAAGCGTTCAGGTTTGCCAACATATGGCAAGATAAATTTTCTGTGCAGGATCACCAAAGGACAACAAAAAAAAAAAAAAAAAAAAAAAAAAACCGATGTCGCCAGTTGTTCTATGCATCACGGAGTCCTGCATGTCACGTAATCTGTGTAAGCACACTAACAATATTGCCTGCAACCTTAAACTTGTAATCTTCTATTTTTGCACGGCAGGTGAGGTTATTGTGTAAGAGTGAACAAATATGGAGACCGGGGAGGGCTCTCGTGCTACATTTATTCAAAATGAGAGTTAAGGGTTAAACAAGAAATAAAGGGCAGAATAAAATAATATAGTTATTTCCTGATATTTGATGTTTGATATATTTATATATATAGTAATGGTGTTCTACACGAAGATAATAAGATCATAAGAATGTACATAACGTACATAACGTACATACCTTTATATTTTTGTGCATGTGACTCATGTTGCAATGCTCAAATTTCATCGTCACAGAGTTTGGCTGATGTGATCTGCCTGTTTCCATGGTCTCCTCTGAAACAGCAGAACGACAATTAGCCATCATCCCATATCTTATTTCTTCCAAACTTGTGGAATTAAGAGAAAAAGAGAGACTTTTCCTATATATGAGCGGAACCTGTTACACTTAAACACATATTTTCCAAACCTCATAGTCAAAGTAAATTGCATAAATCAGATATAGTACATCTTGAGTTTGCATAGACACTTCCCATACTACGTGTATATCTCTACCACATTGTAAATATCAAGTCAATTTCTCGATCTGAAAAATCCCAGAGCGGGCAACCGTACAAGGACTTATAATAGGAAAGAGTGGGGTGGAAAATCGTTGCAAATTACTGTATGAAAATATTGTCCTCAAAATAAACTGATGACCACACATTTCAATAAACAAATAAATGGTTCAATTGCTACTTTATTCCTGACCACACCCTCCACTGATTAACAAGGAACTGTAACGGGGTGGGGTGGGGGTGGGTGATGGTGGTGATGGTGGCGGTGGATGGAAGCATAATGTCTTCTTAAGAGTCCCCTAAAAGTTGTACATATTCAGCACAATCGAACGCTTTGGTGACGCGCAGGAAGACCACATAATTGTCAGTGCAACTATGGCAATTTTAGTAATCAAAACATGTAATCAAGATATTTATTGGAGTGGCGTTCTTTGGAAAACCGAACTGTAAGTCTTAAAGGCACATCGTTTCAGCATTATCAATCATAATATTCCGGCCAAATGACATACTGAAAATGCTGCTTAAGGTTTTCTTACAGTAGTGGCGTTGAGCCACACTTTTACAATTTTTTCATGTTTGTAATTACCTCTATAATTTTGCCGATTGTTACATCGTTTTAGTAAATGTATGTCAGAAGTTATGCATGTGCTAGCATACATAACTACTGGTAACAGGCACAATTGTCTTCTCCTGGCAGCTGTGCATCATTCGTTCATTAAGTTGACACATCTTAAACTCGCCACATGGAAATGAACGGTTGCTTGTTAAGTCTGTGTGTGAACACAGACTTCTTGCTTTTCCTCAAATACTTTATTCTTTCTTTCTTTAAGTCTGTGTGTGAGCACAGACTTCTTGTTTTTCCTGAAGTACTTTATTCTTTCTTTATTATTTATTTCCGTGTCCCATTTTGTGGTCAGATTTTCTCAGACACTATTGTTCTGAGAAGCACTCAACTTGGCATGGTGATAGACCTAGCAGTGAAGTTACGCATGTTGTTTGAAACAGTCATGATATTAAACATTATGAAAATTAGACGCATAGCAGTGAAAATTTTAAATCTTGCATATCTTCAAAATTTTTCTAGATAGAGTTGCTATCCCAAGCTTAATATGTGGGTCTATTGCTAAAGCAAACTACTATAGCATGCAAACAAATTTGAGAAGTTTAATTTATGTTAAATTCACTGAATTTCCACAGAATACACCCCCCCCCCAAGCTGGTCAATGTTCCACAGCCAGACTGTTGTGCAACCAGACATAATTGAACTGTGAGAGCCTGGCCTGCATACGTATGAGTACAGAGGTAGCGGTGCCCAGTGCTATGGGCTTACCCTTCAATCCCTTGGGAAACTGGCTGTGTTGGTAGCTACATAGAGTAAAGCCCCCCATTAGCGGGCACCTCTCTGCAGTGGGCACCTCCCTACAATGGGCATTGGGCACCTTAAATGTATACCAAAATCTGCTACAGTGGGCATTAAAAAAAAAGCGGTAATTAGTGCGTGTATTTGGATTGTTTTCTTCTCACACTGTCATTTTTGCACCAGTGCTCATCCCCTTAGCCAGGTTCTTCAAACCACACAGTATAATTTCCTTACCACCTCAAAGAGGGCAGTGGGCCAGCCAGCCAGCCAGCCAGTATGTTTGTTTAAAGCATAACAGTTTTCTAAGCTAACATTGATTCCCTTGACACCTTTGTGGACTAATACCAGGATTAGGTTATTAAAGGGGAGATAATTAACAGCTAAACAATAAGTGTGCGATTGAGTGCCACCTGAGTGATTTGCTCAAGTTTACAGCGAAATACTTTGATGTTCATCATTTTCACGTGTGAGATGAGAAGTGTTCTCCATATTTAGTCTATGGACAGCATCAGATCAGTACAGTTTGTACTCCTGCCAGTCAGGCTAACAGCAAAATGTTCTCCAGTGCACATGTCACAATGAAACCCAGAAAATTTCTGACAATTAGTAAGCAAGCAGAAATACTTAAAGACCTTGAGGGTAAATCACAGAGACAAATTGTGGCAGAGTATGGCATGTCAAAAGGAGCTGTGGGCAACATTGTCAAAAGAAAAGTAGACCTCATGTCAGCTCTTGAGGAAAACATGAACCCTAAAAAGAAAAGAGTGAAGGTCAACACGCATGAACAACTGAATGAAGCAATGTTTCAGTGGTTCAGTGTGATGAACAGTAAAAACACCCCAGTCTCAGGTCAAATCATGAAAGAAAAGGCCAAAAATTTAGCTGATAATTTACATGTACGTTAGATATGTTATTAATTCTAAAATCAGGTCTTTTATCCCTGTTGCAGGTTATAAAGAATGAATTTTGAAACATTATTATTATTTACTAATATTTCATTTGGGTTTGCAGACTAGCGTGAACATGTATATGTGCATGTCTTGTCTATCTTTTGCATTGTGTACAGATCCAAACAACTGGTAACTGGTAATCTGTCTACCCACGGTGGTCAACCTTCTATGCAGTGGGCACCATGCTGCAGTGGGCACTTTTCTCTGGTCCTAATGGTGCCCACTGCATAGAGGTTTTACTGCAGTCTGCAGCCTCCTTGGTGTGACTCCCCATCACAATAAGCTGGTGTTGACTGAGCGGTGCCATTTGAACTACATGTACAATTGGTAGGTAAGTGACATAGCAGCATGCAATGAAATATGAACCGCAGTTTAGCATGTCTTTGTAAAGGGAGATTCAGATCAACTACCAGAAAGCACTCGTACACAGATCCAAACTCCCTGTAATGACCAACTGTAATATGCAAGGGTTTTGGTCAGGGTAAGTGGGTACACTGGGCCCGGCGGAGCGCAGAGCTCATGGCAGAGCTCAGAGCTCATGGCAGATGGAGAACATGCTTACGATTTTGGAGAACATGCTTACGATTTTGGTGAAACCCCGGGTAAAGTCTTTGATATGATTTCTAAGCAGTATTCGATGGAAGCATGGGAATGTCGACGTTAGTCTCTCGCAGACACGTAAGGGTAAAGCCGGCCTATTTTAGATAGCGAAAATATTGTAAGTAACCTTGTAATAACTGTACATATTTTACACTGCATTGCTGCATTGTATGTTAAATTTAACATCAATTATACTTCTCAACTTTGTTTTTATGCTATAGGATTTTGGTTTAGCAATAGACCCCCATATAAAGCTTTGAATGGCTACTCTATCTAAAAAACATTAGAAGATATGCATGATTTAAAATTTTCACTAATATGCCTGTAATTTGCATAATTTTCCTCATCATTGCTGTTCTAAACAATATGCACAACTTCAATCCTAGGTGTATCACCATGTGAAGTTGGAACAAGTGTCCGAGAACAGCTGACCGCAAACTCTCACACGGAAATAGATAAATAAATGAAGAATAAAGTGTTTGAGGGAAAAACAAGAAGTCTTTGTTCACACACAGACTTAATAAACTAAGAAAATTTGATTTGCTTATCAGCAAATCAGTCTATGTGCCTCGAAAACTCTTACAGATTACCTATTCAGTATTAATTTAAGTCCTGCAACAATATTTTTTTCATACGGCTATGTCAAAAACCTATCGATTGAAGTTTGAATGACAACTCAGTCTATAATAGTTTTGAAATTATTCCAGATTTAAATTTGTGTATTCCCCTAATGTGCATAAATCAAAGTGCTACAAGTTTGGTTCATGTTTCAGTGGATGAGGCTATGTAAAAAACCTACCAATTGAAGAGGTATGGCACCTCTATCCGTGACAGTTTTGAAGTTATTTCGGATTTAAATTTTGTGTATTTGCCTAATTTGCATAAAATAAGAATGCTAAAATTTTGATTCACGTTTCACTGGATGCGGCCACAGGCGTTTGTCACGTTCACTCATGCATTTATACTAATATAAGGGGGGGGGGGTAGAGAAGGTGAACCTAGAACATCTGTGCGTGCAATGGCCGACATAGGGCCTTGCAACAAAGCATTGTATATTCATCTGTGCAGTCAATCATTCGTGCTAATGTTGGGGGAGGGTGGACAAGGAACCACTTCGTCGTCACACGGAGCCCGGCGTGAAGGCAGTGTCTTTCGTGCACATATAGAAAAACATGATAATAAAAGGCATGGGTACTAGAAAGGTCACTTTCGTATATGGTAAAGGGTGGCTTGTTTAGACACTACTTCTCATGAGACCCCGTGTAAAGACAAAGTTTATTTCAAATAAATTATCAACATATTAAAGGCAAAGTTATGATTTTGTATGAAACTTCTGTCTATGTTCTCAGCTTAGACAGTACAACATTAACATTTTTTCAAAAATATTCAAAATTTAAATCAAAGTTTCAAATGGAAAATTACTTGCTGGTATTGAAAAATATAGATGAAAGAAAAAATTTAATCCGATGAAGAATCAGTGCACATAATTAAATATTGAAAAAGGGAGACACAAAAGGCCAGTTAAAGTACCTGTAGATGACAGAATATGCGACTTGTGTTTTGAATTAGAAGACGACTTTCATTACATTTTAAATTGTCAAAGGTTCTGTGAAGCCAGGAAACAACTTATTGATAACGTGTCAGAATTTCTAGCCGATTTTGAATATATAACTCCGGAAGATAAATTTACCAAGTTAATGAAAAGTGATGACGTGGAAGTAATTTGAAATTTGGGAAAATTTATAACAGAAACTGTAAAAATCAGAGGAAAGTTGTGATAGAAAGGTACCCTTTCTTTGGGTTCAACTCGATACACATATGTTTGTGTAATTATATATATATATATATATATATATATATATATATATATATATATATATATATAATATATATATATATACATATATATATATATATATATAAATTCTTTTTCATCTTTATATGTATGTGTTTGTAAGTATTGTTTGTGCTCCTACCAGGTTTGCTGATGGGGGCTCTATATGATGTAGAATGTGCTTGTACTGTTTTTTGTTTGTTTGTTTGGTTTTGTTTTATTTTTAGACCCATCAACAAAATACCATGGATATGTATGAAATGGTGCAGTTGCAATAAAGGTCATTCATTCGTTCGTTCATTCATTCATTCATTCATTCACTCATTCATTCATTATTCAATGTCCCAGTGCCACAGCCTCCCCCTCCCCATTACTGAACAATCTGATTGATACTAGTCTCGTTATGGTTTGCCATGTGCATAAAACTGTTTCTTTTATTGAAAATATATGGACATGTCTCCAAAATTACAAGAAATATGCAGTCCGCTCAGTTGTTTATTCAAAACGTCAATCAATCCTGGCTGACTGATATGTACATTACTTAAGGAATACATCGGGAAAATTCAACGGCAAAATGAGGTGAATACAGCAATATATCTGCATGGAATAAACATTCAACTTTTAAACCACCCTGTTGTTCAAACGAACAATCCTTTTTTAAAAATGCATGAGATGACTAGGTTAATAGCAACAAATTGCACATCGAAATAGATCCCTATGTACACAACGGGAATGAAACAGGCTTGCAATACCGTAGAAAAATAACTATGCGACAGGTAGACTTTCATTTCCTTTCGTAACGTTAACCCCTGGGTACCAGTGACTGATGTGTTGCCCTCTCCCTGGGCTCATAACAAATTGTGCAGGGAATAAGTAGTAATATTTTAAGACATATTACTCAGAGGCATTTCGAATGTTTAAACTTGAATATCTCTCAACACTAGAATAGTTCGACATACTATTCTGACGTGTACCCAAGTATTATTGACCATTGTGCATCTAATGAATATGAAACATATGTAATTGGTATTTTAAATTGTTTCAATTGGTGGGTATTCAAAATTCAAGTCTTGAATATCTCTTGAAAAATATATTTGCCATTAATGATTTCAATTGTCACACGTTATTGGCCTTTACCTATGATATATATAGCGAAATCGAAGTCGAAATTTTAAATCATACAAATGAGGGGTAGTTCAAATTTAAATCTTTAATGTATTTGAAAAGCTTAAAAGCAAACTTTTTACTTGTTCATACTACACCTTCATCTTTGCGTTTTTGCATATACATACAGAGTACTTGCAACAAACACCGCATACTGGTTCTCAGCCCCAAACGACGCGTGTAAATACTCGCTGTTTCTGTGCTGTAAACAATGCAGTAAAAGTTAATCGTTGTTAACCAGCACCCACCGCTGCAGTCTGTTGTAGCTGAAAACCTGTGTGTACAATGCATTTTATTTTTCAAAACATAATTTAATTTATTCGGACACATGTATTTTGCTCGTATTTTTCCTCAAGAAACGTGATTGTTCAAAACGCTACAAACACATGCATTTTTCATAATTTTTCAGCAAATACAATACAATACAATACAATACAATACAATACAATACAATACAGCACAATGTGTTCAAAGGACGATATTGTGTTCCTGTTGGAACCTTTTTGTTCAAATTAGAACATTCTGTGCTCATATCGGCCATTAACAGTTCCCTCACCCTGTCATATGTTGTAAGCGTATTCAAGGATTGGTTTAAACATATTATATTGATCCAAATACAGCACACGTGTCTCATAGGCAAAAGGGAAAAAGGACGGAGCCCTTTTCAAATCCCTCTGGCGGGAAAAAGACAAAATACAGGACAGAACTAGACACCCTCGACACAAAGTGATGTGACAATCACTATAACGGGACACATAACGAGACAATGAAGAGTCATGTAGGATCTTACCCAGAAAGGAGACTCATTGACGAGCTATGGAACATCAAAATCAGATTACAATTTGCGTAGCCAATACCTGTTTGTTGGAAACGCTCAGTCTCTGAGATAAATCTATGTACTGCTGAAAAATTTCGAGATTTTCTTGAAGAGAATATTCAGAGCATCCGTATAATACAGTTTGCAAAGTAAAAGGAGCATAACGAGAAATCGTGGTAAGAAGCTATGATCGCTTAAGAGCATAAGTGGGACAGTTAAAGAAGTAAAGCCAAGCATCTTCAATAGATAACCCGCAGACACATAACGGCAAATCCTTCACACTAATCCTACACAAGTGTGAATTTAATTGACTAGAACCAAGACAGAGGCGGAGGTCTTGGACTGAGAAAAATCTTTTAACATAATTATACAGTTCGGAAACGTTATAGCGCGGACGACCGACCCCCGCAATATTCGATTGAAACAGAATTTCTAATTTCGAAAGAAACCTGATTCCATAATCTAACAGTTGAGAGGAAAAAAGAGTAATCAAATAATTCAGTGCGAGCCCGAAAATTGGGAAGATTGAATTGCTGTCTAGTATGATAGGGTTGGTTACCCGCTGTAGAAGCAGTACTAAGGACAGGGCACAATGAATCGGGAACGAGCTTATTAACAAGTTTATACATCAATGTTAACTTAGATATTTCTCTGCGTTTGGTTAGAGTTAGCCACCTGGTTTCCCCGTATAATTTAGCATTGCACGTTCCATACATTGCACCAGTGACAATGCGAGCAGCATCCAGCTGGATGCTTTCCAGGTTTTTTTGTGCAGCCGCTCCATACTGTACTGCCCTACTCTCGTATCGGTCTAACGAAACTAATATAAATAGTTTCCAGGGTCTGTTTATCCGTCCAGTGTAAACTTCAAATGCTTTATAGTGTTAATCAGTTTACTAGATTTGTTTCATATTTAAGAAATATGATCAGACCATCTTAAATTAGATCGTATCGTGAGCCCAAGGTGTTTGCGTTGGGTAATATTTTGTAATGTATGACCTTGGAAAAGAATAGGAGGATGGATGAATTGGTTTAGTTTACGAGATACAAGCACAGAATCAGTTTTTGAAGCATTGAAGGTTACAAGCCAATCTTTGGACCATTGATCTATATCTAAAAGATCTGAGTTTACAGTTTCGGTTGCGTTAATAGGATCATTAACATCCAAATACAAAGTGGTATCATCGGCAAACAATTTTATATTAGAAACATGACAGGCCCAAGAACGGAACCTTGTAGTACACCAGCACCAATTTTCCCCAGCCTGAGGACCGACCTTGAATAACCACTCGTTGGTAGCGATTTTTTACATAGTTAGAGAACCACTGATGAAGGTCTCGGTCAATTACTACTCTCTTTAATTTTTACGGAAGTCTAAAATGCCAAACCTTTTCGAATGCTTTACTAATATCAAGAAAAATTACTCGTACTTTACTTTGTTGGTCCACCGTCAAGCATAGTTCATGGTACAGAAGTAACTGATAAATTGTCGAGTCCCGGGTATAAACCCTGACTGATGAGCAGAGGAAACAATGTTTTCGCGAAAATGATTAAATACATGCTTGAAAACTAACTTTTCAAGCACCTTCCCAAGCAAATAAGTAGCGACACCGGCCTGTAATTGTTACATGAACTTTTCAAAGCTTTTTTCTCTTTTTTTTTATAAAGTGGGGAAACGTTAGCTCTTTTCCAGCCTGACAGACTGCTCATGAAGCGATGAATGAAATAGTCTAGCAAGAGAAGAGGAAATAGCATGTGCGGCTTCCTTGAGTAGTTTTGCGCTCATGCCATCTGGACCAAAAGCTTTGTTTGTGTCCAGACTTAAAAGTACATCACGAACTTCTGTCTCCGTCACAGTAAGCGAGTCAAGAGTAGAGGCAGGGGGCTCAATATGTTCAGGCAATGTCGCAGATGCAGAGTCGACATTACATTGTTGTAGACAATATGAATTCAAATTTCAGCTTTGGATGTACTATCGGAAATGTATTGGCCATCTTGAATGAGAGAAGGTACAGTCGAACATTGATTTCCATTCAAAAAGTACTTTACTGTGCGCCACCAGAATTTACTTTTCTTTGCGTAGTGATTTAAGTCATTGCAGAGTGTATTGTTGTACTATTCCTCTGCGAGTTTGAGCTGTTGCTGATAATGATTTCTGGCTTTACAAAATGAGTTCCATGCACGGGTATTATATTGAGGCGTTTTCCATTTTCATATTTCCTTTTAATGTTGCGTTTCAGTGACCGAGGGTGGGAATTGTACCAAGGTAAGTCATGTCTAATTTCAATGTTTCTATTTGGAAATGAATGAGCAGCGGTATCCATGAACACTGTGGACCAAGACTCGCAACTAAATCGACTTCCTCGGACATAAAACACGCATTCCATTCCACTATTCGAAGAGTGGTTCTGAACACATTGAAGTCCACTTTACCGTAATCCCAAATACGACGTTTTAATGTATGATCATTCTTTTTACGAAAAAGTACATTTAATTGGCACCCACCACACTAAGGTCACAATTCAAAATTGGAGAAAGCACACGACAGTCATGCACATAGTTGGGAATATTAGATAGGATTTGATCTAGACATGTTGCTGATTGGTTTGTAATACGAGTAGGCTCATGTATATGTGTAGTAAGAAAATTAGTACGGGCAAACTGTTCAAGCTTTAGGCCTGATGGTGTCAAAAATTCGGCGTTTATGTCGCCCGTTAGAATGACATTGTGAACATCTGTGCTCTTTGCACGATCGAAACTTTCTTGAAGTTTAGTCCGAAAGGTAACCGGGGACTTGAGGGGCCTATACACGACAGCAAAAAAAAAAAAGAAGAAGAAATTTAGTATTACGAAATCGGATCTCACACCACAAAATTTCAAGATCAGGTAATTCTGAATCCAGACGACGGATGACGTGTAAGGATTTTGAAACATATATAGAGCGACACCATCACCTGTCGCGTTAAGACGGTCTTTTCTAATGATGTCATAGTAGCCCGGTAATTCCAGGTTACAAGCCGAGTTGGGGGTAAGGAATGTTTCTGACCGAGAAATAATGTAAAATTTTGGCGCAAGGTCCGTACGAATAGGCCTACATCTCAGTTTATCTAGTGAAACAATGCGTGCATTCAGATGGCAAAAAGGAATGTCATTCCATTGCTGCATAGGGCCTGGGTTCACATGAACATCACCCGCTATATGTATAAGTAACAGACCAGCGAAAAATATATATTCGAGCTTAAATTGCCGCCCATACCAAACCAGCAGCAAAATATAAACCAACAGAACAGATCTCTTTTTGGGGATTCATAAGGGATTGTGAGCTTATTGTCCGGGATACTAAAAGAACCCAAAACCTATTCAAGCATTAAATTTGAACATGTTTTGTCCCTCTCCCTTTTTTGTTTTGTTTTTGTTTTGTTTTATAACACTTTTTTGTGTGCCATATTTGGTTCAGAAAACTATTTCAAATATGAACACCTGTCATGGTTTTTACAGTGTAGGTAATAGGAAAGGTCAGAATTAGCTCTGAAGTGTGTATTAGCCCCAATACACAACCGAATACACAAAATTCGGAGGGCTATAGAGCTGTGTATTCCCATTAGTTTGTATGTTAAAGCAACCTTAAATAAACTGATCACTTTGGTAGCTGTGGTTATATGATTTTTGTGAGGCATTTAGTTAAGCATCTAGATTTACTGTGCGAAATTTTGTGTCTCAATGTGCAGTTGTTTACAAGTTAAGTTGCAAATTACAATGTAAAGTAATGGGAATACACAACCCTAGCCCTCCAGTGACTGCAGTGCCCTCTTTCAGGCAGGGCTAGAACCTTCTGTTCTTGTCCTTGCCTATCGTTCGAAGGCAGGCCTCACGGTCCAGGCTCCTCTGCAGATATTATCAGAACATGTTCTATAGCTGTAGGTGATGATTTGAAAGATTGGTAACAATTTAGATTCTAGGTACCATCAGTCACTTGCATCAGTCGAAAAAGCTATGACATTGAAGGAAACAAATCTCATATTTGGAATCACGACAAACTGGTCTGGGTATTACAATTGTGACGGAGGTATCTGTTGAATCGCATGTTCCCATGGGATAGAAAGAACAAAAAAAAAAGCAATGACTTAGATCTTCTACTCAAAACAGACAAACTGGAAATACGATTATCATAAAACTTCAAAATTTTACTTCCAGTACGCCTATAAATTCCTTATTCTTGCTTGTGTAGCACACCAATTGCAAAGTTTCCACTGTCAGTTCCGTGGTTATGGGTGACAAGAGACAGACTTGCCAGTTGAATGACATTTCCTTGCATCGGCATTGACACCCTGTTACTTTCGTTAGTAGCTAAAGGGCAGCTTCGCAAGCAATATTCTTATGTTCCGATCCGATAGACGAATGCATGCTGAAATCGCTGATGTATCTTTCTAACATCTCTTCAGCTTTTTTGTTCAAAGCTAAATTTGTTTACAATCTGATTATCAATACAATCTGTCCATTTTGCATTACATATATTAAAACATTTTTATGTTTCTTTTCTGCATCTTATCTTTCCCATAATTCCATGCCATTATCATAAATTCAAAATGTGATATAGTTTACTGGCATTTAGTATACAGGGGGATGGATTGCGCTTCTTGTATGAGACCTGGAAGATAGCGATCTGGGTTGTAACTGAAACAGAAGCATGTTTGCATGCATGATACTGTGCGTGTTGACACCCATAAACCGAGATCCCTACACTGACTGATCGCTACGCGTGGCACGACATGCTTGCGCATGTCATGTTAATACGTATTTGTATAAATGCGGAAAAGTGTTTTGAATATTTGTGTATATTTTAATTCAACGTGTCGAGTGCTATGGCATCCATTCGGTTGCAGGTGATTATGTAACGCATGCAAAATAAGTAGATATTTTGTCATCAAGCGAGCAGAAAGTGCATTCATTTATGAATTCGTCACGCAGCGTCTGTGCGATTATTTAGCCCAGCTGCACTTTCAGTTTCAATTTGCGCAATCACGAGCGGCTTGTCCTTCGGAAACAACATAATTACTGAGATGTAGTACAAAAGAATGGCTCTTGTTCCGTGGTCAGTTAAAACCTGTAGAAAATATAAGGTTTAGTCGCAGAGTAGACAAAGGCTATGAGTGACCCCTCGATGTCTCAGCGCATAAATAATTATTATCGGATACAAAACATCCTCATTAACATATTTCCAGGGTTTTCCTTTAAAGAAATTATATGAAATAAACAAATTGTCATCCTTTAATATCATCCATGCAAATTACGCTTAAAAAGCTTTTTCTCGAGCACATTTTATCATTTTCATCCGCGAAGCAAATTTATGGGGATAGTTAGTTGGGAGACTGAACAAGCATTCACCCCCACGTTCAGGTGGGCCCGGCCCTAGTCCCTCCCCGCACGTCAACGAGGCAGGTGGCTGTTGCCAAGTGACCGCCGAGCAGTCGCAGGGAACGTCTGCACCCTCCTCTGGAAACGTCGCCTCGGCACACGAACGTTAATGTCTGCAGAAATGTCTGATGAGAAAACGGAACCAGCTACTGTCACAGTAAGCATGCAGGAGACAACAGAGGAAAGTGAAAAGCTCGATGCACCAGAGACAAGGGAAATTGACATCCACGATAGGGACCCTAATGACTTGAACCCCCATGTTAAGGTAAGCTTTTTTTTAAAAAAATGATATTCCAGCGTTTTCCGACTGAATGGACGTACCTTCAATTTACCGATTGAAAAAAGGGGGAAAAATAGGATGCTCGACAATTTGCATGTCCTTTCCGTTACTTTAGAGATTTTTTTTGGTCGGATTAGTGAGAAACAAATCGAGAGCACAAAAATGTTGCTTTTTATGCATGCACAAAACAGGATTTTGTGAGGATTAGAGCGAACAAAGCACAATGCATCATATGGGCGTGTGTGAATTGATGAGCGGCGCAAGGGCCGCCATAGGTCTCATTTGCCTCGCGTCTCATTTGGAGTACAACGACATTAATATGGTAGCAGTTTCATTAAATATACGGACCGTGCAATGGAGAATGGAGACGAAAAAATCGTATAAAATTACCCTCTCGCTTGAAAATATCCAATGTTTTTGAGAAATAATGTAATTGTGGACACGCGCTCGATATGCGCAAACGAACCCTGGTCATCTATCACCGAGATTCGTAATTTTGTCACTTGACGCTAAGATTTAATTGATTTAGCTCAAATCATCCAGCGGCTTGCTAACAAAACCTTTGTTTGCCATAAAGTACAGTCGCGATGGCGCATACATTTCACAATGAATCCACACGCCTTTTTGTTTGAAATGAAAAGTACCATATGGGATGCCAGGAGAAAATTTTCTTGGCATTAATATTTCAGACCAGCAATGGAGATTACCCCAGGGTCGATGACATGTACCGTTCTCTCGCTTATTCAGATTACTTCTTGTATTTTTTCGTCCTCTCAGAATTATAATGCATTGTGCTGTAGGTCAGATTGTTTTCTGTGTCAGTCCAGTCCATAATTATTATTGTTCAACATCAGTCTGGTCTGTTCCATCCTCTTGGTGTGTGAGACAATTAATGCAGAATGGAGGATGTTGGAACAACTAGGGCTATTCCGTAGCATCCATTGTACGGGTAAAAGGGGAGGATGGAGGTTACGTATTTTTATTGGCATGCCATATATCTAGTATTATATATTCATTGTAGCGTAGATTGTTTTAACGAAAATGTTTAAATTGCTGAAAAAAATTGAAGGTCTTTATAAATTACACTGATAATTGTGTTTTATGGTTTCTGGAATGCTAAACAGATTGGAGTGAGTACGCATTTTCCAGTATTTTGGACGTAGAATCTTTTGATAGACTACTGTCAGTATAGTGCACATTGGCATGCGGCATGATGACTCATATTTCTCACCATCCTTAAGGCCTGTAAGGCTCCTGTCGATATTTATAATATTGATAATATCATGCAAATTTTTAGATACCAAAGAAAACCCCTGCGTTTTGCTCCGTTCAGCAATGTATCCTACGTGGTGCCAATTTTGTTAGATCGCTTCTTTCTTTTTTTTTCTTTTCTTTTCTTTTCTTTTTTTTCTTTTTTTTTTTTTTTTTTTGCATAAAATGTATTTTGTCGGAAATTAAGAAATGCCCCATGGCAGTGATTGTCATAGTTTCCACTACGTAATTGACGATGCCCCTGTATTGGGCTTGTGTTTAAATGGAAATGTTGCCTGCGTGCAACAGAACAGTTTCCATGCGTGCGGGTCGGCATGGAGACGGTGCCACGGGGAGCCGCGAGACGCGTGTCCCTTTGTCATATCATCGACCATCTTTAAATATGTCCGTTTCTCTACATCTTGCAATCACTTGGAATCATCATCAGCACGAGCCAAAGTGACTGACAGAAGCCAGTAGTGCCAGGCAAGGCTGATGCATGACATTCACTGTAGCTTGCAGGATGAACCTCATCCCTGATGGCCGCGGGATCAGGCTCTGGATGTCAGAACAGAATGCTCAGAGGCTAGACTGATTATGCTCTGCCTGGAACGGGAGCTGATTCACACTGCAACAGAGACGCGTTCAATGCGCACCCACATCTATCTCTTTCTGCGCAAGTCTCAAAGGACTACCTTGATCAAGCACTGAATAGAACCAGGAATATGACCCTTCGACCGACCAACGCATTATGTCAATAAAATGATGACTGTGCGTCGTTATCCTCGCTGCGACAAAACAGACTGGGCCGGCGGTTTAATCAAGCACGATGCACGCCACGGTGCTGCCCTTTTACTGAAGAGCTTGCTGTGGTGCGATTAAAAAAAAAACGTATTCCCAAACCGGGTGCACAAATGTACAAACTTTAAAATTGATGAGATGATAATATATGCATTATTATTACAAACAGCTTCAACTAAGATGAAATCAGTCAATATTATTACTTACTCACCC
The DNA here is from genome assembly GCA_964020975.1 of Hermodice carunculata. Taxonomy (NCBI): domain Eukaryota; kingdom Metazoa; phylum Annelida; class Polychaeta; order Eunicida; family Amphinomidae; genus Hermodice; species Hermodice carunculata. The sequence continues at coordinate 70,258,914 of OZ026622.1, read as the reverse complement.
TGAACATATGTTTAATATTGATCAGGAATTGCTTTCAAATGCCGCGACTTTCGAATTCAGCCAAATTTGTTTTGATAAACCCCTCTCATAAATTTAGAACCAGCAGATGAAAAATAAAATTGCATTTGTTAAAAAGATGTTACGGAAGCAAACAGTCAATTCTTATATCACTCAAAAACCAGTTAACTCATTAAATCCCAAAGCCGTCGTCGTCCATGGAATTAATATACCTGAATAATCAGGCAGTACAGTTAAGCACGCATGCGTATTTAAAAGGAAAGATTGTCTAAAATTTCTGTTCAATACATTCTTTGGCTTGCAAAGCAGATCAAGCATCATGTATTCTCCGTCCACACCTAGTGATCGCCAAAACACATCATCATCATCATCATCATCATCATCATCATCATCATCATCATCATCATCATCATCATCATCATTACTGATCAAATTTGCACGGAACTTCAGAAGCATGATGCTCGTAACAACGTTCATATTAAACTAGAAAAGAAGATTTGCTTCAAAGCAAATCTGTCTGTGCCTTCAAAAGTTGTAAATATTAAATGCTACAACTTTTGTCCTTTTGTACTTCACATTCCATTAAGCTTATGGCTGGATGAAAGTTTCAAAGTGCAAATGACCTTGACCTTGACCTTGACCTTTGACCTTTACAGGTCACATGTAAATTGCAAAATTGCAAAAATGTACAGTGTTACAATGCCCACAATTTAAGTACAACACGATTAGAATTGGATGGAAATTGGCCAAGTTATGGCTGGGTGAAGTTTTCAAAGGTCCAAATGACGTTGACCTTTGACCTTTAGGGTCACATCTAAGTTTCGAAATGTGCAGTGTTACAATAGCTACAATTTGAGCCCAACATGGTCAAAATTGCATAAAAATTGAGCCAGTTATGGTTAGAAAAAAGCCACCATCGAAAGTGGCCTGTGACCTTGAGATGATCTCTGCCTGAAGTGGACCTTGACCTTTAAAATGACATAATGACCTAAAATTGGCCTTTGACCTTGACATGACCCTGACATTTGAGGCGACCTTTGCCTTGCTATGATCGAACTCCTATACACTCGGAACCACATCTACTATAGCATATAAGATAAAGAAGATTTAAAACTTTAATTTAGCCCTCATTTGTATAATTTTGAAAAGCATGACCTCTCATTATAGAAAGGCGAGACTTCATCTATAGAAGTACAATTGTGCCAAGTTTGGAGTTTCTACGTATAATACTTTTCAAATGAAATGTCGGACAAATTTGCCTGTATAGAGAGAAAGAAAGAAAGAAAGAAAGAAAGAAAGAAAAAAAGAAAGAAAAAAAGAAAGAAAGAAAGAAAGAAAGAAAGAAAGAAAGAAAGAAAGAAAGAAAGAAAGAAAGAAACAATAAAGAATTCCTTGAAAAACATTGTCTGTGTTGGCACACAGCCATAATTTAAACTGTCGGAGTAATCTCATGTTAGGCCTAGTGTCTGTAAAGATGGATATATATATATATATATATATATATATATATATATATATATATATATATATATATATATATATATATATATATATATATATATATATATATATACATAATTTGATTTGTCCTGTCTATTATGTATGTATTATTTGTATTATTTGTATTATTTGTCTGAACAAATAATCCTGTGTGAAAAATAATGATAAATGATAATACACGTGGCGACAGGACCGAAAATGTCGAATGCGATTGCTTTGTTTATAATGCTTTGCACGATGAAAAGACGGACACAAATAATGAAATTCAATTAAATGGTACATCTCACCCTGTCCTAATTTATGCTTCTTGTCTAAAGGAAGCTGCACCAGAGAATGTTATAGGACCGTGTGCTTTTCCTAAATAATTCTTGTTCAATAAAATATATCAAACTAGCATGCGGTCCTGGTCAAGAAGTAGTTAAATCTCCGTTTGTCTATCTCTGACATAAAGGGAGCTGGTTAGTCTGTAATCATGGCAGGATAGACACTGCTGTGAATCAGTGATAGGAACCCCCCCCCCCCCCCCCGCCCAACATTTTGGTCAATTGGAATTTTTTGTCATAACATCTTGAAATTGGTGTTCAAACAGTAGAATACACAGAAACAAATGTTCTAATTCTTCGTTTCACATTTGCAACTGATATTTGACAATGTATAAGCAACGCTAGCGATGTATCACACATCACTACCGTAAAACCACCATCATCAAACGTCATACAGCATAGAAAGTGACATCATTCAGATTATTTGAAACATTGACGAGACATTCCACTTTGCAGAGCAAAAATATGTGACATTAAATTCCACTGCGCAACGCAATAAATACATGACACCAAGAAGAAATCCTAACGAAATATGGTTGAAACTTGCCAGCAAATATTCAAGTGCAAACATTGAATCACAGTAGCGTCGTGCAATGTAAACTTCAGGAAATACAGAGACAGAAGTCTCTGTGAACCCATTAACAGAAAACAGGAGTCCTGTAGACTCCAGTACAGAACCATAATGGACCACACTTGAACCACTAAGACGACAAACAATAGCGCCATGTAAATATGAAATAAGTTTTTGAACCGCTTGCTCAAAGTAAGACACAACTATAACAGGAAGGACATTCTTGTGAACCACCGATACGACTATAACAATAAAATTTACCCAAGGCTGAACAGAAATCCATGTGAACCATCGATGCCAACGGAGGTAACTATAATGTAACCGTAATGGCATAAAATCCTTAATTGTGTAGTCCATATATATATATATATATATATATATATATATATATATATATATATATATATATATATATATATATATATATATATATATATATATATATATATATATGTATATACATATATACATACACATGTATGTATATTTATTTATATATCAAGTGCAGTTAAGTGCAATAAAGGTTGGACACATTTACCTTGGAAACGCTGATTCCAAAGAAGCTCAATTAACTGTCTCAAAGACAGGACAGAACTACATATGAAGAAGATTTCGCTAAAAAAAATAATAACCATGATAGGACAGCCAGCCAGCCATCAGCACCACCGACACCAAAATAAGGGGTGGGGGTGGGTGAGTGTGGAGGGGCAGGGGGCGATCAAGGCAGAACATAACAGATTACCACTTAAGGAGTTCAACAAAGTGAAAAGAATGAAACCTCAGCAAGCAGAAAGCCGCTGAAACGCCACAATAAGTGAAAAACAGGTGAATCACTGGTATACAGAGAAAGAGGCCAGTGACATGTTATCATATCGTGGCAAATCCCTCTCAATCACAGATACAAGAGAGATACAATTATTTGTGAGAAAGCAGAAAGTCCCTGTTCACTCACCGCTGGAATCCAGGAACATGTAATCTCAGCACTATGGAATTCCTGCTTTACACTGACATAATAATAATAATAATAATAATAATAATAATAATAATAATAATAATAATGATGATGATGATGATGATGATGATGATGATGATGATGATGATGATGATGATGATGATGATGATGATGATGATGATGATGATGATGATGATGCCAGAGAGGAAACCCGTGTGAACTACTTGGGTTCAACTTAGAGCTTTGCGGCCTCGTAACTTAGCTTGGTAGCTTGGTACCTTGTAATCAAAGCATGGTATAATTTTAAGTATGTATGCAATCAGGGAGGAGGGTACCTCCCTAATGCGATACTGAAAAAGATGATAAATCTCTGCATGAGACAAAATAACGTTAAAAAATTAACACAAATGGAAGTTTACCGTCGTCATTCACAGATATTATTCTAAAACAAAAACGGCATGTGTTTTCGAAACCTTGTGCTGGCGCACTTTCGTCATTCAAAAATACAGTTATTCTGAAACAAGAACGGCTATGCACTTTCGTCATTCAGAGATACAATTCTTCTGAAACAAAAACGGCATGTGTCTTCGATACATTGTGCTGCTGCATTTTCAAATGCAGACTTTGAATCAAACTAACGATGAAGAAACTCTTGGCTGATATGCACTGCCTAGTTGAGTTGGATTCGTTGTTTCTTCTTTTAATCTTTTAACTTGTGATTAGATTTTCTTATAAATCATAGGTTTAGTGCTGCTTAGATATTTCCTTGTGTTTTGTTTGTTTTTTCTGCTTTCTACCTCAAATACATATATTTTTTGTCAGCAAACTGTACGTTTGATAAGAATTTACTTTTAAGAATGCAGTCTTCACAATTGCATAATTTCAATGTGGCCGTTGAACACCTCCGTGGCTGTCATCGTCATTTGAGTATGTCCTAGTTATAAGGTTTTACATGTTCTTTCCGTATTTGGCTATTTCTTAAGGGAAAAGACCAAGTTAGTACACGTTTAGGCTTTAACATTTACAATTAACATTTTACAGCTGGAGAAATGTGATTAAATCAAAGGGCACGTGGCAAAGCGCCATTTTAGTTTTCTGTTTTTACATCACTCAATGTTGTCTTGCTCTGTCTTAACTGGTAAAGTTGTGGTAGCTTATGTCGATTAAAAGGTACACTATAGCTAATTATTCTAATCATTCTTATCGTCGTCGTCTTTGTTGCTATCGTCATTCATGCTTCACACTTTACACTCGTAAATGTTCCTGTAGAATTTATACTGTGTTATTGGCAACTCTTCTCTAAATACGTTTACTGTAATTTTGCAGTTACTTAAATTACTGATATTTGTCAGAGGTACTGATTGCAAAGTGTGTGGTAAAGTGCCGTCATTTCTGCTGAACGTTTGCCGTGTCTGAGTCCGCCCAGTTGGTGCTTGGTTCTCAGAATGCAGCTGTGAATAGTGGTGGTTGTATTTTGAGTGTTATTATGTTTATGTCACTTTTTTCCTGTCTTTTTTGACTGTGAGATAGGGACTACCTTACACCGACTAGTCACTGTGAGTATTTTTATGTACACTTGGAGTTGATGATAATGCTTCAATATCATGTTTGAAAACGAAGTATTTTCATCTGTTAGGCCTTTCATATCCAGAATAAGACTGATTGAAAATGTGACTTTCAGTATCAGGTGCCACTCGTTGCACGGCAGTTTCCCCCTGAGCTTTTTGACAAAACTTTCACAAATGTTGTTTGGACAAAAGAAATGATAGATATTAACTATCTGCCCTCTCCCCCCCCCCCCCCCCCCCCGCAAGAAGCTCACCCAAATAGTCAACTTGGCCTACTCACTGTCGCCTACCTCGCTCTTTAGGCCTAAGTGTATTCGAGAGGTCATATGTGAAGGATTTGTCAAAAGAGAGGTCAACGCATACGCGCTCGTAACGTTCAGTCAGTCAAGCTTCCGTGCTAATGTACGGGGGGGGCGGGGGAGAGTGGGCAAAAAGGTTGGACCTGGAACATCTATGCGTTCAATGACCCACATAGGGCCACATCTGCAATAAAACATTGTGTATTCATCTGGGCAGTCAATTATTGGTTCTAATAAGATGGTGGCGGATGGGCCTAAAACCACAACGTCGTCACATGGAGCTCCTATATTATAGGTGAATACACAATGTTTTATTGCAGATATGGCCTTATGTGGGTCATTGAACGCATAGATGTTCCAGGTCCAACCTGTTTACCCACTCCACCTGCTCCCCCCACCCCCACCGCCACCCCCGCGTATATTAGCACGGAAGCTTGACTGACTGAACGTTACGAGCGCCTGTGGGTCCACGCATATGCTATGGGTCATTCGTGAGAAACACTTTTTTGACTGGAAAAGGCTCGGACTACCACAACATTGTTGTCTCGCCAGAAATGAACAACTGGATTAGTTTGTTATACTTACATATTAATGTCACATCATTTATAAAATTCAGCATTCAGACCATGTCTGGAACGTGTTAAAAGTGGCTCCTTATGACAGGTGATGCCCAAGGACAGGTAAAATTTAAATAGTTCCTGGAACTTGACTCTTGTGACAGATGAGAACGTGTGCAGGTTTTCCTGTATATAGGCCTAACCGCTATTTATAATCATAAAAAAACCACGCATTTTTTCATACGGTTGCTATGAATTAACTTTCTCTTGCTCTATTTGCTGGCAACAAAATTAACGACGAGCAACAAAATTGCATAATATCGAGATTTAAAGTAGTAGTTCCATCACTGGTAACCTTATGCTACATACATGCATCTACCAGGCGCGTACCAGTGGACACATACAGCAAAGCCAAATGTAGTTAGGCACCGCTTGTAACGGCCGCGATGAAAGCCGCCAATATCCTACTGCCAGCGGCTCAGCCTTCTAATAAGAGACATGCACCCATTAATATTTTATTAGGCGTCAGTAAATCATTATTCTTTTACCAAGTAACTAATTAGGTAGGCACCAGGGGAAAGGGGGTGGGGTGGTGGTGGCTTGAGCAAAGTGCCAAAGAGCCAAACATTAACAACAAAAACCAGTAACTACTTGTCCATTATTATCAGGCTTTATTTCGATAAAGAGAGTAGGGTTTTCACAAAACCTGATTGAAACAATAACATCTGAAGGAGTCACAGAAAAATTTTACAATAAATTTACAATTATTTTTGTGCTGCGCAATGATGTGACTAAGAATGAAGCAATGAAAATGCTTTCACGCAGTAATCGAAGTTACTACTTGAACATCGTCTTCTGTTGATTACTCCTATGTCATAGAAACGCTCATCATATAAATGATGATGCAGAACTTATTACAAGATACCGTCCCGTTTATACAGCCCATATGTAATACCTGTATCAGATTTTGGACAGGCTTAAATTGCCTGTGAAGCAAGCCTTTGCGGTGACTTCTCCCGAAAATAAAACTCAAACAATAAAAAACGCAGTGCGACTCACGGGCAACGGACAGGCAGACAATAACATTTCTTTCATCGACAAATGATTACGGTTGCAGGGCATGTATCCAGTGACTAAACTGCAGAACAATAAAAAGTACATTCAGCCACAACCGGTCAAGCGTGTTGGGCCAGGGAAGCTTCTGATTAATGGACTTTAAAATAGAGCATAATTCCCTGCCAAAATTCATGGCAACGGCCTGTTGTGTAACTGCACACAATATATTTTTCACCTTTGTTCTAGAGCGTCCATGTTGCGTGGAAAGAAGCCATTAATGCATGAATTTATCCTCTAAAACGACACTTCTGTTTATAAATATTTACATAACCTACCCAGTTCAATGATGCTTCAGCACAAAACACTGATGGCCACACGCACGCGTGGTTCGCAACTTGTACTGACCTGCTGCCAGGAGAGCCCTTGTAGAAGAAAGGGACAAATAGAAATCGAGAATGAAATTATGCTACTGTTAATGAAAATGGCGGCAAGGGTCCTTATATAAAAGCCCTCTGGAGTATAAACAAAAATTAAGTAGAACGGATATATATTTTAAGCGACTATATATCGGAAGCGGCGGTACACGTATTGTTGGGATAAAAGCAGAACAAAATGCTTTAGAAGGCTGTAGGTCATGTTTTGGGCAGCGATTATCGTCGTCCCAGGCATGATATTAGCAGTTGTGCGATTGCTTCAGAGGTACATTAAGTTAACCCTTGAAGAGCTGATTTAAGATTGAGTCAACAGCTTTCCTCGGGACACTTTGCGCGCACTGCGCGCAAAGTGTCCCGAGGAAAGCTGTTGACTTAGACTACTTTTTGCTTCAGACAAGGCTTGCTGGTATTTGAATGAAAGGTATCTTCATGAGAAATTTGACTCTTTTAACCATTATATGTTTAATGGTAATGAGAAAGCAACAATAGCAGTGATTAGCACTTCAAGGGTTAATTTACAACATCATTCTTTGTGCCCTGGGTTGTGGAAATGTTTTATATGGAACTCGCATAGCCCACACACAATGATAATTTATTTTTGAAAATAATTCTGGTTTGAGTGAATAATAAGGTAATCTACGAAACATACATCACAAGTTTTATCGATCGTCCGACGATAAGACAAGTTTATTGCTCCAGCGTGAAAAGCAATATTGTCACCTAAAATTGTGTCATTGGAGCTAGAGGTGTTGGATTGACGTCATGAGCTTTGCAATCAGAAAGCAGATGTGTTATGTTGTTCAAAATGTTTACACAAAAAGGCTAATATACTGGTCTACTGAAGGAGCTTGAATTTCTGAAGACTGCTATCTTTCAATTTTGAAGAGGCATTCTTATTTAAAACCAGAGAGGTATATTAAGCAGGACAATATTTTTAATGTACAGTTTTCTGAAAATGCAACCAGAGTAATTTCAGCCTGTAATATATGAACTGCGGTAGTACGTCTTTTCACTTAAAGATATGTATATGACAACTGTCTGTCCCTGAAGCTCTATATTTCACGTTTCATAAGGGGTGGAGACAACATGAATTTAAGTCAGAAGACTGGCACACATTACGCTAACCCTACCCGGATATTTTTGTTTTTCCGGGCGACCGATGCTGCAACTCTTGGGACCTGGTCATATACTATTATGAATATTGTATATTGTCACATGGTGTAGATTTCTTAGCATCTCGCGGTTTCCCTGAGTACGTTAATTTCATTAAGTGCAGCAGACTGTATAACATATGGCCGGCAAGGGTAGTACGCATTCAAAATAGACCCTGCATCCTTGTGTTCTTGAATCGGGATTATTGCTTTTCCAATTGATTCATGTTATGCTGGCTCAAAGCCTATTGCGATAGAAATATTACTCATAAAGAAGTTATGTGATGTGTTTGGCAGTTGCTCGCTTTAATGCGGAAGGGTTAAATCCTGCACGGTGAATAAACACGTTCACTCATTTTTGCAATCTGCTAATTTCAACAGAAGCGGTCATTCACATTTATCCAATGGCATCACATTCAAACGACAAGACTGAATGCACCGACCGAAGGAGGAAGAAAATCGATATATTAGTGTGCCGCAATCGATTAATTTATGGCACCGTCTTGCACAATCTGGCAGAATATGCGTCCGATTACCGCGAACTATTCCGTGGGGGAATTATCAAACAAACTAGCGTACAGAGCATCCGAGTGCTGCATATTTCCATTTTTTGCATTATTATCAATACACATGTGATAAACGACTCCCTCGAAGTTATACAGATGCTGCAGCAGCTACTGGGGTACCGGTGCCCTATATTCGAGGGCGGAAGCCCTTTTATCAATGGGGATTAAGTAGTCTCCCGGGCCACTCTGCCTGTCGTATGATTTATGCGTCAATTTTATGGATAGGGTGTCCATGAAGCATTAATGTCTTGTGGTATATACGTATTCTAATGTTGATATAGAAATATTGACTACTGTATTCTAAGTTGTAATGTCATATAAGGAATAAATAGCATAAGGCGTAGAAGAAAACCTTAATATGTATGTGGCCTCGAACAAAACTAGCGTTCATATAGACAGTCAGCGTCCATCATTTATTGACTTTCCGCATTGTTCCATATATGTTTACATGGCAACAGAATTAGCATTAGAAAGTGATATTGGAGACTGCAATAAATGAAAGGTTTTATTATTAGGCTAGAAGCTGGCATAATGGCGACATGACCATCTGTGTTCTACTACCACATTACACTTGATTCACAGGCACGGCGCCCTGCCTTTGACCTTTCAAATGATTAAAAAAAAACCAATTGATTTCACCGGAAATAAATATTCTGCGTATATATTTCATTGTGGTGAACATACGTAGCTTTGTGATGTATTGAATGTATTTGTCTGCGCGAACAATCTTAGTTCCACCATTGTTTCCTGGGGTGCAAACTCTGAGCAGCTCTTCACAATGAGGCCCCCCTCATGAGAGAGAGAGAGAGAGAGAGAGAGAGAGAGAGAGAGAGAGAGAGAGAGAGAGAGAGAGAGAGAGAGAGAGGAGAGAGAGAGAGAGAGAGAGAGAGAGAGAGAGAGAGAGAGAGAGAGAGAGAGAGAGAGAGAGAGAGAGAGAGAGAGAGAGAGAGAACAGGCATTAGAGCCATCTGAATAGACAGCAAAAATATGGATTGTATCAGGTTTGTTTTGGGACCCAAATAGTGGGTGAAGGCAGATCATCTTGTAAGTAACCAATTATTTGAAGTAATAGTTTATCATCACTGATTGAAAAGAGCTAAATATTTACACGACACACAATTGTTTGTGGGTTTTCAGCTATTAAACACGCAAATGAAAGGGACAAAAACAATACTAACATCAGAAGTAGGGAGGCCATGTATGTATATCTTATGTTTATTTCATTTTATCGATCGTCGTCTGACTCACTTCAAGTATCCCTGGGCACAGTGATAGATAATTTATGCTCATTCCGCTTCCGTCAGAAGATATCAATTTTTACAATGAGTGTGCTGTTGTGCGTTGATGTAAACGTGGCTCATTTTAGAGCATGCATTGACTTAAGTAATATATTTACCTTATATATTTAAAAGACACAATTATCTTTCTTTTTTAAAGCAGAATTGTGTTTGTGGAAATCTCAAAATGGCACGAAAGCGAATCGAACTGATATTTCAAGGAAAATAGGCTCATGATTATTTGATCATACTGTGAATACTTTTATTTTCACGGGTTCTAATTTTGGCGGTTTTTGGACCTTTCACTGAAACTGCAAATTCACTATAATTCCTATCCATATTGTGTTAAAAATCTTTTTCACTGGGTTCTTATTCTAGCGGCTTTAAAGCACCAGCGAAGTAAGCAAAAATTAAAACTCGGTGAAATGAAATGAATTCACACACACACCATATATATATATATATATATATATATATATATATATATATATATATATATATATATATATATATATACATATTTATTTATAGGTTATCCCATGGCTAGATCAGCATTCTACCTTGCCCAGTTCCCCCGAGAGCCCATATCCTCCCGAGACCCGATGGGTCTCTGGAGGATACGGCTCCAGCGGGAACTGTATATGGTAAGATACTGACCAAGGCATGGGGTGATCTGTGTATGATATACAACACCAGGGACGTGAATCGCTCTGGTTGGTCAATTGTTTTCAAGTTCCAGGGAGATACAGGCCTATGTTGCTTCAATGCACACCCCGTACGCTGCCCTGTACGCTTCCCTGCTGGTTATTTGCTCTGATTGGTCCATAGGTTTGAAGTTCCAGGGAAATATGAAAGACGGGAGGGTTTTCAATGCAATTTCAGCATTGCACAGTATGCTACCACCAACCTATGCCAGCACCTATTTTTGAAATGACAGTTTACTCTAGGTAAAGAAAAACACCACAATATGGAGGTATTTTCTCTGGAACTACAGGCATACTGGTACTTGAATGAAAGGTGTTTTTACGAGGAATACGAATCGGGGATCCTAATGATAATTCAGATTAGTTTGACTTAAGTAGATCGACTGGAGACGTGATTGGCAATGGAAGAGTTAAGAAATCAGAATATGAAGGAACTACACCAGGTCATGAGCATTTTATGAATTTCACACATTTTGGCTTTCACTGCATATCTACTTAAAGCTTTCATTTCAGATGGTAATGATAGGAAATCTAAAAAATATGCCGCGTGTTCAAAGCCATATCTCAGCAATATCATTTATCAACATAATCAAACCATGTATCCCCAAGTGCGCAAGAATATTAAAAAACGCATTAAGTCCTTAAAACCTTATATTTTTATTTACGAAAATAATACTTTAAAGGTCGCAAAAATTATCTACGCTTTATCTTAATCTCTGTAAATGATTTCAACAAAAATATGCAGCCATGTATTGTTCGTATCAATCAATTAAATCAAAATCATAGACATGTCTTTTCAAATAGATTACAAATTAAAGTGATGTTTATCGGCTAAAATCCGAGTATTAAAGTTATATCACAATCCGGCTATGAGTACCAAAGATATACCCGTATCAAGTTGAGAATGTATGGTTTCTTCAACAGCTATGAGGAATCCTAGGTCAAAACAGACCACCAATCAATGCCCAATGCATATGTTAATGTGAACAGTTTCCAACTATTTCTTTGACCTGCATAAGGATTAAAATGTTCAGAATTTTCACATACGATTGGCAACGTGATGTTCTACTAGATTTAAATTCCCCAAAATGTACCAAAAAAACAAAACAAAAAAACAAAAAAACAAAACAAAACAAAAAAAAACCAAAAAACCAAAACTAAACTAAAAAAAAAAAAAAAAAAAAAAAAAAAAAAAAAAAAATCATTCAGGGTATTACATTAACCTAAATACAATGGAACTACAAGTATGCTGAGTTTTGTTTTTGATATAGTTAAACGAAATGCCTTTTTACCCTAGTAGACAAATGTAAAGGGATAGAGATGGCTATTTTATATATCGAACACCTCTAGCGGATTTTTATATTTTCAGTCATGGATGTTTTAGCGGAAAATTCTGGGACGGCTTTTCAGTTGAGTGGAGCTTTCAAATCAGTTACGTTGACTTTTGTTAAAAAATAGTATTGAAATAATCATATTATTCACGATACACCTTTTAAAGATTGATATTACAGGAAGGAGGTAGAGGGGTCTATAGTTATTGATTACTTCAGTCACAGATGTTTTAGCGGCTTCGATGCTATTGTAGATTCGGTCTGAAAATTCTGGGACGGCTTTTCAGTTGAGTGAAGCTTTCAAGTCAAATACGTTGACTTTTGTTAAAATAGTATTGAAATATTCATATAATTCACTATGCACCCTTTAAAGATAGATGCTACGTGAAGGAGGTAGGGGGTCTGTAGTTATTGATCAACTTGTTGTCAACGTTTTTCATTCTCTGTTAGAACCTTTACCACCTTTAATTTGACAGGGAAAGTGCTGCTTTTAAATGGACTGATTTATGATTAAGGCTGATAGATTTAAAAGCGAAGCACTTGTCCCTTCTGTAAATTTCAAAGATAAGTAATCATGTCCAGGGCTACTCTTTGACTCGAAACCCTTCGGAATATTCAGGACATCGATGTGAATTATTCATGCACTGGAAAACGAATTATCAGGTTTTGTTGTTAGATAAATTGTGAAGTTTGGACGAAAGTAGTTTTTTTTTAGATAACTATGGACACGTGTTTATTAAAAAAACGTATTGAAATGCTGCTATTTCTTATTTCTTATTTACTTTTTTACGTTTTCAATGTCAAGGAATAGAGATGACCTTTCCGGTCTGTTTGATCTGTAGGATTACACGCATAGTTTCCCCATGTCCTTGTAATGTCAATTTCCAGACGTAGGGCCCATGTTTCAGTCCGGTACTCATTACCACTGACGCACCACAAGCATAAAATTTCGGAACCTTTCTCTTTATCATATATGCAATTGATATGCTTTAATCAAACACTTAAAGGAATGACCGTATGTCACTATAAGGACGAAACCCCGATAAGCCAAAGACGACCAATCAGGTTATCACGAAAGACCTCATGCAGTGCAACCCAAGTATTTCTCTCTCTCTCTCTCTCTCTCTCTCTCTTGCATGAAATGACTCTTATTTTTTCTTGATTTATTTCTCTGATACGGAATATAACATGCACATAGCCGTCACTCTCTTTTTCTTTTAAATTTTGCAGTTGTATTTAAAGTGCGGTCCTAAACATACATAGGGCTGCAATAGAAATACTACCCGATTACATGGGTAGGCATACGGGTTTATTGGCATTGGGAAAAGTTAAAGCAAAATTTTTCTCTTGTAATGTTAGATTAGGTAGATATGTATAATGAAATAATTTTGGGGTGCCTCAAGGAAACGATCAAATGCCTTTCCTTTTACATACAAACAAGATAGTAATTGTCGCTGACAGGGAACACCAGTAAAAATAATTTAATTTTTGAGCCCAATAATTCTTGAATGGAACTCGAGACACGTATTGAGTTCTATAAATAATTACTGAGCTTAATTCATTCTTTTTGCTCCACAATTATTTACTTTTTTGAGCTCCATAAATTTTTGATCTCCATAAATTATTTACAGGGTTTCACAATTCATATTTTTATCTCCACAATTTAATCTCCATAAATGATTTTTTGAGCCCTAAAAGTATTTTTGAACCTTGTAATTTATTCTATTCATATTCATGATCAAGTTTATGCAGAAAATCGAGTATGGAGTTCAAAAATTGAATTACGGAGCTAAAAATTATGTATTGGGACCAATAATTCCCTCTGTTTGAACAACAATTACTCATCCAATAAATGTTATTTTGAGCTCCATAAATCATTTCTGGAGTTCACAAATTCAACAGCGAATGTAATAATATGAAGAAAATACCCCATGGTGGTCCCTGTTTTAAAATTTCTATTTCTACAATTTGTGAATGAAAAACATTTGGTCTCTGTCTGTCTGTCTGTCTGTCTGTCTGTCTCTCTCTCTCTCTCTCTCTCTCTCTCTCTCTCTCTCTCTCTCAAGACACTGATCCACATTAAAGGTGAACAATTCTAAATTTATAGAAGTAAGAAAACAATTGGGCTATACTGGCAACTGGCAAATGTAAAATTTGCAATGAGAATATTTCTGCATGCAAATCATAATTATATAGGCATAATTACATCGAGTTCCGTGACTGATTCGGCTGATGTAAAAGATGTTCTAATGAAAACATGTCGATTACGACATTACTTGTGCAGTGTGGGTATACTCTCCAATATTATTATTCCTTTTGGAAATAATATCTGGAAAATGGTCTCATTTTGTTAAGTTTCTTGCCATCTGATTGCTTTAAAGGTAATATTTACATTCCATTTATTTCTTGACAATGAAATAATAGGAACTGATATTGTGTTAATATGCTTATCAAGACACTTGCCTGTGTACATTGGCATCTGGCCTGATGATAACTGTGGTTTTTGTTTTCCGGGGCTACGGAAAGATAGCCAAACCCGCTTGGCTCTTCGCACTGATAAACAAAATTGAGACTTTTTTGTAAAATAAAGAACCAGAAGCTTTTGCATGTCAAATATCAAATGCAATTTTGCCTTTAACATCGATAGAAATTCGTGTTTAATGTCAATATAAGAATTGAATTTCCTTTCTTTTGAATTTATGGGCGCTTGTTTGCAATTTTGGACAGACATTTTTTCTTGACGTCGATAACGTTCATGAAAAATGTGTGTCAAGAAGCGCAAACACTTGCCGATGAATGCAAAAGAAAGGAAGTTCTTTATGTATATGGTCAGAAGAACATGTGCTCTCAGTCTTGCTAACCAGGTGTTTCTAGTGCACCGACTTAGGCCTATGTAATTACAAATTGTATATTACTTAGTTTTCAAAAGGTTATAGTTTTTCGGTTTTTTTTTTATCACGACGTATGTTTGATGCTTTTTTAGTGCCTCAAAAATGTCGATTAAAACACTCAACCATAAACCACTGCGACCATAAATCTAGCGTTTTATGTCACAACTTTGTATATTATCTTATCATATCTTGATGTATATTTTATCTAGACGTGCATTTTGTATCTCATCAGAAATGGGGTTTAAATAAATTACCATAATAATAATAATGATGATGATGATGATGATAATTATTATTAATATTATGTTTATTATTATCATCATCATCATTATCATAGAAATCCCCAGGCCCAGCCGTTGGTCACGCTTACAGAGGGTCACTTGTTCTCCGTTAGGGCAAGGCCATGGGTCATCATTGCTCAAATCCAACCGGCGGATCCATGGGGGCTTTGGGGGTTCGATCGCCCCCCCCCCCCCCGCGATGTGAAAAAATAATAACAATAAATAATAAAAAATGGAAGATAAAATAAAAAAGGTGGGCCTATTACCACCGCTTTCAAATTGAATTTAATGTCCGGAGTTCTATCTAAACATCTGTGATCTTTAAACTGTTCATACGTTCATGTATAAACGTTACGTTTCAATATACATTATGTGTGCTTTTTGGTATTAAAATGTTATATATCATATCAAAGGTTTCGTCTACGCAATATTGTAACTCATGCTACATATATTACCATTATGGTTATGAATTCCTTCTTTTTTATGTTGAAACTTCTCTTTATCTGTTCTTTTTAGCTTATGAAAATGTATTTTTTGGAATTATTTAGTCTTAATCTAGCAGTTGGGGCACATGTTAAAGAATTATTGTGCTAATTGTAAAATACATGTATAGTGAAACGTAGGGAAGAGCTTTGAAGTGGCTATCTTTTTTATTTTGCAGCACCCTAGGGAAAAAGGAAAAACAAGGTCCATGTCTTCAAAATACTATAAAACTCAACACTTTCGGATACGGATAAAACAAACTTTGTTCAATCTTATAGATGATATTTGTATCCAATGGCATCTCAAGTTTAAGAAACAGAGCTCGCCAAAATGTAGACTTACACTGTATAGATTTGAATGTTGCGAAAGAAAATATGAAAGCTAACGGGAAAGCCCAGTTTTGTGAATTTTGTATGTCTCAAATATCAAATTGTCCATTTGAAGATAGAGTCTCAATTTAAATGCCAGGAAAACGCGTTTGAGAGTGTTGATTTTCAAAAATTACCGTAGGGAAGTTCCCCCCCCCCCCCCCGTGAGTTTCGTCACTCGCAATTCGAACCCTCTTTTAGAAAGTCTGGATCCGCCCCCTTGTGGAACATACAAAGAATCTGTGTGGGAAGCAGCCAACTTTTTCCTCAAAAGCTGTTTGTCTCAACAATCCTCCTTTCAAAGCCCGATATGAAATGTCTTAGGTGATCAAAATTTTCGTATCTAGAAGAATTAATAGACAGTACCACCACGTTGTATTGTTAATTAAAGCTGGAGACACCTGGAGTACATATGGTACTCATACATCCCCTCTGTCCTTGACTGTACCTGTCTTTTCAATTAGTTGTAAATATTTTGGAAATAAAGAAGAGAAAAAAAATCCCACTGAACAAACCTATTATTTTCTACTGTCGCCTGGGGTAATACGTTGTGCTTTGTGGATAATGCTGGCCGTTTTTGTGGTGCGGGGTGGGGATGAGGACACTTGGTCTCAAAATGGGTAGGTGAGCTCCCTGATTGAATTCAGGTCTCGTCCCACAGTGGGTAAAGGAATCCTTTTTTGGGGATATACGTGTGTGTGTGTGTGTGTTTATTTCCTTTGCTTTTATCGTTATTTTTACTTTGAATTTCAAGACAAGTAATGGTTTTGTATTTGTTCAAAAATTTAACTTTAGGTCCCATTTTCAATTTTCATAAATATATTTTCATTGATTATTTCCTGGTCTGTGAAAAATAATAAAATAATCAAGCCTCACCCTCAAGCAGGTAGCTTTTTTGTCATCTTTTTGATCACATGTCTTTCGTGTTTTTTTTGGATAAAACTCAGGAATGGTATAAGTGTGGAGTGTACTGTTTCTGAAGTTAATTGCTGTTTTGATTAATATGTAAAGTTACGTACTGGATTTTTTTTTGTCAATACACAATATATGCGTTCCTTCTGGGTGAACTTAATACTGTTAATAAACCATGGAGTCAATCGACTTGGTTGATAATGTATTACCTTTTTTTTTTTTTTTTTTTTTTTTTAGTATTACCGGGGGATAAACTAAATGCCTTATTACGGTATGTAGATAATTTACAAAACACAATGTCACTTACGAATCCCAATGTCGAAAGTGGAAACTCACTGCTGGCCCAAGATTCCTCTTTGAGAATTTATCAGACCTGGGTCTAAGTGTGCAATGTGGGTATGCCAAATTTTATCAGAACACTGATTGGTGATTTGTTACAAGGTAAATTCGAGTTTAACGCCATCTATATCAAAGATAAAGGAAAAATGGCTAGATGTATCCCTGTATGATGTGAAAATTATGCATTCATATCTCTGTGGAATACAGGCACTTTACATGTTTACAGGTGTACCGACATTAAAAATCTTTCAATTCTATTTTCTTGACTATCATCCTTCCTGCAGATTGTAAGAGTCTAAATACATTAGCAATTTCAGAATATTTGATTTTCATATTTTTCTAATAGGAGTTCTAAATAATAGTTACGTTGACATGGACCACTTGAATATTCATAATAATTCTCGAGGTAGTTGTTTCCATGACAACCTTCAGAAATAATATTATTTGAATATAAAAGAGTGACATAGTGGTGTATTCCGATTTACAAATTATCTGTTCTATCGACTCGTCAGTGACGCAAATCACTATTTTAAGCAAGTGGTGTGCATGGTACTTCAACCATTTGCAGGGATTTAGCGTTCAGACGCACGCACGCCAGCCCCGCAGATTCAGAATATAATATTCCGCCTTGGAACATTATTAGCCAAGTGAAATACTTATTACTGTCGCAGGCGTTTTTATCATGTGTACCCACGATATGGTTATAATGTGGCGTTAAGCTTTGTTAAAGCAGATATATGATTTATGGACGACACTTTAATTGGGAACTTCGTACCCTTTCTTGGAAGGAAATGGTTAAGTTGACATCTTTGTAAGACGCCAGATACAGCTATGACCAATAAAGGTCAGACTATCTGAGGAAAACCGTCTCCCTTTCAAGACGCCCTTGATCAATACTAACAAATAATGCATTTTAAAGCTGTAACTTATGAATGTCAACATGCAATTGTATGTTCATAAACATTCCTTTTTAGCATAAGTCAACGGCTGTCAAACGCCGAATCTGTGCAGATGAAAGTGAGTTGTTGAGCAACGTCTTTCCTGATAAATTTCATGCACAATATCACATCATAATGTTTCTATTTATAAAATATGCCGGAGCGCATTGCAGAGGACGACATTTGACAGTGGTGTAAATGTTGATGGGTTTTGAATTGAATGGGGTTACTGCTGGCATCATGTTGCTCTGTCTTAGTTGTATGTATTGATGTGTAGCCTAATTAATGACGTTGCATGTAATTTCGTACACTCGTGTAATACAGAATGAAGTGTTACTCGGCGATTTTTGATTTGCCACAAAAGACTTTGATAACTTACAAACCATATAAATTTAAAAAATAATTCGACTTTAAGCAGACGTGCTTTGGTTTGAACTAAAACAATGGACGTTTCAATTATTTGATGTCAAGCACATGGTTTTTATTACCACTGAACCTTGTACGGAAGAATTGCCAAATTATACACATATGGTGCCACAAATGGAAAGGCTCATTATCGTTTTTCCAGCCTTAAGTCTGTGAAAAACTTTGCTTTCGTCAAGAATGGTTAGGAAAAATTGATATCATTAAAATTGAAATTGTGCGTCGTTGCACATATTTCTTTTATATATGTATGTATGTATGTATGTATGTATGTATGTATGTATGTATGTATGAATGAATGACTTTTATTAACTGCACCATATACATACATGGTTTTCTGTCAGCCAAAACACATAAATATATACATGAATCACAATACGATACAATACAATATAATATAATACAAAACATGTATGTATGTATGTATGTATGTATGTATGTATGTATGTATGTATGTATGTATGTATGTATGTATGCATGTATGTATGTATGTATGTACGCTGACATGGGGACCAACGATAAGGTTAATTACTTTTCTACACAAGACATATGACGTATACTACCACTGAAGTTTATACACAGATACATACATACGGTGGAATCTGCCTATCAAGACCACCCAAGGAACTGAAAAAAAATATTTTAATAGGTAGTGGTCTTAATGGGTATATACTTTCATTAAGAAGAAACAAAACGACTATAAATTGGTGGTCTAAATATAGAAATTGTCTCTTCATGCAGGTTCTCTTAATTGGAGATTCTAATATATATAAATATATATTGTATATAAAGTAGAATCGCCCATTAAAACCGTCAATTTACAGTCCCGTAGGTGGTCTTGCTGGGGGGATTCCACTATATATAATACCAAGGCAAAAATTAAAACAAACGTGACTTTAGCAGGTAAGGCTAGGTTTATGTAGAGTATACTAATACAGGACAATAGGTTTAGGTAATCGTATAAAGAGACATTCATGATCACCATGACGAGACATGTAGATGGCAATAAAAACAGACATGTCTTGTGGCATCGTATTAAGTCAACCGATTTGTCTTTGGACTTGCGTAAACATTCAGGTTGCTATTTTAATCACGCGTATTTCCAGTTGTTCATTCATTAATATCATATCATATCATATCATATCATATCATATCATATCATATCATATCATATCATATCATATATCAAATCATATCATATCATTCTATGGGCTGCATGCAGATAATACCATTGTAAGATTTTCAACAAATCGCACGCCCAGGCTGTCGCTGTTACGCTCTGGATCCCATGAACAACTAGTTGATATATTGACGTAAAATGCACATTGAACCCGTATTTTTACAGTGTAACCATATGGTGCACATCCAGGAAACAGTTGGTTGACGTGTTGTGTCCCACACAGCGTGTTCAGCTGAAAAATGAAGACATGTAGTTGACAGGTGTGCACTCACAGAAATATTGAGTTGACAATGCTATTGTGACGTGTCCATGAACAACAAGTGGTCAGGTGAAATAAAACGGATGTGCCCAAAAAGTGATGGCGCGTATCTGTGGGCTGTGCACAAAAAGTGTTGACATGCAGCTGCTAAGCTGCGGGACATGCACAAAGAAATCAAGTTTATATGCATACTGTAACCTGTGTAACTTTATATGAAGCAACTGTTATTATGATGTGTGCACTGTAACTGGAAGGTGAATATACAGCTATGACGTGTGTACAAAATGTAAAATGTGAAGTTATACACAGATGTGAGGTACGACAAAAAAGTTTGTACGGATTTATGCTGTCAGTTGTGCAGAGGCATCTGACTAAGATTGCACAAAAAGTAACATTGATGTTTATCTGCAATTCCACTGTAAAGCAAAAAAAAAAAAAAAAAAAGAAAAAGAAGAAATTAGCGAGTTCAGTCATATGCCGCTACCATGCACGAGCACAAACTTAAGAAGCTCCTCGTGATGTTATGACCAGAGCGAAGCGCAGGTCATCATATCACATAGAGTTTCTTGATGCCTTCTTACCTACTAAAGAGATGTGCCAGTGCACAGGGATACTTCCTTACTGAATAAAACGGGCCAAAGCAACGCGGCAGCTAATATGAAAATTCAGTATTCAGTGTATAATTCAGCCGTGCACAGGCAGGAATTGTTATGTTGATCAAGGAACAGCAATGATTTTTCTTGAATCATCAATATTTGTGATTACTCGTCTTTAACCATAAACGAGTGTCATTGATGATTTGTCTTAAATCATGAACACTATGGGTAATTTACCTCGAATCTTTAGCATTTTTAGCATAGCGTATCACAGCATCTATATATATATATATATATATATATATATATATATATATATATATATATATATACAGTTTCGTACTTGAAGGAAGTACGCTGCATACTCAATTATCATCCATATTAGAAAAAATAAAAACAAGTTTACATGTCAATAAGAACTCTAACAAAGTAAGAAAAATCACACGTGAAAAACAAACACACATACTGCCGAGCTACCCTTCAAAAGTCCACAAGATGCAAACATAACATGTGTCCCCAAGACACGACTCGGGAGGTGCAGAGCTCTGCCTCTAATACTTCATCTTAAGTAGGCTGAGGTGAGTCTCTGATCTGTAATCGCACCAAGCTCGTATGTTGAAGTATGTTTGACCGCGAACGTTTTTGGGAAGTTTTCTCAAGTCATGAGTTTGTGTATCAGTGGGAGGGGGGTGAGAGAGAGAGAGAGAGAGAGAGAGAGAGAGAGAGAGAGAGAGAGAGAGAGAGAGAGAGAGGGAGAGAGAGAGAGAGAGAGAATTCTTGGAAAAACAAAATGTCCGGGTTCGCACCCAGAAATAAACAGCACTTTTTTAGTAGTGCTTATTACTCCGCATTACAAACCACATATTTGTTTGATAGAAGGTTCTGGTGAGCATGTCTTAATTGTAGAAGTTTCGCATCCTTTTGACGCTTCATTGATAATTGTTACTAGGTGCATTCCTCTGTGCAGCAATATTCAAGATGCTGGTTACAGGTGTTCCATTGTTGTCCTGATGGTAAATAGGTTCACTTGGTTTAGCGTATACGTACAAGCGCTTTGTGAATGGTCTCGGACAACTGAAAATGAACAATGCTCCCGTCAAGGCCGGGACTGAATAAATCTCCGTCAGTGCCGTGCATGGCAGGCTCAAGGAGAATAGGACGAAGACAACGCCGATGGTATCGATCATTCTAAGCTGAAATGTAGAAACTATCATATTTCATCAGACAGATTTGTCTGCATACATAATTTTGATGAAATAAAGATATGTATAGACAAAGACAAATTTTATTTATACTCAATCGTTATAACATGAACACTAGCCGCGGGCTAATAAAGTCGAGCTGTGATTAAAAACTAACAAGAGATGGAATGAAAGATGAAGAAATGGAAAGTGTCCGTGAGTGATGCAATCTGTCCCATTGTAGAGATTAAAAAGTCAGTGAATTGTGCATGTTGCATATGGATAAAATGTTCTTCATGTTTTGCACAAGGGACAGCAGTAGGTAAGACTAGATCATGTATGTATGTATGTATGTATGTATGTATGTATGTATGTATGTATGTATGTGCGTGCCTGCCTGCCTGGCTGTGTGTGTGTGTATATATCTTCTCCATGAACTTGCAATGCTTGGTGAGAGAACTTTCTATATCAAGGCTCACGGTTGGTAAACTGGAGTGTGATCTTGCTAAAACATTAACCTACACGACATTAATTGACTCATTCCACCCTAATGACGCTTTTACCCGCTAAAATCTGAATGTCATCAATTGTATTTTACTAATTTAGGGATTATTTTTCAAAATTTTGTATGAAACTTGCATGGAAGATCATTGCAAATTATATGCCCATGGTCAACAGCTTTCCTTGGCACGCTCTGGGCACCCAGAGCGCGCCAAGGAAATCTGTTGACTCGGTCTTCTATCAAAGTGGAATGAGCTAACCTACAAGACACCCATTATCACTGCCTTTGGTTTGTGTTGTTCTGTCGATAAAAGGGCGAGGTAGTCCGATAATCATGGTGAGCTATGTAAGACCATGGGGGGGAAGAGAGAGAGAGAGAGAGAGAGAGAGAGAGAGAGAGAGAGAGAGAGAGAGAGAGAGAGAGAGAGAGAGAGAGAGAGAGAGAGAGAGAGAGAGAGAGAGAGAGAGAGAGAGAGAGAGAGAGAGAGAGAGAGAGAGAGAGAGAGAGAGAGTACTACGTCCATTGTTATGACTGAAATGGCCTAAACCTTGCCCCTAGAATATAGACTTTCAACGGCTTTCCTTAGGATTGTTGGGTGCCTAGCACCCAACCCACCTGGACAAAAGCTGTTGACTCGGGGGTTGATATTCTGGTAGGACTCTTCTGCTATTCTCATTATGTCTGGGTGCGAACCCAGTCATTTTGTTTTTCCAATAATTCTTTCTTTCTTCCTCTCTTCTTCACGACCAAATATGTTCGGAGCTTTTCTCGGACACTACTGTTCTGAAATCACCAAACCTGCTATGGTGACTGACCTACCAATGAAATTGTGCATATCGTTTGGAATAGTCATGACGTTTAAAATTTTGCAAATTAGGGGGAATAAAAATTTTAAAAGCTCCATATCATCCAAACTATTGCTGATAGACACAAAATTTCATGTGTATGGTTTAGGCCAATATAATTAATGGAAAGTAAACTACAGATACAAAATTTTAAATTATGCTATTTAAGGGCATTGAAAAATTTAAGAGTTAAATATTTCCATTACTATTATATATATGGATGCCGTTCCGACTTCAATTTGTAGGTTTTTGGCAAAGCCACATCCAATGATCTAAAATTGTAAAATTTTAATATGCAAATAACGGGAACAAACAAAATTTTAATCTTCAATAACTTCAAAACTATTACAGATAGAGGTGCCTTTCCAATTCATTTTATAGGTTTGGAATAAAGTTGCATCCAATGAACCATGGGCCAAATTTGAATCTGTAATAGCTTCAAAACTATTATACTTAGAGGTACCATTCTTTTAATTTATGCAAATACACAAAATTTTAAAATCTTAAACAGCTTCAAAACTGTTGTAGACAGTCAATGAATGACACGAAACTTCAACTTATATGTTTGTCACATGACCACATTCAATGAACCAAGAACCAAAGTTGTAACATTTTAATTTATGCAAATTTGACTAACACACATATCTAGATTATGTTGAGCAATGCCAAAGTGTAGCATTTTCAAACTGTTCTCATTTTGAAAGCACCCAGACAGATTTGCTGTGAAGCAAATTTTTTTCTAGTTCAACTTTTTTCATCAAGTCTGTGTGTAAACAGACTTTTTGTTTTCCCTCAAATACTTCACTGTTCATTTATTTATTAAGTTTGGGTGCAAAAAACTTTTGCCTCACATACTTTATTCTCTCTTTCTTTATTCATTCATTCATTCCTCATTCATTCATTCATTCATTCATTCATTCATTCATATATTTATGTTTTATTACGTGTGAATTTTGTGCTCAGTTTTTCCCACACAAAATCTAAATCTTTAGTTACGTAAAGTTCCAAACTTGGCATGGTGATTGACCCAGTAGTGAAGTTAAGCACATGGATTGGAATAGTCACCATGTTGAAAATTATGCAAATTACAGCCATTTAAAATTTAAAATTTTGAATATCGTCAAAAGTATTAAAGGTAGAGGTGTCATTCCGACTTAAATTGTAAGTTTGTGCTATAGGCGCATCTAATGGACCGCAAAATTGTAGAATTGTAGAATTATGTCTGTGTGCAAACACAGACATTTTCTTTCTTTCTTTCTTCCTTTCATTTTTCTTTCTTCCTTTCTTTCTTTCTTTCTTTCATTCTTTCTTTCATTCTTTCTTTTTTCTCTCTCTCTGTCTCTCTTTCTTTCCTTCCACCGTTACTTCTTTCTTTACAGTAAAATTTATCCAACATTTCGTTTAAAAACTATTATATGTAGAAACTTCATATTTGCCATGATTATACTTCCATACATGAACTCATGGGTTTTTATAAATAGGCTCAACGTTTTTGAAAATTATGCAAATTAGGGCCATTTGAAAGCTTAAATCTCGAATATCTCCAAAACTATTATAGGTACAGGTAACCAATCCAACTTCAATTAATATGTTTGTAACACTGCGCATTTTTGTAATATACATGTGACCTCTAAAGGTCAAAGATCAAGGTCATTTTGCCACTTGAAATTTTCTTCTAGCCATAACTTGGTCAATTTTTATCCAAATTTGATCATATTTGGCTCAAATTGTAGATATTGTAACAGTTCACATTTTTGTCATTTGCATATGACCTTTAAAGGTCAAAGGTCCAGGTCATTTGGACCTTTGAAATTTTCATCCAATTTCAAACATGTTGGATCCAAATTTTAGGTAATGTAACAATGCATATATTTGTAATTTACATGTAACCTCTGATGGTCAAAGGTCAATGCCATTTGACCATTTGATTTATTTCTGGCCATACTTTGGTCAATTTTTATTTGATTTTGATCGTGCTGGGCTCAAATTGTAGATATCGTAACACTGCACATTTTTGCATTTACATGTGACCTCTAAAGGTCAAAGGTCAAGGTTATTTGGACTTTGAAATTTTCATCTAGCCATAAGATTAATGAAATGTGAAGTACCAAAGGACAAAAGTTGTAGCATTTAATAATTACGACTTTTGAAGGCACACAGACAAATTTGCTTTGAAGCAAATCTTCTTTTCTAGTTATTATTTATGTCAGGGGCACTTGAAAAGTTGAAATGTTGAATAACTGTAAAATTATTACAGGTAGAAATGCCATTGCAACTCTAATATATAGGTTTGTGCTACATGCGCATCCAATGAATCACAAAAAAAAGTTGTAGAATTATAATTTATGCCATTAGGAACACTTGGAAAAATGAATACTTTAAAACCATAGGTAGAAGTGCCATATTAACTTCAATTTACAGGTTTGCACTATATGTGCACCCAATGAACTACAACCGAAAGTTGTAGAATCATAATTTATGCTAATTAGGGGCACTTGAAAAGATTAATTTTTGAATACCGTTAAAACTATTAAAGGGAGAGGTACCATTCACACTTTGAAAATCTTCGCAGCTGTCTACTATAAGCACGTCTAATTGACTACAACCAAACGTTCTAGAATTCTAATTTATGCAAATTAAGAGAATACATAAAATTTAAATCTTGAACAACTTCAAAACTATTACAGATAGAGGTGTCACTCCAATTTCATTTGATAGGCTGGTGGCTTGGCTGCATCCAATAAAATATGAACCAACGTTGTAGAATTCAAATTTAGCAAATTAGGCAAATCCACAATTTTTAAATCTTTGAAAAGTCAACTTCAAAATTTTTATAGATAGAGGTGCCATTCTTACTTCAATTGACAGTAATTTGGAGTTTCAAAGTTTCCAATGTATTATTTTTTGAAGAGCGCGCTTTCACAAGAAATGGTGTCAAGAGCTGCACCATGTTCTAAGTTTGTAGCTGACACATTCTTAATCGACGCTACGCGGGCGCACCAAAATAAAACCGTCCACTCAGTCTTGATGTATCTGATTAAGAGTTAAAAATTCAGTGTTGCATGGATTCTTGCTTTTTGCGCTTAATTGATGTCATTGATTCTGCACGCTTCCTGAAAAAATGACCCCCGGAGATGTCAATACCAGTGCATATTTTTTTTTAACAAACTGCTTTTTCATATAGCTACGTTTCAAATAGTGAGCAACACAAGAACTTTTTTCCCTCAAAGATATTGACATAATCTGTATATTTGTTACACTGTTTTAGGGTTTCCAAAAAACTTAAATACATGCGGGCTTGTAGTATTGTATTCGAGAGATATTCTTAAACATGCTCCATTGCAATTAATAATTCAACATAGATAAATATTTATAATTACATACATATTCGTAATATTATACATCCAAATATTGCGTGTCAATCAGTCATAAACAAGAGGGAGGAGAAACAAAACCACTACTGCTGTACACTGACGTGCCACTATAGTCGGTGGATCATGACAATGTCTGGTAAACCAACCACTTAACAACGGTATACCACACGGAGATAATCCAACAGTTACATTTTATATTTGGGAGACATATTTGGTTTACATTTCGTGCGTTTGTCAATTGAAGCGTTATAAAGCGATATCAAGTGGATGCTGACATAAATGTTATGGGGACAGCAGCAGAATAAATAGTAGGATTTGTCTACGTACACATCCATAGTTGGTAACGGACCACGGACCTTGTGCAGCCTTTGTCCAGCCGCTAGCTCCCTGCATAATTTACGTGTTTGATTCTATCTTATTGCTGTTTGGGAACATGCGAGTGTGCTTATTGTGTCTGATCATATATCCATTATACATTGGTTGAACCCTGCTTCAAACGATATATTTTGTGCATTTGCTGTATACAAAGTGTCACCTAACATATTAATTAAAATAAATCCGCGCGCAGAGCACGTGAAAGTTAATTTATTCAAAATGGCAGGCTTGAGCTGGAGAAGGCGCAGTGGCCAGAAATGAATCATTTGGGGACGCTTGATAATACTATGGCCAAGGCTGTTTAATTTTGATGTATTAATTATGTGTAATGTTAAAGAAATTAGGATTCATCACATTTGCCTGACTACACAGACTTACGGTGACCCTGTCTGCGACGGTTATCAAATTGGAGAAATTGACGATATTTTGCCTCACTGGTTGCTGGGGTTACTAAATGCAAAATAGCATGACAGAAATAGGACTTGCTGAACAAAGTACAATTTTAAACACAACAACAGAGCGTGGATCCGCACGTTATATGTCGTTGCATGAAAATGCACACAATATGACAATTTGTACCATGCTTCTAGAAATATATACATTTTAGTCTAGTCTTCAGTGTCTATTCCCGACAATACACAAACAGAGCGTTTGACGTGAATAGTCTAGTACGTAATAACAGTCGCATTGTGACTTCAATTGATGTCACTACCCCCACGGGGTCTCATTATCATAGCTAATCAATACATATTGACACACTCATGGTGTGGCCGATGGAATCCACGGAGATTTGTGAGCTGTGAAGCGGATGAATGGAGAGAGAATTTAGGTAACCATGAAATCAGGGGAGATTTACCAGAACGGTTTGAAGACACGTTGCGTAATGGAAGATAGTAATGAGCATTGATAGACAACCTGCATACCAATACAATGTACGCAGATCTCAAATGCAGACCAGAGAATAATGCTGTCATTTTCCTTGTCCGACACATTTTCTTTAAGATGAGCTCATATATTTTTGATAAACCACAACTGACTCAAAACCATTTAACCATGCCATCAAAATTTGAGATTATTTATGCTTTGGCTGGTTTGTTTTGTTTCGCGCATATTTTGTCACGCAATAGCACCAGTCGTCTTTCTTCATATAAAAATGGATCTGTCTTCAGCCTTTTGAACTGCATGGTGCCCGCGACAGACCTGTTCATTAAGGCTGTATAAATAGTTGACTTTTTACTGATCTCAGTGCGAATGGGTCAACAACAGTCAGGCTTTGGGCACCGAGAAAATCATATGCAAATGGCAGGGTACTATATCACAGATTTTAAATGGGAGTTTTAAAATTAAAACCAATTAAAGGCAAATTTAAAAAAAAAGGAGAAGTTGAAGCAGGCGACTTATAGGAGCTGTGGCTGCTAAACAGTGGGCGCGAGAAAATGTTATTTGTTCATTCTTTTAGGCTCAGTACGATCAATTGTGATAGAATTGTCTAATTTGTGCAACCTTCCGCATTTATATACATCGGATAAGATTTATTTTGCGGCTCGACACAAACTAATCCATGTTAAGTCCCAGATCTGTACCTTATTATGATAAACACAGTGAGAAATATTGTCTCCATCCGATCAAATGCGAAACCCAGACGAAAATATGGGGTTTCTTCCCACTGTGTGGGCAATACTTTCATATTGCTCTTTAGTTGCAGAAAGTGCGGATGAGTGAGAATTGCGTATCCAGAAGTAAATGCGCTTCTATTAAAAAGTAAAGCAAAAGTGATCATATTAATTGGCGCCTTGAAAATGTCTTGTATTCCTAGCGATAATGGTTGACAGGTCAATCCGTTCTTTAACTTCGCTCCAGTTTGTCTGCTTGCAAAGATCTGGCGGCTAGAAATTCAATTGCATCCCCAAAACAAGTGAATAGCTAATACTCACTCACCTCAATACCTCCTGTCATTTGGCCCAGACCTAAAAATGACAAATGTGATTGCAGAACATTTTATATAAAGGCTTAGCAGATGGTTGGCAACAGCGTGTATTAAGCTAGCGACACTTCAAAGACACAAGGCCGAAATTACCAGAGTGTATGGAAATATGTAATAAAGCATAGATATACAGTATGAAGAACAAACTCGGAGTGAAATATGAAGCAATAATTGGATAGTTACAAATCTTATGTTTGAAGATGTACGCAAAAGGGGTACGTCTTAGCCGCGGCTTTTTATAAGACTGCTTAGCAGCACGATGGATTAAGCTGTGGATTAAGGGCTTCCTTTCACAGTTGGATTCATTCAAAACTTATGGTGAAAGTGCAGGATTGAATAGACCTGTTCATACCGAGTTGTACCGAACTTTTCCGGACCGTAATTAATTATGCATTCCATTGTTGGCCTGATTGTCCAATCAGCAAGCAGCCGAGTCGGACTCACGCCGTCATATGTTCACAACGGATGCCACGGCCAATGCTTGTGATTACAGCATGGATTGTGCTGAACAGTGCAATCTTTTACCTAAAATGTCACATCAGTGGTGAAACGTGCATTTATAGTTTGCTGACTGTTTGATTTTTCGTTATATCCAAGCACATCCTGTGTTTTACTTTTTTTATCCTTCCACGTGTAATCCGGCCAGCGTGATCGAGCACAAAAGGTGAACAAGGCAGGGTGCGTTTCCCGAAGTGAACCGAATAAACCCGAGTCTTATGAACTGGTCCAGTAAGGAAAAGAGAAGAGCCAGACGACATTAAAACGACCAGTAGTTAGCGGATAAGCGTCAAGGACACTGACCTTCATGACTGTGACTGTGTTTCTGTGCCGATTTTGGAATCGCAAGGTCAATGCATCACTTTTGCACCACGACTGCATGGTATAGCTGGATTTGACTGAGGGTGAGGTTGTCGTGAGGTACCAATCACTGGTCACACAAACTGAAAACTGTCGATTACACGAATCACAAATTCGACGTTGCCCAAGCATGCATAACATGAAGAAAAGGAACCAGTCATCTGCCACTACAAAATAGTTCTTGTTGCGTCACACGAAAAACGAAAATTGAGAATAACCTCCACCCTGTTGACATATCACTCCGAGACACAATGGTGCTCCTCATTAAAGTGATTATCCACATACCTTTATCAGCATGCAGTACTAAGACATGCAATGTTCCACAGTGACTATAACATATAATATACAATGTATATAAAACTTTAATTTATGGTTTTATGATTGTTGTAATCGCAGCAATTTTCCAAAGCTCCCTGTAACATTTTCTAATAGTCATCCCTCCCAGTGATGAGAGAGTAAAGTTTCTAAATATAGATTGACCTTTTCTCCGGAGCTGCTAATGAAAAGTGCATGCAAGTGAATTGGCAACTAGCAACGAGGCTACGTTGTACATTACTTTCTGAGAATTTTGTAAATGGCGTGCAAAACCTGACATGCTAGTGCTTGTTTCCTAATTGCATGTTCTGTAGGAGACGAGACAGTTCCTTTGTAGCGCCACACAACTGATGAAGGAGCGACAGGTTGACCCATACACTATAGAGGCATTTAGCGGACTCAAGCAACATGCATCAAATAGGCGCACAGTAATTATGAATGCAGCACTGTTCCTGCATATTCACAATCAACCAAGAAAGAGAGCGAGACACCAAGAGACGATAGAAGTGTGTAATATGCATGTCCCGTCCATATTCTCATTCGTGACCGCTGTCGTGGACCCTTCAGACACGCGGCCAATGCTTCCCCACTTCCCCAACCCCAGGAAATGGCTTCTTCAATGCAGGTCTGCCAAATTATGACCTTCTTTGCAGTGTGCGAATAGATTACTTATTTATTTCTTGTCAGTCGGGTGATTTAAGCACAGCGGCATCGAATTCCAGGCTCTGATGCACTGAAGCAATTAGGTAGCTCGGATTCTGGGCACGTTCAGTTCTATCCGTGATGTGCCAACTGCCAAAGAGAATGATAAAATGGAACAAATGAGTCCCAATTATTTATCCGGCCATGGCCTGCGCGTGCGCATGCGTGCTGTGATTTCATACATTACATAACTTGTTGGATGATTATATATCTTTTGCTTGTTAATCTTGCTTTAGCACGTTTATCATGGCATGATTTCTGTCTGAGTATGGAGTCTTTCCGTAGTTAGGATTTAATCGTGTACATGTATTTGAACGACAAGAATGCATGTTTCATTACATATATTGTTATAATGCATGGCGTTACGAAAGGAGGCGCTGCTTTTTATAGCGCCCTGTTTCAAGACAAAATCGCAGCAGTTGTACACCATTCGTTGCACACATGCGTCTACGGAAGTCAAGCTGGCATTGCACATTTTTCCTTGACCACATATATGCCAAAACCGAATTAGGTGGCATTGCACACCAATCATTTACCAAATAGGTGCCAAAAGCAAGCTGGAGTTGCATACCATTTGACCGAATGTGTACTGAAAGAGAGCTGACCATGCACACCAGTCCTTGCCTACATACCTGCAAAAAGCGTGCTGGTGTCACACTCTATTCTTTGATCACATATCAATTCGAGAATGTCTTACATATTGAAATCATTGCTTTTGTTGGAATGTAATTCTGTTCTTGTTGATAATCTGTATGTCGGAGTTCATTTTGATGAATTTGTCAGTCTAATAGTACATCAAAAACCAAAGCCCAATTTTAATATCACAATTTTGGTATAACGTGGACAGTACCGAGGCAAATTTGCCACTGTACACACTTTCAAATGTCACGTGTGGATACGTTTTCAAGAATGTAACATATTAGCCTAAAAACATATTTTAATACCAATATACTATTGTCAGGTCACGTGAAAGTGACATTCAGTCGAAGAAAACAGCACGTTCACGCAATGGTTTTTTGTGGTCTGTTTGTTTTGATAAAGCCATGGAGTAATGTGCATGTAAAAGCACTGTAAGCTGAAGTTTGTGATAAACATCCATACAAGTCCAACAATAGCTGCTGTTATTTGACTTCATCCCAGGTTACAGTGGTTACATTATATTAACAAGAAATGCCATTCCATCACCAGAAAATGTATATCAGGCTGCTTACACGGTCAGACATACAAAAAACAAACAGGAAAAGAAGTTTACAGTGATCGCCCTTCACCAGGCATAGCACATCCATAATGTCATGAATGGGAAAAGTACGATGACCCATAGAAAAAAAAAACGGAAACTTTGGTCCACTGTTGATGCCGCACAAGCAACTGTTGTAAAAGCCACCGTCTGGTGTAATAGTGCAATTTCATTGCCAAGTGACACGAGGATCCCCACTCTTAATAAATGTGGTTGATAGTATGCATGGATATATGTCAAAAGTCCACGCAACAGTGATTCGTCGAACTTCAAGCTGTTGTCTTCTTTTCAACTTTATTTGACATTTCTTGAATTACAACATATACTTTTAAATGTGCCAACTTTAAAGAAAAAAATGGCAACATAGTGTGCACTCGTCTCTTCAAAAGAAAAGACCGTCGCATTGTATCTTATATCTCAATGTTCCTATTTGTAGATGCGGTTCCATGACGTCATTGGAGAACCAGATGAGGAAGTGTTCAGTTTCGACAAAGTCTGGGTGCTGAGTTACAAGGTAAATTATTGTGTTGTGAAAGCATGGTTATTGCATATATTTACTCAACCAAAAAAACACCGCTTGATCAAAGAAAATGTATCATATGCATTGAGATTCAGGTGGAAGATGCAATCCATTTGATATTACACTGTAATGCCTATGCTAGGTTAAGGCGTAACCTTTTGGAAAAAAATGGACACAGCTAGCGGCTATTTTTTCAATCTTACGGACATTTGAAAAATTTAAGTAAACTGGGGGTGTGTGTGTCATATTTCGAACGTCGCTCTGCTGAAGCTTTATTAAATTATAAACTAAACTTCAGTGGCATACATACATACTGAATACACATCATTGCTCAAGCTGAAATGTAGACTTTAATAACGTTGACCGGCAAGGAAGCACCCTGTGTATGCTTGTGACAACCCTATGTTCGAAATTAGATCCCGTTCGAAATTCGACCCCCCCCCCCCCCCCAGTATACATAATAAATCCGAACCGGTAGTAATTGTATTTTATGTTTGGAAGACTCGAACTTGCACGATTTTTAAACATGACGACCATTTGAGAAGTTTAAGTACATAATAAATCGGATCGGAAATATTTGTACTTTATGTTTGGAACGAGCGAGACTCGAACTTGCAACCTTTGGCACCAGTCGCCTGGCTGAAATGGGAAACACACATGTCTACTAGACCAAATCTCCATTCTTAGAAAGAATGGTTCAATGGAGGTAGTTATGTGTAAGTGCCATATCAACGCGGTTATGCAGCATATGTACTGAGTCGGCATTTATTTCCAGAATCGGGCACTTAAATCCACCAGTATTAAAAAAACGCGGAAAATATATTTTATGTTCGGAACGAGCGGAACTTGAACTTGCAACGTTTGGCACCAGTCGGCTGGCTGAAATGGGAAACACACATCTCCACTCGACCAAATCCATTATACATTTCTTAAAGTGTTATGGTTGGGTGTACCCGATGAACTGTAAATGTCTGAATATCTTAATGTTTTCTGTGTGTATGTACTTTCTGTAATGTTTTGCTTAGACTACACCTGTAACAGAGTATATGTCAATAAAATACCTTATGTTAGACGTTTTTTCACACAAAAGTTTGTAATACCTATAAGAACCCAAACACATGAAGGCACGTGTGTGGGCGCCAAAATGATGCATGTGAGGCGCCGCGAATGATGATCAACGTTTGTTAGCATCATGCTTGTCATATATATATATATATATATATATATATATATATATATATATATATATATATATATATATATATATATATATATATATATATATATATACAGGCTGCAAGTCGAATAACGTTTCATTATTTTTTGCTGATCCTTATCAATACTTTTGTAACAATGTACTATCGATCCATATATATATATATACTGTAATTACAATGCGAATATACTAATATGCTATCAATAAATTGTTCTTGTAACTTTACTTGTACTCTGAACCTCATGGGCTGGGCGCTATATGTTGCTGAAATTGGTACTTTTTTTTGATCGTGAGTGGGAGTGACGACACAAAGAAAGCACAATGTAGAAAACTATGCATTCCAAGGGCCTATAGTATTCTGCAATATGTGTTTTATTTGTGTAAGATGGGCCTAGGTACCGATACAGCATTTGTATGTAGCGCGAAACGTATCTCATGATAAACAAAAGATAGTTTTCTTTTATAAGCTAAAGCAGGGTATATGTTCGAAAAAATACATACCTATATAGGTAGCCATCGAGTATTGCAGTTAATAACACGTCATTCATTAAACTTACGTTTTGAATGTTTCTAATACTTGACAAGATATCATTCTTAAAAGTTGAACGTTTAATCTTGCCTGGATCGAACTAGATTAAAATCTAGAATCGAAACCGTACGGTTATGGTCATTCTGTGCACTTAAGTTTATCAGGCCATTTGGCTTCAAGAATCTTGTATGGATAACACAGTTTAATTATTTACCCTATATACCGGAGACAATCAGGCCATTTAGCTTAAAGAATCATGCATGGTTGAAACTAAAGCTCAATTCAACGAAAGAATAGTATGCTAAATTCTTATCTGGTCAGAATGCGTCTTAACTTCTGTGGCACAGGTTCGGAGCTAAGCTGGGCCTAGAAAAACTGTTGACCGAAGAAAGGTAATGGGTGCTGCGAAAAAAGCCACCTTTTGTTGCTCTTCGATCCTCCTCTTCTGGAAAACGGCAGTGTTATTACTAGCAACGATGATAAGTGCGAAATTTTTAATAGATATTTTAATGATCAGCGTAAACGTCCCTAGGAAGACAACACAACGCCTCTTCTTGAATTTTTGTATAGAACAGAAGCTAGACTTAATGTCTTTACTGTTGATAATCTTCCGTGAAATAAGTTCTTCA
This sequence comes from Hermodice carunculata, assembly GCA_964020975.1. Taxonomy (NCBI): domain Eukaryota; kingdom Metazoa; phylum Annelida; class Polychaeta; order Eunicida; family Amphinomidae; genus Hermodice; species Hermodice carunculata. Next base: position 70,223,670 of record OZ026622.1, on the reverse strand, counting down.
ATCCCTCCCGACTGCCTGTGCGTCTGGTCAGGACAGTATAGGAAACATCATATTAAAAATACAGTCCCTAGTATCTGTGGGTCATTTATTAAATTATTTAACTGTTGTATTGCTTCTTCCAGCTATCCTGACTCATGGAAAATTTCCAATAGTTGTCCTGGTTTTTTTTTTTTTTTTAAACTGGCAATGTAAAAGTAATTATCGCTCTATCCCTCTCTTGTGCAACGTATCTAAAGTGTTTGAGAGACTGATTTTCAATGTATTATATCAATATTTTACGCTTCATGGACTCCTGAATGCTAAAAATTCCCGATTTAAACCCAACGGTTCTACCATAAATCAATTTGTCAAAATTGAACAGGATATCTATAATGGCCTGAAAATGAAAAAAAAAAAAAATGCCAGGATGGTCTTTTTAGACAAAAGCAAGGCCTTTGACCGTGTGTGGCACGAAGACCTTCTCTTCAAACTGAAACAATCTTGTATAGACCGTCCTGTCCCTAACCTTATGAGTGGCCATTTATCTAACCGGTTCCAACGTGTAACCATTAACGGGCAGTCTTCTTCTTTGCTTCCTATTGAAACAGGTGTCCCTCAAGGTTCCATCCTTGGGCCCCAGCTTTTTCTGGTTTTTATCAATGACATTACTGAAAATAATATTTGCGATATCAAACTCTTTACAGAAAACATAAGTTTCCTAGAGAGAATATATGACCACCTTATTTCTGCACAGCATTTAAATACTGACCTTGAAAGACTTTCCATTTGGGAAACAGTGGAAAGTCACTTTTAACGCTACTAAATAGCTAGCTCTCATTGTTTCCACTAAACTCGACAAAAATTAATAATCCTCCTCTATATCTTGGTGATTCTGGTATACCGGAAGACACTACTCATACCCATTTAGGCTTAACTCTGTCCCGTAACTAGAAATTGGATGCTCATAACTAAAGAAATATTGAAAAGGTTAGAAAACGCATGCTATTATTGTACAGGCTTACATACAAACTCTCATGTAATACACTGTCCAGACTATATAAATCTTTGATACGCCCTATCCTATAGGCAGGTTCAGTCCATGTCCAAGGAGGGCATAGACGGCTGCAGAGCCTTCATGGAAGAGCTTATTTGAACACCCCCCCCCCCGAGTATTTAAACCCCATTCTACCCCGGTTTCCGACAACGTAGTAATGGTGCGAGAGAATAACTTGCAAACTTGATCAAACTTGATTAAATATGGAAAACCGCTCAAATGACAGACCCATCTTCAATTTAACAGAAATCGGGTTTGCCACTAGGGGAGTCACGAGGTGCGTGCTGCGCGTGTCGTGCTAACGGTACACTTCACGTTATGCTCATTTTATGTAAGCAAGGTCGATGAAGCACAATGCGCTGGTTGCTGACGTAACCAACCAACATCGGCAATGAACGCGAGGGCTTAGTTGTTGGGATTTGTTACAGATTTATTCCCGGCAAAAAAGACCAATTACCCTTGCGTGCGCATGTGACTGGGCTGGAATGAAAGGTCGTTTTATAGGGAAGGCAAAGTCCAATTGCTTCGCTGAAAAGTATTAGGCAGAATTTCATCGCTCTTTTGATTTATTTACTTATGTCCATTCATAATAACATATTGTGAATGCCACTTTGAGCCTACAAATAAAAATACGTCACGATAAGACGGTGTTCACAAAGATGGAAACTAGTCTCCATAAAAGCAGGCGAAATAAACAAAAGACAAAATGCGAAATATGGCAAAATGTATAGTTCATAGAATCGTACTGGTAATGGCTTTGAAAGATGGATAGTCTGACGACTATATGGCATTGCAAAGCAGTCTATCATTATTTTAAAGAATTCGTGGAGAGAAAAATTTTTCTGTTATAGGCCCGGTGTAAAATTGGTAAATAATTGATTTCCATCAACATCTATAACGACGTCATTGACGTTTGTCATGTTATTCTTTGGGTATGCCGTCTTATAGAAATGTTGTTCGTGGCCCAATGTAATAAAATGACTGGTAACCAATTTTGGTTTTATCTTTTTATTTTTGGTGAAAATGACAAACAAAATGTCTGTTTACATTTATTTGAAAAGTTGAAGACTTCATCGAAGGCACAAAAGTGACGATTCTTATTATTCGTGTTTTTTCTGTATGCCTGTAAAGGCGGTGAATATGTCTAGTCTCTTGTTGACTTCAACAGCAGACAACATCTTAATTTCCATGAGACCATATTCAGTGTACAAGTCATATTGTTTTACTTCTCAGAGAAATGGTTCCAACAGACGGTATCATGCGAAGCGCTTGTATGCGTTGGGCATCGTATCGCGCAGTTGCCAAACACTTGTATATGTGCATCTTGCACGCATAACCAGCATTCATAAAAAACAATCCCCTCTTCATTTATGTACAAAATACGTTGGGATTGACTTTCAGACTCCTGAAATATTATACTATATCGTGCTGGGCTGTACACGTGTCCACCAAAGAGTGGCTTTTGCTACAGGGTCTCCGATTGTAGGCAAGGGCTTAAAGAAATTACAAGCTTTGCCAAAGCATCAAAATGTCTCTCTGGAGACTCCTAGTCTGTCTTCATTTATTGCTGGGTTAGACTCATGTCCCACTTGTCAACCGATTTCATTCAAGTGCAAAATGTGTACATGCGTTTTACAGAAAATTATCTATCTATTTGGTAAGAAGCCAATGATCTATTACGGTGAGGCAAACGCCCTTCAAGGGCGCCTTGGTGATGCGCATACAGCAATGAACAAAAAAATGTTCATTATTGCTAGAGACAGACACACTGGCAGGGAGGTCTGGCCCAATCAACCACACTCTCTTTATTAGTATGTGAATAAAAATGCCGCTATGTACCAAACGAAGACCAGAGGACCAGCCACAGACAGACAGACAGACAGACAGACAGACAGACAGAAACACACATATATATTATTTATTCCTGGTGTGTGTTCCATAGATTTCATTTGTAGCGTTTTGTCACAAACAAAGCCATGGTTAGGATAGTCAACATGGATTTCAATTGTAACTGCCGCTTTATGTATCCTACAGTGAAATAAATCATGCTTTTGTATGCATGCATATATGTATGGTTTCCTATTTGTGTCTATGGGTGTGTGTGGTTTTTTTAATCCCGGAGAGAAAATAAACCTAAAATAAAACTTTATCTTGTACTTCTTGCAGGTTTTCACTAGCAGCAAGCTGTGGTGTTACCGCATCACTTCGCTCATCTGTGCCCTTCCGCTGTCCTTATGTTGGGGGATCTACTTTGCCTGCGTATCCTTCTGTAGCATATGGGTCTGTATGCCATTCTTGAAGTGTATCGACGTCAAACTGACTTGCGTCCGTCGCATCTGGGATATCTGTCTCACCACCTTCCTGGCACCCTACTTTGAGGCAATCGGAAAATGCTGGCGCCATATTCGTATACGCATCCAGAGGGAGTGATTGCATTAGCTGTGCGTTGCCGGACCGCAACATCTGGGTGGTGAAGCAAATCACTTGTGCAATGTGGTTGAGTTATTCTGGGTGTTGTGGTAGCGGAAAAAATATCCAAATTTTAGATTGCCTAGTCATCCGACTGAACGCATGCGCACTTAACGTGGTTGTTGGTGTACCTACCTGTTGGTGTTTTACTGAGTGGCTTCTGCGAGATTATGTGTGAATCACGTCATGTACCACGTGATTTAAAAAGATTATGCGAGATTTTATGTGGCACCTGAATATATAATACGGAGTGCAGCAGCTTATAGATTGGATTAAATACTCATAGCCTGGGGCATTTTGCCAAAAACCAACAACAACACTCAGAAACTGGGCTTGGTCATTTGCAGAAGGACTTATTTTAAGATCTGACATCCTAAGTACTTTTGTGATACACAAAACATTCCGGTGGAACATCAACAAGGATATAGACCAATAGGATATAACAAATGCATCACGTGCACAGGCCACCCACAGCGCATGTGCAACGAAAGATAAAATCAGTGGTTTCAAAGGCACGGTGATGACTTTTAATCTTGATGGTGCATCTTGCCTTTTTGTGCTGTTAGTTTTTCCTTCATAAGTGGTAGAACTAAACTGGAATTTTAGAAATGTAGCTAGTTGAAGTCTGATGTGTCAAGGTCATGTCTCCAGAGCTACAGTTGAAAGGCGAAGGTTTAGGCAGGAAGCCAATGAGCTACACTGCAGTAAACCTACGCGGACAGACCAGGTTATTATGTTGGGGGTGGGTGCTATGTCAGATTGGTTGGACAGAATGTGGAAAAAGTCACGTATGGACGTTTCAGTTCGATAATCCATTGGCTTACTGACACAACACATCGGATATAGAAATCAATCAGTATCTTAACCTTTCTGACTTAGATCCCGTCTATAGAATGTGTAAGAGTGTCCTTTGGCGCATTTGGTATTATGCATGAAATGTGTGGCTAAAAGGACATGAATTATTGAGCAACTGTTTGAGTTAGATAATGTCAAGTCCTTTCCTTTCCATTTTTTAACCCCGACACTGTATCAACATGTGAATGAAACAGTTTTGTAAGCAAGAAAAAAACATTCTATTTTGATATAATTTCATATAGACAGTCAGTAAAATACGCGATCGGCAGCCTGGGTAAAGAGCCACATAGGAAGGGGCAAAAATACCCATCATTTGCCACTAGGGGTCGCTACGCATTGGGATACTAGAATAGTCTGTAGCTGGTTTTAAAAAAACATAAAAACACATGGGCTGGTCAACACAGAATAATCCGAAACAGAGGCCGGGAGAAGTGCAATTTTTTGAAATGATATCTATGTGAAATAGTATAGAAAATATGATGTATTATATATTGTGTGGTGAACATGTCCAGTTCAGCTAGTTGATCATGAACTTGCCGAGTTTTCTTGTATTTTCTACAGTGTTTTCGAACCCTGGATATACTTCCAGCACATCCACGCCACCACATCCTTTGAGATTCACTATTTTGGAAATATTTTCCTCACTGATCTTTGTATTTATACTTTATATATTTTATTAATGAAAATCTTTTAAATTATTATATGTTAAGATGTTCGGACCATTCAACCGGGTATTTTGTAAATTTATTCCAGTTTTGCTATGCATGTATCCTTGCGCACACCAAGAACAAGCATATATCCTTGCGCTCACTAACAGCAAGCATATACAATAACATATGTCTGTGTTTACACAAAGTAGTATGCAATAGCTTCTTGTACAATTGGTATATATATATACATATAAACAATAAATGGCCATGTGTTTATGTTGTGAAATCTTGTCGTTTACTTTTCATATATCCTGTTAAAAAAAGATTCATCTGCTGCTATTTGATATCATTATTCAGACGAAAGCTGATTGTGGTTTATTTTGTTGCTAAATCAAATGTATGCCTATTCGATGTGCCCAAGATCCACTTTTGGCAGACTTTAAATACAATGTTCTTTCAATTAATTAACCCGACAAATATCAAGTTTCAAAGCAGGAAACAGTTTGATTGGTGTTCAAACAGTCTGCTCATCAAAATATCATTTTCAAAGCCATAGACGTAACAATCAAAGGAAATTCTTTATTGAATTTTCAGAAATTGGAATACAAACAATAATGATAAGTAATATGTGATCACAAATGATCCAAATGACATTAGTATTGAGCAAAACAATGCTTTAATGGGTGGGTGGATGGCAGTTTCATGGTTTAAATTGGCCACTCAAAGTTAAGTATGCTATATGAAGCTGTTTAGCTAGGCCATATGATCTTAAACCAAATATGTATACATAGACAGAAATCAAAATAGTTGTAGGCGTATTTTCTCATACTGTTAAGCTTGAGTTGATTTCAGGTCTTGGGACAATATTCTGATTAACCCTTTTTTTGTCCTGTTTTGGTAAGTTGGCAGGATGGTAAAGGATGCGAGACCAGCAAGAAAAAAAAGTCAAAATGATAAAGATGTCCAATTTATTTGGACTCATATTTAGAAGAATATGAAAACATGGTACATTCTTTGCATACTGGCTCGTTTACAAGTAGTTTTGTCTTTTTTGTGTCTTTTTGTACAGTGAGCAATTGCTTGACAAATGTTACTTTACCAGAAACTTATTTGACAAAATTGCCCACATACAAGTCCAAAGTGTCTGCTTTGTCCTGTGGCAGTGAGGACTACTTTGGTTCTTTGTATCAATATGCATAATTAAGTGTTGTATTTACTGGTATATAAAGGGGGGGGCTTCAAAAAGTAAAGCATGATGCCTATCTTGGTCATAAAGGCCATTCAACTGTATTTTTCCGATGTGACTGCAAGCATGAAGTGTTGAACCGAGGCTAAATGGCTGAGACTACATTTCAACTGAAACAAGGCTGGGGCAATCATGTCTCCAAACAGCACTGCCCATCTGGTGCTCCTGCTCAATGCGCATGCCTGGGTGTAGAGTATATGTCTTGAATGGTTTTTACATTGTGTTAACTGTTTCATTGCTAATATCCACAACAGTTGATATGTTTTAACTCATTCCACCCTATTGACGCTTTTCCTTGCTAATATCTAAATGTTGTCTGCTAATTGTAGTTTACTAATTTAGGGATTATTTTTCAAAATTTTGGCTGAAACTTGCATAGAAGATCATCCCTAATTATATGTCCATGGTCAACAGCTTTCCTTGGCGCACCCTGGGTGCAATGCACCCAGAGCACACCAGAAAGCTGTTGACTCAGTCGTCTATCAGGGTATAATGAGTTAATTGACATAATGATACCGGATCCATAGTCTTTGTAAACCGAACTTTCACTTGTATACCAGGATGGCTACAGTCACATAAGTCTATAAGAATGGTCCAGGTCAACACTAGTGTGCTTCGGGTACAATGCAACAAAAGATTTGAGGAGGAAAACTGTTGACTCAGTCAAAAATTGGCACTGAAAGAGTTATGAAGAAAATTGAGAGAAATCTGCGTTTGTATAGAAGCTTCCAGTGCCAGGAATTCTTTGATGATGTTAGTCCTTCAAATTCTGAATTAATACAGAAGGCGTGAATCTTTGGTTAATGTGATGCATGTTGCTAAAATAATTCCCAGCAATCAACATTCAATCCTAACGGTTGCGCATTACAACTAAACATAAAGTTATATTACCCCCCATCCCATCCCAGCTAAGGTTTTTACGAATTTCAATTAAGGTAATATTGTGTATTATAATGTTGCTAAAGTTGAAGCCATTTTAATTGATCTGAAAAGGTTCATTTGAGTTCATGAAACGCCTTGAAATGTGCTTTAAATTTAATAAACCTGGGTATAAATCTTGAAAGTCAGTGAAGCAGACGACTTTTGCTTGACTTTGTTTTAGGTCCCGTCATACATCATCCTCTTCCAGATTGTGGCTATTCTTATCCAAATTTATCATCACGCGTGAACACATGATCATATTAAGCATTAAAAAATATAAGACCATATTTAAGCATATTTAAACCTGTATGTGAATACTTAATTTATAATTGAATGATCTAATTAAGGTGAATTGTAGATTATAGGCTGGTATAACCATACTTATTTGAAATTCAAAATGAGTAAATTGATTTCTTGTGCTTTACTGTCGAATTTGTTGTTTTTTGGTATATATATATATATATATATATATATATATATATATATATATATATATATATATATGTATGTATAATATTAAGTATATGGCCATAAATGGGTATTCTGATTATTAGTATGTGTACAGTTGTACATATATTAATTTAAAAAGCAACTACCACACAGCTGCAAAGAGACAACTGGAAATTGCTGTACAGTTGATAGTCAATTTGTACACTGTTGAAAAAGGGAAAAAATAAGTTTCGTAAGCATCTTAACTATATTTCCCACCAACAACAAGTGTCTTAAATAAAATCTTGAGCTACTACATTCACAGCGGGCATTTGTTAATATCAGACACTGCCGCAGTCTACCTGGGTCATCAATTTTTATATGCTATAGTTCCTTGCAACTATGGTTTTGTGTTTGAGGTGCAAACGTTGTTTCTTCATTTGTTTTTTGACTTGTTTCGTGGTGGGGTTTTGGGCTTATTGTGCCCAGGATATATATTCAGTGCAGGACAACCTTATTTAGATAAGGGAGTGGTGCAGTCTAATGCATACACAAGAAAGTTTAAACATGGGAGTGGGACAGTCTAATGCACACTCAAGATGGTTTGAACATGGGAATGGGACAGTCTAATGCATACCCAAGAAGGTTTAAACAGTGAAGTGGAACAGTCTAATGCATACTCAAGACGGTTCAAGCAAGGGAGTGGGGTAGTCTAATGCATACTCAAGAATATGTAACATGGGAATGAAGCAGTGCAATGCATATTCAAGAAGGTTAAAACATGGGGTGAAGCAGTCTAATGCATTCTCACAGAGGTTTAAACAAGGGAATGATGCATACTGAAGATGGTTATAATATAGGAATGATGCAGTCTAATGCAAGAAAGTTTCAATTAAACATAGGAGTGGGACAGTCTAATTCTTACTCAAACAAGGGATTGTAGCAGTCTAATTCATACTCAAAAAGTTTCAAATAACCGAGTGGAGTAGTTTAGTGCATGCTCAAGAAGATTTAAACATGAGAGTGGAGCAGTGTAATGCATTCTCAAGAAGGTTTACACAAGGAAGTGTAACAGTCTAATGCATACTAAAGAAGGTTTAAACATTGGAGTGGGGCAGTCTAACGCATATTCAAGAAGGTTTAAACATTGGAGTGGGGCAGTCTAATGCATACTCAAGAAGGTTTAAATATGAGGATGAGGTAGTCTAAAGCATACTCAAGGAGGTAAAACAAGGGAGTGGGGCAGTATGATGCACATTCAACAAGGCTTAAATATGGTGATGAGGCAGTGTAATGCACATTCAAGAAGGGTAACGAATGCACCAGATTCTGTGTTGCTAAATGGAGTGTTGCAGTTTCTTTTGTACTGAAAAGACAAAACCAAACAAAATATAAAACAAAAAAGAACCCAAAAGAAAACACAACCAAAAGAAAACCCAAATGGTTTGTATCATTGTTTAACCTGCTATTGATACACTTTTCCAGTTTTTGTTGAAACTTCAAAGAGCACTTTCCACCTAATGTCACTGTGTAACCAGTTTAATTACAGTAATGTTTATTAATGTAATTAATCATGGATAACGTAAATGAGTTGAAAATAATTAATGTAACACTGGAAAAGCGTTAAATTTAAACAAATTAGTGATAAATAGTCTATTTTCACAATGACTTGTCAACCTTGATGTATCTTGTGAGTTATCATAGTTCACCGGGTTAGCGCGTCACTTGGTACAATGTTCTCCCTACTTTGTGATCTGGTGGGATCGATTCCCTTCCTCAGCTCATTACCTTCATTAGTGCCCTCCCTTTCTTCTTCATCTTTATATTTCGTGTCATATGAGTGCAGTTCACCACACAAAGGCCACAAGTTATTAAGCAAGCAAGTGGAAGACCTTCCTCGTATGGGAGGCTGCAAATATGGGTAAAATTAGAATGTATCAAAGGTGAGAATATGATAAGGAATTTAGAGCATAAGATGAACCTGTGCTTTTTTTGGCTACAATATTAGCAATGTCAAGTGCCTTTAGTGGACTCCAAATTGATACGTTAGAGCAGACAGCTAAGGCAGGGTGTGGTACACAGGTCATTCAGACAGGAAATGACCTTTCTCCATTCATTTAGTAAAGTTTCTTTGGCCACTAGTACTAAACTTACCCTTTTGGGTAAATTTATTGATTATGTTCATGAAAATAGACCTACAGGATTTCCAGCATATCAATAACAAATACAAGAGACTGCTAACGTATAATTACTCTGAAAACATGTTTCTTGATGATATTTTAGTTTGGCGCCACAGTTATATTCTATGGTAAGTCATTAAAATTTATACCCAATGACCCGTGACCTTTGTAGGAGGTCTATATATGACTGGGCATCTCAGCTGAGATGGTGATTTAGCTTATTTCCTGGAATAAAATAGTGAAAAATGGCATATGTTAAAAAGGGGCTGTCCCACACCAATTGTAGCCATGTTATTTAAAAATAACAGATAAACGCTTATGAGATATATGTTTGTAATGTCAATCATGAGCTCTTTTCCATTTAATAAAAATGCAGCAGAGTTCCCCCTTAAATAGTATCTTGAATTCTATTACACCTACATTATGTGGCTAGATCCCCTACTTCAACTGTGTCCATCCGCATGTAACACACCATTTTGTTTGCCACACACTTTTCCACATTTTATCTTTAATTATGATGTTGAACTGTATGTGTTCAGCCATGGTGGGGGGTGGGGGATTTTTACCTTTTGGGTCGTACTTACATATCTCAAAAGGAAAAGAACAGACATCTTCCCTTGTTCCTTTTAGTGGTCACATACATTACAGAACAGAATGATATCTTTACTGCATGTCGCTTTTAGCTACTTTTTACACCCAGTGTGTTCAGCTATCAGCACCGGCGTTTGCAACAAAACAAAGCTGGTTTTGAACTCTTTATTATGATATAACATGGATATGGTCGTATTTTAGTTTACAATGATCCACCGAATCTCTTTGTTTGAAACTGGAAATGCGGCTAATTCCCTTGTTGGTCCAGACTACATCCGAGATATTGCCAAGAGAGCACAAGCAATGATGTCTTTATAATGGGATGTCTGGTCGAGTGAAACTTCATAATCTAAAACTCTCACAAAGCATCAATCATTGTCTGCATGGGATTAACAATCTAATACTTGCCTACAGACACAAGGTCCGTGCTCTGCGATGCTGATTCAGCTGTTTTGTCCAGCTATCAATTGACTAGTGCTTTCTTTCTCGTCTGAATTGGCATCTATGAATTGTATGAAGAGTCGAAAACGTTCGCATTAGGATCAGCATGTGGAGTGTGCTTCACCCTTCCAACGGTGTATATGCGTTCATACATAAATGTATGCATGCGCGCGTACATACATACATGCATACATATATGAATACATACATACATACATACATACATACATACATACATACATACATACATACATACATACATACATACATATGCATCATTAATTCCAAATTTTGATGTAAGGTCTGACTGAAGTGTGCTTCGCACTTTTTAGCAGACAATTGGGATTTTAAAATATATTTTAAAAATTGGACTGTCTAATGGCCAGAAAGGATGGTATAAAAGTTGTGGGCTTATTTGACAGTACGACAGCTTGCACAGAATACTGCAGATACACTTCCGTGTGGCACTTTATGTGCAATTTCAAAAATTTAAGTTAAGTACATATTCTTTATAAATAGCTTGGTAGACCTTTTAATTGTATTCAATAAGTATATTTAGGCAAAACAATGTTTCCAACTGTATTCCAAATACGCAAAGCAACTTGAACCCCCAGATTTTGAACTATCAGTGACGATTGTGTTTTGTGAGTAGAAGGGTCTTTTTTTAAATGTGTGAATGTTCACGATCTTCGATTTGCAAATTTCACCTAAATTGATTTCGTGATACTAGTGGTTTGGAAATTTGATCAAAGCATGGATACAGAAATAGTTTGGATAAAATCAATATCTCAATGTTAAAAGTGCAATTTCGCATTTCCCTGTAAATATTTCTGATAATTGTGTTGCAAATGAACATTGAAAAGCTGATAGCGAACAGAATTATGTAAGGTTAGTGGATCAACTGAAGGTTGTTTATATATATATATATATATATATATATATATATATATATATATATATGTATATATATATATATATATATATATATATATATATATATATATATATATATATATATAGATATAGATATATATATATCACATCTGAAAACCATTACGCTTGACCCCAGCTTTACACTAATGTAGTCACCAAAAGCTATTATACTAATATTTAAAGTTTCAATTATAATCATGCACAATTAACATTTGCTGATTTTTCAACATCTCAATTTTAAAAATTATGCAATAATGTTTCCAACTTGTAATAAATTGTAAGACATTAAAGAATTATTAATTGTTTGAATTAGGTTTATTTGTATTGAACCAATCTGAAATTTATAATTACAATAACTATTTAAATAGACATCGGTGAACAGGTTATCAAAACTGAAAGCCATTTATGTAGTTTATTATCATTATCGTACAAGCCATTTATGTAATTAATTATTATAATCGTACAAGCCATTCATGCTATATACTGTCATTATCATTTCAGGGTCGTATTCCAAGTGGAATAACTGTTTCTCAACTTCTACCAGAGGTAACAGACTGCTGAATCTCCCAATATGTATATAACAATGAGCTCAAAATCGAATTTTGGCACCATATCAAAGTCCCACCGTTTTCTACATTCAAGTATTAATTAAGCCATTTTATTCGTATCTTGATCTTAGTTCAGTGGATCGGCTTTAAAAGAGTAGGACTAAGATGCATGATTCAAACCAGAAGTGCACACTCAGCTACCAACTGATGCAGTCAGATTCACGTGCTGACCCATGGCAACGTATTGTGAATATAGTTAAATATATTGAGTGGATTAATTTGTAGGCTTATTGATACCAGGGCACATTTTCATCCAACTTAAATAAAATACGGTTTGATTTTCGCTATGCTCCGTGATGCTCCAAATACAGGGAACCGAAAACTTCATAAGTATACAATGCCGCCATTAGAGAAAATGGTGCTTCATATGAAAATACGTACACACACACACACACACACACACACACACACACACACACACGCACACACACACACACACACACACAACAACAACAACAACAACAACAACAACAACAACAACAACAACCACAAGAACCAGAAAATACGTATTCCCAAACAATGACATTTTGCATGTATGGTTATATATCTAGAAATCCTTCATTGAAAAGCTGGACGATCCAGCCAAAGAATACATGGTCATTGTGTTCAAATTCAAGTATGGCAAATGGTAAAGTTGCAATTTTGATTTAAAAAAAGTTATATATATATGTATGTATGTATATAATTGTTCCAAAAGACCATTCTGGTATATATTAAAAAGGTACAATTAAGAACCTCAGTACTTTGAATTAGTCTAGAATGATAATAATGATAATGATGATTTTAACAATAACAATGATAATAATACTAGTAGTAGTAATAATGATAATGATAATGATAATGATAATGATAATGATAATGATAATAATAATAATAATAATAATAATAATAATAATAATAATAATAATAATAATAATAATAATAATAATAATAATAATAATAATAATTCAGTAGAAAAATACTGAAACATGACATATTGAATATTTCTCAAAGAGATTCACCCAAGATAAGTTTAAAGGAATCGGGACTACAATTGTCGAGAAAACCACACACACATGCATGTACACCGGCATACCTAAGGTAACCATATTAACATATACTCTTACCGAACATTACAGATCCTTAATTTATAAGAATCAGAAAATGTTGAAAAACATTGGTGCATAATCGGTCAAGCTACATTCATATTACTCTAAAGTGTTTCCATATTTGGGTTTTATACAAGATTTTGAAAATTACGAAATGACAGAAATATATATGAAATTGTTAAAAATAAATTACAGTGCCACATTACGGTCTATGGGCTCCAAGAAATGTTCGTACGCAATTCAAATCAATTTGCCAGGCTGTTTCAGTGAAAGCTATCTTTAAGGCACCCCCCCCCCCGAGATGAAGAAAAAGATAGAATCAATGAAACATGCATGACTAGAGGAACAAACGTGGCAGACACCCATCAAAATACGTCCACATGAGGAGTGAAAAGTACAGCAGAATTTATGCCAAAAATGTTAAATTGTTGACACATGATGATGGACGAACGACAACGTTGAGAGGACCATAACACAAGATTAGTTAACTGCCAAACCAGCTGAGCTGAAAATATGTACAAATTTACAAGCTATAAGCTTACTGTTTCTGTCTCTCCATATAATTATCGGCCAGCTAGAGTCAATGTTCGAAAATATGTCCCTTACAGGAATAGATATCTCGCGGTTCTGCCCTAAACTGACATCATGTTCAGATTCTAACATTTGTTTACTTTATGATGGCAAACTGAAGTTTTGTTAGTTATAATTTCAATGGCCACTGCATAGCTAAGCTAGAGTACATAGGCAAGCTCACTGAATCCGATGACTTTATTCTTGTGCCAGAGCACCAGTTATTTAGCAAACAGATGGATATTTTTGGGGAAAATCCGCATATTGATGGACACGAAGTATCGGGAATGCCTGAATATTAATTAATTGCAGGTAAACCTTATAGGGGTTGTGCAATTACATAGAAAAAATCTGCGTTGTAAAATAACTCATGTGTTGTTTGAGTCTAAAAAAAGCTGTGCAATTACTTTAAAAATGGACAACCTGAGTATACACATCGTGAATGTTTATATACCATGTGACTTGTATAATGTAAATGACAAATCTCAGGAACTTTTTTATATTTTAAACGAAATAACATAAAAAATTCAAGAATTGGACCACGAATTATGTAATAATTGGAGAAGACTTCAAAATTGATTTTTTTCGTCAAAGGTCATTGAACCAGTGAATATGAAGTTCTTTACTAGGAGGTTGAGTCTAACTTGTTTGTTATCCCACGACAAAAGTAATGTTGGGTATACATTTGAAAGTAAAGTAAATGAGAATAAACTACTGTCGATCTTTCCGTAGTTTTATATCTTTATGCATATTGTTTCTGAATATTCTTGAATTCAGGACGTAGGTAATCTGTCGGATCGCTTCCTAGTCAAAATGCATGTCGACATTTCAAAAATTCAAGTTGATTCGTTATTTACAAAAAAAAAAAAAAACCAAAAAAACCCCCAAACAAACAAACAAACAAACAAACAAACAAAAAAATCAAAACCTCTTCGGCATGCTGCCAGTGAAGAAAAATATTTAGAGTGTAAAATGTGTCTCCACAATAGTCTGAATTCGGTAAATATTCGACAGATGGCAATCCCATACAACAATCTATTTTGCACTGAGCACACTAATGCTTTTGAATCCTTTCCCGATAACACTGTCAATGCGTGTCTAGAATCAAACTCGTATACTGTCCCTCACTCAGATTTCAACATTAACAAAGTAAAGCCCGGATGGAATGAACAGATGGAGCCATCTGGGAAACAGGTATCTTCTGGCACAATTTATGGAAAAATAATTATTTACCCAAAGTTGGAATAATTGCCGATATTTGCAACTGTACTCGTGCCAAATACCATCCTGCATTAAGGTCACTCAAATGAATAAAGATATGTATATGGCAAGCAGGCTTGCCGAGAAAGTGACTCAAAATAAGTGTAAGGATTTCTACCGCACTGTGAAAATACGGGAATAATGCAAAATCAAGATCTACAGAATTGTCGACAATGTTATTGATAATACTAACATTGCAAATTTGTTTGCTGAAAAATACAAAGGATTATATAACTCTGTATTTTATAATACCCATGAAATGAACAACTTGCAGGATGAGATTAAAAGTCAAATTGTTTCTGGTTATAAAGACTGTTCTTTGAATGTATCATTTGAAAGTATTCAATCCGCGGTCGAGCATCTGAAATTGGGAAAAGACGATGGGGATCTAGAGTACTACTCAGAGCACAAGAATCGGGGCACGCTGAAACTGCAAGTTTACGTATCTCTGATATTCTGTTGCATGGTCAAGCATGGCTATGCTCCTGATAGTTTTCTATGGATATCTTTAAATCTTATTCCGAAAGCAAAAACAATCACTGGCAATTCAGACAATAACCGGGGTATAGGGCTCAGTAGTATCTTTGGTAAATTACTGGACTATGTAATACTTTAGAAGCATTGCCAGGTATCAAATTCTTCGAATCTTCAGTTTGGTTTCAAGCCGGATACCTCAATTACTCAATGCACCTTTGTATTGTTTGAATGTATCAATTACTATGACTCACAGAATTCATATGTGCAACTTGTCTTTTTCGACGCACCAAAGGCATTCGATCGGCTAGATTATATAAAGTTATTTGAGTTATTGCTACATAGGGGTATGTCCCCAGTCTCAGCGAGACTTTTACTTAGAATGTATACCGATCAAAATGTAAATGTTGTGTGGGGAGATGCAGATTTCAAACTGTTTAACTGTTTGAATGGTGTAAAACAAGGAGGCGTGTTGTCTCCCATATTATTTGCTGTCTATATACATGTATTATTGTTACGTTTAGGGAGATCTGGTTTCGGATGTCATATAGGTCAGTTCTTTACAGCTACCTTAGCACATGCTGATGATGCGGTTTAAATTTCTTCCACTGTATCAGCAATGTCCAAGATGCTAAATATTTGTGACAAGTTTTCAAAAAAGTGCCAAGTCAAATTTAATCCGGACAACTATTAATACATGGTGTGTGACAGTAATGATGCTTACCCAACTTTGTTAATTGATTAATAACCCATATGCAAAGTTAATCATTTTGAAAATCTCGGCCACAATGCAGGACAAAATGCATCGAATAGTGATGTTTCTAATTATATAAGGCGTTTCAGACAGAAGTGAATTTATTAATGGCACAATTTGATACGGGGTTAGCTGACTATAGATACAATCTGTTTAAAACCTACTCTATGCCTCTCTATGGCTGTCAGTTGTGGGACTTCTCAAAACGTGGAGTCGGACTGTTTAGCACGGCATGGAGAAAGGCCATTAGATTTTTATGATGACTTCCATATCGAACTCATAATGTACTTCTACCTATAATTTGTAAGGACATACCGGTAGAGATTCAACCACACAAACGTTTTGTGAAATTTTGTATATTGTACTGTGAAAATAGTGTCTTATATACTTGTGGTTTCTTGACGTTTGGAGGTAGCTGCTCTGATGTCTGAAACTCCATTATCTTTCTCGCACTAAAGTATAATCTGGACAAATATGAAATGAAAAAATTAACTTACACTATATCCTGCAATATATTTTAAAAATACTGATTACCAATTTTCCAAGGCATGGATAGACCCATTAAGGACCCCCAGGGGGCAGCACTGGAGGGCAGCACTGGAGGGTGATCATTTGCATAGTTTGACTTACTTAGGCAAATTTAAGCAAACGATCACCCCAGGTGCTGCCACCTGGGGGTCCTGAACTCCTCTATTATGTGAGACCATATCTATCTATGTACCGTGTAACAATTCATATTAATTGAATAAGAACTTCAGTCTTTTTAAACTTTTCGTTGGCACACATTGTTTGAGTGAGTATTGTTTTCCTACTATTGTGCGGGATTATATCAATCTGATGTAAGTCTACTTAAATTGCTATAGTAACAAAAGTATGTCTGTGATGACTGGAAGGCACAGTGTTAAGTTGACAGATGTCTTGCATTTATATTCATGTATGCATAATTGTTTAGTTTCTGGTGTTGTCCATTTGGCTCCTAATTGGTTAAAAGCTGTTGCAAACTGTCGTGTTGGCCAGTGCGCTTCCAAAGTGTGACCGCGGGTCTGTTGGAAATGTGCCATTCATAGAGAATTTGAGGGTGCAGAATTGGAGTGTGCTTCCCCATGTCTTTTCAGACTTTGCATGTGCACTTTATTATTTGCTTAAAATTCCATCGCTTCAGATTTAAGATTTGTTTATTTTTCATACATTGTGGATGGTATAAAGTTGTGATTATGGCTCAGGATGGTATTGACAATTGTGCGTCTATAGTGTGTTTTGTGCGTGTGTAAGTCTGTTGCAAATTTGCCATTCATTACAAATTTAAGGGTGTAGAATTTGGGCATGCTTTGCCATGTCTCGTTGGTAGCTATCTTTTTAGTTTGTGCACTTGGATTTTTACAAGTTGTACAGTCATAAAATTCTATGTTTTGAAATTTTAGATAGTTTTTTATTTTTCATACATTGTGGGTCGTATAAAGTGATTCTGGTTAGAATGGCTATTATGAGAAAAGGCATCGACGTTTAAAGTTCAAACGTGCCACAAAAAGTTCCCTATTTCAGGACGTCATCGAGTAGTTAGGATCAGCCTGTCTTCAGATGGATGTTGGCAAACTGTACACAGGGAATCTGGGCAGAACACAATCTGTCTCCCCAAAAAGCTTTTGTTAATTGGAAAAGTAACTGCTTTTTGCAGAAGTTCCACCTCGACAAAATTGTCCGTTCACCATTGTATATTGGCTGTTTCGTGTGTGCGAATTGGTAATGGATTGATTACAATTGACGAATGTGTTGTCATTTATAGTCTGCCGCTATATAAGGTTTTTGGCTAGTGTTACATGAAAAGTTTCAGGTAGGATTCTGGAGCCTCTTGTTAGAATTCACATGGCCCTTGGCACATAGACTGAGCCCCGATGTGATAATAACGTCAATTATTTAGATTAATATCTATTTACTATCCCTGTGGACAGGCATGCAGCGACGTTATGAACCCTCGAGTGCTAGCAATGGAATCACCCATCAGTGTAATAAATTACATATACCACAATTAAAAGCAATGAGATTGCAGCATTGGTAAATTATTATCAATCTTAGAATTGATTCTATCATACTTTCCATCACACATGAACGGCAGATAATTAAATGAGAGGTTATTTATGTCAAAATTACACAAGGTTACGAAGTATTTTCACAAATATATTGTTTCAAATCTCCAAAAGAGAACATACTGCCAATTAGAATCAATGTGCTCAAGTATTGACCAATGTCATATATCTTGTTTTGAATATGTATGAACCAATCTGTATGGCAAGCTGGGTTCACATTTAACTGGAATTTCAGATATCAAAAATGAATTTCTTGATATCAGAAAATCAACTTATGTTTTGTTAAAAACCAACTTTCAACAGAAAAATCACCCCTTTGATAAAAAAAATTAATCTCAAAAACTGATTTCCTGATATCAAAAAGTCACTTTTGAAATAGAAAATAATTTTTAGTATCAATTATTCGTGCATCAAAATCCAAATTCTTGATATCAAAAATGCATATTTTGGTATCACCCACAACTTGTATGTGGTAATACGTATCTGTATTTGAATATGTAACATGATCAGTACTTAGGACATCGCAGGGCATTGATATATATATATATATATATATATATATATATATATATATATGTATATATATATATATATATATATATATATATATATATATATATATATATATATATATATATATATATATATATATATATAATTATATATATATATATATATATATATATATAATATGCTGCCGACGCTCAATGATTTAGGCAGGTTCGTCAAGATTGACCATTGGTGGGTATAAACACCCATTCATACAATCAGTAATTCATAACTCCTACAAAACGATAGACAACAAAATTTCTAACTCGTTTGTTGCCCGTTTTGACAAAGGTCAATGTGATCTGACTGGACATAACAATACCAGATTCATATTGTTTTCAACAAATTCCCCATTCAATTACCAGCATGGCTGCCGTTGCAGACACCATCAGAATGGTCTGGATCAACAACATGGTACTGAAAGAGTCATGTTAATATAATGGAGTGTACATTAAACAGCTTGCATCCATTGCAAAGTGCTTACCAGTTTGACGCTTTCGTGCCAAACCGGTCGACAACAAGAGGCGACTTGCAAGGCCGTTTACTTTTTTTCTTGATTTTTTTTCCATTGTCGCAGTTTGACCAAACGTGTTGGATACAAGTATGCGAGTAACCCATTTTGGTTAATATGGGCCTGTTGAACATGGCTACCTGGCACGCTATTGACGGTCAACGCCTGCAAAGCACCATGTAAGGCTTTGGCTTGTGTCTTTCAACCCTTTCCGTGCTGGTCAAGACAATAGTCACATTTGTCTGAGTTATAGTAATGACACCAGTTTCAAAGTGGTGAAGGAAAAGCTTCACATTGAAGTACCGGAACGTCTGGTTACAGTCGGTGGTTCCAGATGAAGTAAATGGTCCCAAATTAAAAGCTTTCGTCAGTTCACTACGCGTGTGCCAAGGAAAGTTGTTGACTTAGTCTAGATATCAGCACTTCAAATTCTAACATGTCTGGATGATGATGATGATGATGATGATGATGATGATGATGATGATGATGATGATGATGATGATGATGATGATGATGATGATTGCAATGTATCCGTCAAAAATGTATGATGTTGCCCAAAATTGCAGCAAGACGAATAGATCTGTATTGTGACACAGCTCTTGGGATATATATATATATATGAATTAAACACGTAGCCCAATTGTAAAATTCATTGAAAACCAGGGATGAGCAATATCACCACTTGTGAATGGCTTTGTTTGACCCTTACCTTTCCAATCCCGTTTGACGAAAGTAGTAATCACTAGGAATGTATGCACTGACCGCCAAGAACTTCGATTGCACATTTCATTAAAATTAGAGCATTGGCAATATCACACCCTAGTAAACAACTTTGTTTAACCTTTCCACAAGCTACTCCAGTGAGTTTCAGTACACAAAAATCTGAGTAACCTTTTTTGGAGAAGTCCAAAATAAAAAAAAATACATAAAATTCGTTAAAAAAAAAAAAACAACCTAGGATGCGCCATCTGTCGGGAAAAAAAAGTAAGGTCTTGGGACCGCTGAAGTGTCAGTGTGCAATTTTGAAGCAATTGGATGTTTTGGAGAACATTTTTAAAAATCACTGGAACGTACCCATTTGAGCAAACATGGCAGAGCTCCACCCAAGGTACATGCCCACCAAGACTGAGGGAAATCTGGCTGAATTTTTTTTGGAGAAGAAGTCAAAATGTGACAGTGTGACCAGACGGACAAATGATGGATCATCACCTGTTCATTTGCCCCAGACGACTGACAAGCCAGCTCAGGTAAAAAGTAAGTGTCAATGAAATAGCCGAGGTAATATCATTCTAACGGCTGAACGTGCATCTGACATGTTCAATATGATGAAGCCCATAGTCACATTAACTTTACCGTAATTGCAGTGAAACATTACGTGAGTCAGACTGATAGTGATTTCGTTACATAAGACGGTCGCCAAGTGGCTGATCAATTGGTCCTGGGATAATGACGTGTGATCTGATTTGCTAAGCTTTGCATAATATAACTATGTGTATCACAAAGGGTAGGTTACTGTACTTTTAAAATACGGATTTCACAACAACCAACATTTCACTTCAATTCATGTGCGACGGCATGAACTGACGATTATTTTGAACAATAACTTCGGGTTGGGCAATTTAACAGTTTTTCAACATGTGGGCGAATAAAATTAATTTACTTGCAAGCCACTATAGAGCTTGTTGGCAAATCGTTGTAAAACATCTGGCACCAAAGTTGGCAATAATGTACTGTAAATTCCAGACAAATTGTACTGTGCACATGTTGATATTCTTATAGTTTAAAGTCCATAATAACCAAAGTTTTTTAAGAATATGTCGGTCAGGTAATTTGGGGTGTCCTCGCCGAGTAAAAATTCAAGGGGACACCCTTGGAGCTTTGCCTCCTGAAAATGAGTGCTTTAATCTAACTGCATTTTGGAAAATGCCTATGATGTTAATATCTAAAGAAGATTAAAATTGATTCTATAATTCGATAACATATTGATAGATTAATGGATATAATTTTAGTAAAACTTTACATATTTGTTTCTTGCTGTTATTCTTCGTTTAAACTTTAAAAAGTGACCATATGTGACAATACCGTAAGAACATTCTATCCTGAGTGTCGAATTAGACATAAAAATTGATTCGAAATAAAAACAAGTCACTGTAATGTTTATAAATTTGAATCACATGTATTATCTGCTTTCTTGATTCTGACCATATGTAGACTCCATAGATTTAGCCTTTGTTGCAAGTGGACATTGATCTAAGTATGGATATGTTGAACTATATGCCAAGTTGACGGGCGTCCTAGGCAATATTACTTTATGAGTTGCACAATTTTAGTGCCTTGTATGTCTGATGTTGCGGAAAGATACGGAAATATCAATTATGGATTCCTATATTGCTAGCTACCAGGTATGACCAATCGATATATCCCACTTAAGCATAACGGCCTTGCAGTCTGTGGCTGCAGATGTTACCAGCATGTGGTTTGTCCACATTTGTAATAAAAACAACCACAGTGTGTATACTGTGCATATTATGTGGTGTAATAGACAACCATTTATGGCCATTGGTTGCTTTGCAGGTTTCTGTCAAATGGCCAATAAACAATGTTGCCCGTAATATAGTTCCAACATCATGTGTTGGAGAGGAAATTGTTTCCAATTCAGGCTAGTTTTCTCCCTAGTGCTTTTCGTGAAATATATAAGAAGGGAGAGAGCATTGGGGCATTACTATTTATCATGAGATCAGTATTTTCTACATAGTTTGGCATCTTACCTTCAGCATAAACTGCTAGACATCGTTGCTGGTCAGATTAAGCCGGCACCATAACTGAAATGTTCAGTGGAAAAGAATCCAATTTCAACGGAAACCCATCATTACAAGAACATATTGACACGAACATTGGAGTATCTGAGACCAGTGAGGCCAAAGTCATGTTTAGTGCGAGAGAATGACATAAGTAGAAGCCATAGAGGCTCCCAAAAGTGAAATTAAAATCTTTTGTCATAAAAACTCAGGGTGTAGACACCTCCCTGTAAAGCTGTATGACGTGTGCAAGTTATAATGAACAGATCACAATCTGGCAAACAAAGGATACCTGTTTCGTGTAGACACCTTCGGGGCTAGTAAAAGTGTCCGTAAGAGACAGGAGGCCACATAAGACAGGAAGCAGACCATTGAGACCTTTACCGATCATACATGTTATTATATGTATTGACGCAGTTTGTATGCTGGACTGATGAAGCTACCAAAGAGATCGAGATATTCCCTTGATTGTTTAACTCATGCCATACTATGGTCACAGGCCTTGGTCAGTGGTTCTGGCACTGCCTGGCAAGTCGTGCTGCAGCTGCCCTTGCGGCAGCTGCAGCATGACTTGCCAGGCAGTACCAGAACCACTGACTAAAGACTATAGGCATGTTGGTACTTGAACGAAAGCTCTTTTCATGAACAATTTAATTATGCAATTGTCGTCGTAAATCTAAGTAAATATACGTAAATATCAGGTACTGGTATGGAATGAGTTAAGAATTCTACGGCCCGATGTTGAATTAACCATTAAAACTGGGTAAATAAACAACAGATCAGATCAATTACCCTTGAACAAAACCTAATCTTTGCTGCAGGTCCATCATGAAAGGAAACATGGGGACGGCGCCTCACAAATGACGTACATGTAGGTCAAAGCAGTACAAAGTTATTGCCCAATTAAATATCGTATCCAAGGGTAACATTGAAGACTGGTGTCACTCGTCTTAGACAAATATCAATCGCATAATGCAATAGTGATTGCATTGTGGCTCCTCTCAACAAAACCGTACTTCGATTTTTATTTAACAGTTGTCTGTGTAAAATTGCTCATGTTTTGCATAATATTTGGTATATAGGAATGTATCTTAATGATTTGGTTTGTCTGTTACATCATCATGTTTCCCTTCTGAACGATTTCCTGTCTAATCATATGGTTCTCTTTATTCCAACTGTTTTCTTAGGTTTGTGGTCAATGTTTAAGAGTTTATAGATTAAGTACTCTTATCCCTGGGAGCCGTAAGTCATGTGGAAAATATTGTTTTGTATTAAAGGCGACACAAGATACCGGGTAACTGTTCATTTGAGTGAAGAACAAAATGCCATATATTAGCAGAATTATATATTTAGCATGCTGACGAGGAGACAACGTGACTCTTCCCTTCTTGATTTTAGACAAAAGCCAAATGCCACTTGACACATTCAGGCAAAAGTATTAGTAAGCTTATCTGAATGGCATGCACCTACATCTTTTGCGATCCAAAATAGTGGGTGGTGGTTTTGTTTAGTGAATAGTTTAAAAAAAACATGACCCATTTTAATAAATTTCAAACCCAACAATGACAGCAAAGATATTCCAGAGTTCCCAAAGCATCAACATTCATCTTCCAATACCAATGTGAAGAAACAAATTTTACTTCTGAATTGAGACAGGCCGTCATCCATAAAAGGCAACCGGTGGTCTTAAACCGGTCCTCTCAACCTTTGAAATATTCTTCATTAACTACAGACTTTAGTGTTTCCAAAATGTATAGGCCTAACCACTCAAAACCCAAAGTTTATCACTTATGCCAAAAATAAAAATAGAGACCTGGTAGGCCTATCACTTTTTGGCTCTCCTTGTTATTTAGTCAGCAGAGCTTACAGCAAAAGAAGAAAGTAGGCCCCTTATCGTTTTTGTGATATTTATGAATCTGGAGCATTATAAACACACTCTACCTCCATTATAACTACAAGTCGGAGAACACAGCGTACAGCACAACATAGCCAATGAAGTATTTATCAAATAGCTTAGAAAAATATGACCCATATCCATAAATGTACTGGGAGTTGTCACCATCCGGTTATTGATAGCATCGGTAATTATGACACTTTTAATTTTAGAAAGTATGCATGCCTGATAGTTTGAAATCCACAAGGGATTGCAAGACCATCTCCACCTAACACGACAAAAGAAGGAGTCAAAAAGAGTCAGTGTGTCCCCCATTCGGTCTGGATAATATATCTATCAGTACTTAGTTGTGCATAGGTGAGTCATTATTGCATTGATTACGTCATATTTTATGGATGTTGGGTAAAGTGCTGTATCAATATAGTCATTGGTGAACTGTCGATTCTTGGTGAGAGCTTTTGGCTGTCTCTTACTGGATCCATAATAAAGAGGATTAGATACCCTGAGTCTCCAACTGTATAACACACGTTTCTCTGGCTACCTTAATGACATAATGGACATATCGTACTAAGCTTAACGACACGGGATACATGTAAAACATTTTAGAAGAGCTAACTTATCGGCCAGGTCAGCTTTTGTCATCTCCTTTGGCCGTCGTTCATCCGTCCATATTTCATATTTATTTCTTAAAATCAATCATTCAACTGATCCAGTTCGCCTCCAATTTGATGGGGTCGCACTTGAACAGATAAATCTGTAATACCTCTTGAAATGGTCATGATTTAGGAATTTTAATCATTTGTTGGCAGTCACTTTAGACAAAATCTGGAAAAAAAATCGTTCACTAAAACGGTTACTTGGAAGTTACATAATGATACTTCTGAGTACCTTTAGACTCTAACGTGCCAAACGAATGCCGCCATATTTGTTTAAAATTAACTTTTGCGTGTTTTTAGTTTTCATCACTTTGAGTTATTCTTTTTAAGCACATGCTCCTCAAACTCAATGGAAATGTTGCTTGACTGAGTCTTCATCAAATTGTTCAGTGGGTTGAGCTGCTACTATTTCCCTATAGGGGGTGTAATGAATTTTGAAGTAAGTCCGCCAAAAGTAGTGGTAGTACTTGTCGTAACAATATTAGTAATGTTAGTGGCCTTAGCAGTGGTAGGAGCAGAAGTAGTTGGCGATGAAAGCACTCTGTAGATTGTTTTAGGCATTGCCCAGTTAGCAATAAAGGTTGGCCTGATATTGGCCCAAAGTTGGCAAGGATGGCCCAGCATTAAGCCAATGCTGGGCCAACTTTGATTGGTAGCTGGGTGACCACTGCAGAATGTACAATACAGCATTCATTTTGTGTCGTTGTTTAGTCATACGGGTCACTGATATATAAAAAATACAATAACCTCTTGGGATGTTCTATCTTGAACGTCTTGTTTTCAGCCTTGCTTGTTTGATTACCGACGGGTTTTGATTATGGATGGTTTTGTTTGCTCGGATTTTTGGTCCTGTTTCTCTAGCAATGTTGAAAACTGTTGTCCCCTTCTGTTTTTTATGTCATTCATTATCATTATTTTTATGTTGGCAATAAGACATATTATCATCTTCAGATATTCAATGAATAATGATAGGTCGGTGGATATTCAAGTCTTGGTGTCACATCAGGTGATGTTCATGTTAATGGA
This sequence comes from Hermodice carunculata, assembly GCA_964020975.1. NCBI lineage: Eukaryota > Metazoa > Annelida > Polychaeta > Eunicida > Amphinomidae > Hermodice > Hermodice carunculata. The sequence goes on along the minus strand of OZ026622.1, from coordinate 70,197,650 downwards.
CTGGTCAGGGCTTGGGCGGTTTTCGACTTGAACTGATTTCCGACAATGATATTGACAACTAATGGTCTCTTACTATAGTCTATTGGCCCCTGATGGAGTGGATCTTTCCTGGTTCATTAAGAATTTTATCATTAATCTTATCGGCCCACATCATGCCATCTACACTTCCTTTTTGTGAGAGGTTTAAATATCTGATCTCTTCAACCATTCCATTTATGTTAATTGCTTGAATCTACCTGAACAAGACCGCATTTGTTTTGCATTCTCTCCAATTCATTCAACATCCCAACAAAAACGATACTGAATCACTAAATAATTACTTTCTTTGCAGTCTGAAGTTGAAGGATCTTATATTCATAAACAAGTGTCTGCCACGCAGAAAAGATTAAAAACCCTCCTCAAATCTTCAAGCATTCACATTCTACCTGCATGGGCTCAAATGGCAGGCAACAGTTTCAGCAAGTAACGAATTACTGTACTCTATTAAGCGAATTTTTGATTGCTGCCCTAGTCTGTTGTACTTGTCTGGCAGGCTTCTTTGCCCTCGACCATCCTTGGCCACCAGCGTTATCTTTCCATGGTCAGCTTTGAGTCCCAAGCAACAAAGCAGACCTACATGTATTGCAGACACGAATCCAAAGACACAGGTATAACAGGCCTCTCATTTTGAAACCAAAATACTTGATGGTGCTTCAATAGTCTATATCCTACGTTTAGAAAAGAAATCTATGCTTTGGAATATCATGACATTGTTCCGTGTGCAGACTGGTAACTTCAAAGCTGGTCCAGAATTGACATAATTTTATATCTTAACCAATCTGACAATTTCAGAGCAACTATTCGAGAGGACAGAGTCAAGAGATGTGTTAAGAAATGTCTCGAAATACAAAGTATCCCATAAACCTTGCAGGATTCATGTTGATGACAAAACCAAAGAAGATTTCTTTGCCAACACATGATAGCGTTAACTACAGCTGTCCACATGCGAAACATGTGTATGTCACCTCTAGAGTGAAATTCATCTACGATCGTGCTGAAAACAGAATGGCAAAGAGCAACCATGAGGGGCCAGACAGTAGAATGTGCATGCATGTGATCAATGCTTCGAAGAAAGGGTTAATCACCATTTTAATCAGACCTGTGGACTATGGCATAGTTCTGTTTCTTCTTGGGGTCTTAAATTAATTTTTACAATATTATACAGATACACAAATATGGGCTGGCTTTAGCACAAGGAAGAACTTTTGGCATTACCTTATTAACTTAATTTTCCAAGACCATCAGGAAGAACATGCTTCCCTATAACTCCCCTGACTTTGTTCCTCATGAGGGTCCCTGTCCTGCTTTAAGCTTGACTGAACACTTTTCTTGTATCATGTATGATGCCACGATCCCAATCTCAAATTAAATGATGTTCAACGGGAAGTGTTTTCCGAAAGCATAAAGCTAGTCACAAAATTTCCTGCAACCCAGGGTGATTATCTTCACTATGTGAGTTAAAGCTTCCACTATGGTAGTAATTTGAAAAGGACTGAATTGCAACATATAAGTATCCTCTCCTGAAGGCTTTGGAAGGGCCATGACAGACAATGGATGGTTACCACTCTAGACAAGGCTCTGTGCTCGTAATGTTGCTTGTAGAGACCTCATCAAGTAAAGCTCTGCAGCAGTAATATTACCCACTTGCTCTTGGAACTCTTGGAACTAGCTGCAAGTGCAAAATTGCTGGGGTCTTGCATGCACAGCACCATATACTTGTGGAAATCGTAAGACTTGATATATCTCAGTTATGCAAAGAGGAGCTTGAGATAGCTCAACTACACACCTATCTGTTCAGAATATCTAAATAATATGATTCATAGAGTGCGTTGTGACATTCCACAAGTTTACATCGACGTCTATGTAATATTTATCATATGCAATGCCATGTATCCCCGTGTATGGGCATAGAGACTATTGCAATGTAATGCTAATAAACAGAATATTTTGTATACAAAATGAAGAGTAAGCTTCCAAGATAACATAGGTTTCCGCAGTACTCTGACAGCCAGACCACAAAGGATAACTGTTAATAATTATATACTTCTATTATAAGTATGAAGTTATACACATACAATATATATATTATATGTATGTCAAATTTGCTGCTTTGTGTACGATTTTATTGTAACTTTGTAGAAATGCACCTCAGTTTATATTCTATCAGTTATTCAACAATGTTATGATGCACAGACTGTTCCAGATACTCCTGGAATCTGTGAATAAAGTTAACAAAGAATCACAAAGACTTGATTTTAACTGCAACGCTATATTGTAACAATGATTACTACAAAGTTACAATAATGGAAGATACACTTTGCTGTGTTTCATTGACCATTTTGGCAATGACCGCAGTCTGCAGGAACTGCTTAAAGCCCCAACTGAATGCAGTTCACAATAACGCATTGCAAACACAAGTCATGTACCTGTGGCCCGGGCAGTCTTTTGTGGTAGGTCCAATAAACACTCCTGATAAGATTTCTTCCTGCTGGGTCTTCAGTTTGTCAGACATCTGCAAGTCTTTGTGACCTCTCCACCTGTTGACCTGTGTCTGGCTGTTTTTATAAATTTCATGCAAAGATCAACATGCCTCCACGCTTACTTTTTAGTCATAAAGTCTTCAGCAAGTTTCTTTCACTACATATCCACGTAGGTCAAATATGTTTATGTAGGTCACATCCACAAGTGAACAATTCGGCAAGGCACACAATAAACTGAGTGACTCGTCTGCATTCACACCCATGCTCGTAACAACAGAAAAGACTGATGCCAATTGCTGATATTTGATTAAATTTTGTTTGACTTAATGTCATTAAAGGTCTCAAACAATTTGATACATGTGACCAAATAACAATATTGCATAACATTAATTCCATCAAGCTTAATTAAACTTGATTCCTTTTGTAAAGCTCAAGTGGTTATTGATATAGATTAATTGCTTTTTTCTACTTTTCCAACATGAAGACAACATAATAGTCCACAAAACAAGGGGCCAAAACAGCCAAACAGCAGTATTATATAACTTTCCTTCTGTCTATTTTTATCTAACTTCCGTTTTTTTAAAGATCACATGATTACTGAATTAAAAGTTAATTATACTTTTCCAGTATTTAAGGAAAGTAGGAAGGAAGAGGACCAAAGCTGCAGTGATTTCTGAGAGTAATGGAATTTTCTAAAGTTGGAATCTGACCAATTGGCACATGAGCAAGGACTCTGAGGACAGCATAACAGCCCACAGAATGAGTAAAGGGTCTAAAAAAGCCATTGTGTTGAGCTGGAATGTGGCCGACAGAATCTTAAACATACATCAAGAAATGATTTTGACTATGAAAGATAACAATGACACAAAGGTACAATTTTTGAATTGGGGTGATTTTATTTTCCTCTTTATCCAAGTCAATGGAAAAAGGCAGAAGGATATGCATTGATAGTGCCTGGTGGTACAAAATAAATTTCTGGATCTCAAAGGCAAAAAAGGGAATTTACTTAGCACCAGAAGAAAATATTTTGTCGCTGATTTGAAGTTAAACATTTCACACAAACCAACATCAGATGACATCAGGTTCACGAGGCACAAGGATGGAGAGAAGACTGGAAAAAGGAGACCTGGAGAAAAGAACACCAAATGCATGCACAGTGTTAGAAAAGCCAAAGTGAAGTATGTTTTGGGATGAAGGGAAAGAATCAGAGCTGGTTTTTCACAATGAACAGAGTTTAGAGCAGAGTTTATGAATTAAGAGAAGAGGAAACTAAAATGGACTTTGGGACTGTATATCGATGGCTTCTATGGTGTGATGTATATTGATAAATTATATTTAGAAAGTGGTAGGCTGAGGACCTGGGCTGTTAGGGGTTCGGAAGTCTGGCAAATGGAGGAAGACCAATGGGTAGCTTGGCTTCTATGTGTAACAAGGATAATCCCAGCAGGTAAGACAGGAGCTCGAAATATACAAGGCTGACTGGTAGCATGTTAAGACAAAAGAAATGAAAAGTTAGGATGATAAAGAAACTGGGTTAACAAGACTGTCAGAAGTAATGGGAGGAAAGGGGATGGTTGTAGCCCTTATCAGGGTTGACCTGTGAATATGAAAACAGGTAATGGGATGTAACTGAGCTTTAAAGATGGGGGGTGGGGCACAAGGGGAAAGGTTTTGTACATGAGATGAATATTATGGATATAACCAGAACCGAGGGCTCATTGCAGCTCTGATAGAACAGGCAGTGGACCTTATGCATTAGGCTCTGGCTTCTGAAAAAATAACAGCACAAACTTGCAGATCATGCTTTTTCCAGCCTCATAATTTTTCCTCTCTTTAAAAAAGGTTACCTGTCAGGTGCAGGACTGTAGCAGAAACGCAGAGAGTCACAGATTTATTTTTATTATAATCATGATCATAATTAACTGTTATGCTCCACTTTTTACCAGAGAACCCTGAATTTATCAAGGAGCGTATGACACAGCCAAGTCATACACATTATGTGTATAAAGATAATGATGTTGGTAACTACATTGTGTTCTTGCAGAAAAACAAATAATCTGAAATGAACAACAAAGAGCTATTCACTTGATATACACTGACACAGCCATCAAGTTCTTTGAAGAGTGCCAGAAATTGCCTGAGATATAACAAGGTAGTTTGCTGGATAGAATCAAACCTGTGATAGTACCTGTTTAGTTCTAGAACTGAAAGTGACTGAAAATGAGGATATCCTACCCAGAGACTTGATGTAAGCAGGAAATGTGCTGAGGATTGATCCCTTGAGCAGACATGAGGCAGTACTACCATTTGATGCCATCACAGTTAGCAAAAAAGATATTTCCTGTCAATGTGAAACAGGTTAAACTGCAAACTAAAAACAAAATTGACACGTCTCAAGGCAAATTCACCTAGCAAGAAAGGAGTCAACAAATGCATCGCAGCAAATGAAGAATTTTTTAATCAGGAAAGAGACTGCGAGAAAGACAGACAGAAACAGAGAGACAGCAGAACAGGAACAGAATAAGAACAGAGAAAACACGTCGTGTATTGTAAGACACTGAAAAATAGTATAAACTAATGGACTGTACCAGCATCTTCAATTATACCTTTTGCAACTTTAATGCATGTTTATTATATCATTTTGAGTATAATGGATTCTTTAGTTGATGTTCTAAATATTATAAAGCTTGTTTTCATTGTGTTTCTTATCTGCAAGGTTTAACATTTAAGCTCTGAAACATTTTATCTAAGCCGTTAAGAATGAATAGGTTATAGAACAGATTATGAGCATCATAATCATAATATCAAGGGAACATATGAAAAATTAAATAACAAAAAATAAAAAATAGGAACAATTAAGGTGGTGTGCTTGTGGCTTGGTAAATGGGCAAAAAAGATGTTTTAATGTAAATATCAGAGAATATTTATTGTTAGGTAGTGTATTGAAAAATAATTGAAGATGCAATTAAAAACTCGGGAAAGAGGGTGGGTGAGAGGCAGCCATCGACATTGAGGTTCTCGTCCCAGCTGCTGGGTCTAACAGTGAACTTTCAGCAACATCACAGCTGACAAGCTCCATTATCAGTAATTTTGAAATTTGTTGAGAGAGGATTATAAAGGAATCATTTAATAATAAGTTAATCTGTGCAGGTGAAGGAAATATAATGAACATTTTATTTTAGACTAGTGGTCAACGTCTGTCACATACACACTTCAGTGGACTCAAGCAATGCAGTAAGTGGTGTGCAATCTCTGTCACATATACAATAATACACATCATCAGCTGATTATGAACACATAGTTTAGAACTTTGTGCTCAAAACTGATATATGACTTACGATGGAGTCAGCATTGTCAACCGAGTGGGGAAATACAACCTAATATTTCCGAATATAGTTCCAAAACACTCCTCTCCATATCCACTTCTTGAGAGTCTTATTTGATAATTCTCCAGTGAGTACAAATATCCTTGCAGTGAGCATAAATGTCCTTGCAGCCGCCTTTTGAGGAGCCGCCTCAATATATTTTTGGTGAGACGTATTCATACATTCACAAAAAATATGTTTCAATTCTCGTTTGAAACATGATGGAGTATGGCGCAGAAAACCAGTTTCAGCGATTTGCTCAGAGCAGGTGAACAAGTGCAGGTCAATAAAATCTGATGTGCAATGTATGGCTCACTAGTGGTTTGTTCTATGATCTTGTGTCAGGGTTTGGGAGTTATAATATAGGTCAAGATTCACTGGTCGAGCAAACGAATAGGAATGTGTTACTTCATAGGCACTTCACAGATCACGATAAGTTCACAATCTGTGCCTCGGGCCCATATAAAAATTGATATTAACTTTTTACATTATTAGCATGGACAGAAAGCAAGTGCCCCCGAATAAAAATAGTCTGGTGTGTCTCCTGTCTAAAATAGTCCTAATACGACATGTCAAAAATGAAGCAAGATGATTGAAACAGTCTTGTGATCAGGTGACCTAGCATGTAACAACGGAACTAGGTCAAAATAACCCAGATGCAGGCACTTGTCCCTTATAAAGGATCAATATTGCGTTCAAAATCAAAGTTGTAATTCAAGGACTGACTTAGTTATCAAGTGAAAAATAAAATGACACTCTAACTTCTGAAATGAAGTCGTTGACTCCATGAGCCTGAAATTAAGCCAAAACTACTGATCAAAACATCACCATAGCCCTTGTAGGGGACCAGCACCTAACCATCATCATGTGCAATATCAAATTCCCAGCTGAAATAGTTGTCGAGTTGTCACCCTAAAAACATGATTCACGAAATTACCATGTGACCATTAAATATCAAGGTCATCCACAAGCAATTCCAACCATTGCCTTATGGAGGGCCACCCCCATGCTTATTCTTAAGACCAAGATCTGTGCCAGGTGTTTTTTAAAATTTCACTAAGAAACAATATGGGTTCAAAGTGTCTTGGTAATTTTGGAAGTTGTATCAAGATTATCCTTAAACATGGCCACTCTGAATTTGTATAAGCTTTTCGAGCTGTGAAACTAAATTATATATATATATGTCAATTTTGAAGATCCCATCTTTAAAGAGACAATTGGTAGTACAATGGATACTAAGTGTGCACTTCTTTTGGACAATTTATATTTTCTGCTATGAATACAAGTTTTGGTAGAGCTGTCAAAGAGAAGAAATTTCATGGTGAATGTTTTAAGTTGACGTTTAGATATACTGATGGCCTATTAAGCATCGACAATAAACTCCTTGAAGTATATATTTCACATGTATACCCTGATTATTTGGAAATTCAGCAAACTGCACACAATGACATGGTATGTTCATTTCTAGATATAATTATGTGTAGCGATAATAGGGAATTAAAGTTTGAATAAATTGACTAATATGATGAGTTTGAATTTAAGATAGTAACTTACGCTCATGGATAGTAATATTCCAATTGGGCCAGCGTATGATGATTATGTGTCATGGTTAACTGCATTTGCCAGAGTATGCACCGATTTTGACAACTTTTGCTCCCTTCATTCACTTCTATTTCAAAGGTGGTAAAACAAATAATATTCGAAATTAAATTTAAACAATCATTTTTTAAGTTTCTGAATCGAAAATAAAATTCGTTATATAGATATCAGGTAGATTTGAGGTGTTATATAAATGACGGAGTAAATACACAAACCTGAAACTGTAGCTGACATTTATACAGTGCGTGTATGAGGCAAGATATTTCTTAAAGTTGAGAGTTGCAAGCATAAAATGGATTTAAACGACTTTTGCTGTACCTGTTTGGAGTCAGAAGAGGGATGTTTTCCTTCATACAGTATTTCATATTCATTCACACATACAAGAATGTTAATTAAGTTGTTAGTGTATCTGATTGGACTTCTGGATTTTGAAGTTTGCTTGTTTAACAGCTGATGGGTTTTGATCATGGATGGTTCTTGTTTGATCAGATTTTTGGTGCAGTTTCCCCTGCGTTGTTGAAAACTGTTTTCTGCTTCTATTTTACATTATTTATGTTGTAAATATTAATTCTTATTGTCTTTAGCTATTTAATGAATATAAATTGCTTGATGAAAAATTCAGGTCTTGTTGTTATAACAAGAGATATTCATGCTGATGGACTTGCCAAGATTTGGACGGTTTTTCAACTTTGATGTTTCAACTAAGATATTGACACGTAATGGTCTAAGACTACAATGGATAGAGGAAAGCGCAAATAGTGAAAAAACAAAAAACAAAAGACAAAAATCACACAAATTTTTTAACGAAAGTTGCAGCTACCTTTGTGGAATGAATTGAGGTTTAGGGATTTCCAGAAGTGTTTCCATGCCATTTCAAAAAAACTGGCCGAATGGTTTTGGAGAAGTTGATTGTTTAATGTTTTGCCCCTCCCCCCCCCCCCCCCAAAAAGTTCAGTTAGCGCATGACCATCTGGACAACTTCAGTCGATTTCGACCTGAGGTACATCCTAAGAAAATGAAGTGAATATGGTCGACGTTTTTTGAGAAATCCAAAGTGTAAATTACCATTGTTATCCCCTTCGGAATACGTTCTGGTTCTGGTGGTTCTAAAGAAGTCGAATTGTGAGTTGTGACAGAGAGACAGACAAACGCGGATCAAGGACGACGATAGACCTTATGATAAGTAAATCCAGTTTACAAGTCAGGTAAACCAAAATGTGAATAAAGAAATGATGATTTCTATCAGATTTTTTCAAGGTATACAAACTGCTATACATTGTTCACTCTTGATTAAACTTTTCTATTAATATTCAGGAAATAGCCCTTTTCGGTTTTATTCAACATTTATATATATCTTCAAATATTTGAAAAGTACAATGAATAAATGAAAATAACCGAGGCACTTTTAAATAGAATGTAAATAAGGGAAGCCCTGGACAAGACGAAAATGCCACTAGCATATTTTACGTTCCCAATGCATTCGACACCTCAATCATACTTTTGTGCAACAATCAATTTTTCGTAGACTAGGGAATTGATCGTGATTCGTTTAACATTTCCCTGTCTTCCAGAACTCAGCTTGTCGGTTACCCGATTGAAAGTCATATTGTGTAGCTGTATGAGGGCTTTCTATATATGACAAAATATCTCTTCGCCAAGAGAAGTGAAGGTTCTCCTTGTCAGTCCATCCATGATATTGGCTTTTGATATATTTTGCCTGTATATAAAACTCAAATTATGATACTGTCGGGCCTTTAAACCATGTAAAATGTATTAAGCTCATTCAAGACCCTAGTTGTGCACTTTTTTGCGAAGTGCAACGTGAATTGTTGATGAACAGAGGATAGGTTACTGACGACTAGAGAACCAAAGCTGAATGACAAGTCAGCTGAGTTCACTATACTTTCCAACAAATAAATGCACAATACTTGCATCAAGATAAATTTTGTTGTCCACAGAAAAGAAGCCTGTTTGCCTAAAACCATCATGACAGAACAGTTCAAACTGAAAAATTATCAGAATTTGCAGGATGGATTTAAGTTGAAGACATGGGTGTCTCCTTGAAATACCATGGGTTTGTGCTAAGACTATCGGATGGGCCGAGCAGTAAATCAACAGACAGTCTAGTCACCTCTGCTAAGGGAACAACAAGCATAGTGTTTTTGTATCAAAGTTTGCTTAAGTAATGGTACACTAATGCCAGCTATATTGAATACAGACATTTTCATGTACCATTGTGTAAAAACTCATAAGCATAAAACTTGTGTCAGACCCGTTAACTATTTTAATAATTAACTCCATATATATATATATATATATATATATATATATATATATATATATATATATATATATATATATATATATAGATATATATATAGATAGATAGATATATATATATACTATTGCACTGCAAACTTTAAAGCACGCCTTATTACATAGGCATGAATTTCCCTGGCGTGAAGCCTTCAGACGATCCAACACGAAAACAAAAATATAATAAAATGACGCGGTCATTAAACACTTTCAATTGAACAATTAAAGAACGTTCTTTCTTTATTACACACCGAACGAATGATTAAATTACATACGAATCAAACTTCAGCACAAACCAACAATTGAGCAGGCAGAATATTGTAATTTCAGTCGAAAAGATTCCCTGAATTTGGTCTCTCTGAAAAAGCTAAGGTGGATATGAAAGATGACCTTGCACGCAAAGACTGGCAGTTGCTGTGTTTGTGTATTTACCCCTTTACGATGCATCCCCACCAAGTGTGTCAAGAATTCGGTCCGTATTTTTTCAAACGTGTCAAGAATGTTACTGGTGGATGACACTGGCGGATGACAGACGTAGAATGCACCATAAGCTCAGCTGACTGATAAGTCAGCTGAGCCAAAACGAAACATCCACAGGTATCTGAAAACTTGGGTTAGTTCCAACACTTTTGCTACGTGGCTAACGGTTGCTACATTGTGGCACAAAAGAATTGATTTACTATTGTATGGGGCATGCTATTTGCTAATATATCAAGTCATTTGAATAAAAAATTGACAAGTTTGAGTATGGTTTTTGTTACAGTACAGTATGCTCAACACACAGCAGGAGATCATAGGCTAATGAGTGCAAGGGTATTTGGAAGTTAGGGTTGTCAAATTATCCATGGCCTAAATATCAAATTTTAATTTCACATCGCTCAATCGTGTTGTTGTTTTCAATGGCACAAGAACTCCATAAACGTTACACACAAGATGTCGTTTTAACTCATATCACTCGAAGTGTACGGAGGTCAATTGACTACCTGCATGGATAAAATGTCAAACAAACACTCCGATATTGTGGCCCTCACTTCAAACAGTGCCATGTATCTTGCTCACAACTTAAACTTACGTGGATCATAGGATAGTGACATAGAATAATACGAATGGTAATTCCCTTGAACACAACATTACAAGCGGAAATCCAAGCTTCTGTAACAGAGGTGCAAATTCAAACTGGCCCCTGGTGGCGCATGCTTTCTGAACTGGTGCTCATAGAATAGGATTATTAGAAAAAATATCGGTACGCACATGAAAACTTAGTAGAAAGCTATTTTTTCGGTATTGGTGCTGAAAGTCGTCATGATGACCCCAGTGCAAAGTTCACCAAATTCACCCCTGAGGTATTTGCAAATTCAGGATGGCATCCAAACAAATACCAGTAATGGAAATACTCAAAATGCTTTGCAATATAATCGTTTAAAAGCAGTTAAACTATAGTTTTTGCATGTTAATTGATGCTTATAGATATGTAAAGTCTATAAAAGCCACGGAAGCTTCATGCTAGTCCATCTAATTGGCATAAATCTAAGATGGCTGCTAGCAACATTCAAGAAATTATGGGAATAATTACCGCAACAACCATAAAGGTACAGCAGTAGGACCGTGGTGCAATGATTTGCTATTATTTTGTATAGTATAATAATGTTATCGGGACCTGTAGATATAAATCAAGCAATGAAATACTTCTTCCAATTGGATTTACGGTAGTATAACCAGTTCTAAATTGCATGTCGTAAGAGAAGGCTATTGAAGTTAGGAAGTCCCTACCTGTATCCTATCAGACAAATACTGGGTAAAAATTTTAGCGACTAAATAATTGAACAGAATTGGACGAGGATGCTAAAAATCTCAGGAGGGCTGGTTCACGGTACAGGCATATCTGAGAGCACTCTACCTAAGTGGATGCATGCCATGCTTCTTTGTATCCCCATATGTGATGCTCTTGAGACTTGCACAGCAGTTCATTGTCATATATCTGAACAACATGTAGACTTGTGTCCAGTAACACAGCCAGAGATACTTAAGATTTTGAGGAGTATTATCAATGGTTAGAATTGCACTCCCCATTTGTCTGGGACGATTCAGATTCACTAGTCTGCAAACTGTCAATGTCAGATTCACTGGTCTGTAAACTGTAAATGTTGATTTTATTCTTTCTTTGGGAGTCAAAGCAGGTGAAGCAATGTCTCACGAAACATATGGTAATATAAAGTGGAATCGCAATATTAGAGTCATCAGTATCAGTGATGACAAAAACCGGAGTACAGTGCTTTGCGTTGAGGTAAATGTGAATGGCATATTATTGTTTATCACAGCTACATGTGTGATAAAGAAAAGTTCCGAGATGAAGGCATACCTTTGTCATGAATTTGCTTAACAGCCACCATCTTTATTTCATGAAGGAGTTATGAGAAGGACTACAAAGAGTATTTTAGCAACCGCCCTTAAATCAAAGGCATAGGCAACTTCCTGACCATGCTCAGTTTGTACTTGACGGAAGCCATCTACTTCATACTTTGCCATGGTCTGTTGACGCAACATGTGGCGAAGTGTGTGACCAGATGTGACGTATCTGTTAACCCTGTATGGGTCACGTGCTGCTGTTGTTTTTGGCGGGTATGGCAGCACTTCGTCGACTAAAGCAGCCGGGCAAAACAAAAGCGACGAGGACAGCACAAACCATCACCTGCGTTCATATATGAACTTGAAATGAAATCCAGCATAGCCAAGAAGGCTTTCCTAACCAATGCCAAAAACAAGGCTCGGCTGATAGACAAACTGATACTAAAGTTTGAGAGCTCGGGTGTGAGGATGAAGCACATCCTTGCAGATGCTGACTGGCGTGTTGTGTCAGTAGCCATGAACACTGCTTACACACAGACAAGGTACCTTGTAGTTTCAGCCGGTACTGGTTGGACACTCCAGCCCACTCATGGATCCTCATACGCTCTTTGCATGGAATCCTTTGCAAATGTGCGGCATTAGTGAAATCCAGACAGCCTACCATTGCATGAAGCATGACTTAATGGTCGTACATGCTATCACAGGCTGTGATACTGTGTCTTCTTTTTATAACCAAGGAAGGGAAAGCTCTCACTTTGTTGAATAGCGGTGACAACTCAGATTTTTTTAATAAAATCTGTCAGACAAACAGTGCACAGCCTGAACTTGCACAGGCTGGCGAGCAGTTTCTTTTTAACTTTACAGAGCTGCTGAATCGAAGTCCTTTGACAAGCCCCGTTACAGAATGTATAACCAATTGGTCACGAAATCCTCCATATCCTCCAGTTTTGTGTTGGTATCGCTTCCACCTACATCTGCAGAAACTATTTTTTTCATCGTTCCAAACCTGTCACACTGTTCAGCAACGGCAAGGAAAAGAACTTACCCCATTAGACTGGGGGTAGCAATACAGAGAGGAACTATCTTTTCCTAACAGACAGACCTGTTGCTTCCACTTGTACGAAAATATTAAAAAACATATCTTGCGGGTGCAAAACGGGATATGGAAAATCATGCGACTTGAAGTGTAATTTGCTGTGTTCTGTTTGCGGTGGACAAACCTGCAAAAATTTCACGTCAAATTGACATGGGTAATGAATGAAATATTACATGTTAAGAATTGAGAGTACCATGCAGGTATTAATCATTAAATATGAAATGAATTTGTGTTGGATGCTTCATATTACTACCCTGGTTAAACGGAGACCTTTGAACAAAACCGAAATGGTAGATCTATTCCCTTTACGTTTGGAAGTGAGCCCATTTTTTGTTTTTCTATCATAAATTTTATATATTTTTATTTATAGACCCTAATCCTGATATTGACTATCTTGCAATCTAGAAAGGAGCACGAAATAAACACACAAAAGGGGCAAGGATATCAGGATCCCATCCTGTTCAGAACTCCTGAGCTTCCAATTACTACCTATAGCCAAGAGCCGAAATGTGGAAACAAGTGCAAAGAGTTGCTCAAAATAATAATGTAGAGACCAAATAGATTAAGAGAATGGCTAAATGCACACTAATATATAGATTTAGTAAGTGCTTTGAAAAAAAGTCATTTAATCGCATTATCAAGAGAGAAACACAGGATTCCATTTCAACTCTTCCAAAGCCTAACACAATAGGAACAAAACTAATAATGGGTTCTCTTAAAAGTGGTCAGTGTCAACGTTCTACGCATGCCAGTGCATGCATGTCGCCGACGCCGAATGCGAGTTTCGTGTAGGTTTGATGGCATGAAGAAAGTTCTTCGTGGTTTTGAAGTGGGAGTAGCTCAGCGATAGCGAAACGACAGCCACTTCAAAACCACGAAGGATTTTCTTCTTGCCATCAAACCTATTCAGATGATACGTCAGTCCATCGTACGAATCAATCTATCATGCTCTTCTCTCATTGGTTAATCATACTTGCGCTAAAGTCATCCTTGTTCAGCATGATCAGACACTTTGTCGCGTGCGTCACTATCAGTGTGCGAGAGGGTTAAGTCATAGTTATAACATGTCACATGACAATTATGCCACATAATCAACGAGGTCGAAGACTGAGTTGATTGTGATGGCATAATGGTCATTGTGACATGTTATAAATGACTTGTAACAAGGGTGGTAGGAACTGACCAAGATATTCTTTGGTGCACGACATCCCCTCCCCCCTGCCTTTTGTGCATGGTGTACTTTGCCGCTTACATAAGTTGTGGCATGCACAGTCAAGTTTGACTGCTTGCTCATGTACTTTCCACTTACCAATATAACAGTAGGAAGAGCAGGTGGTGGAGGCCAAAATGACAGATTTAAGTGAGTTAGGCAGTGTTCCCACTCAACAGTTAATTTTTCAGAGGAGTACGTGTCATAATGACGAGAGTGCACGCTACAAGAAACCGATTGCAGGTTAAAAAAAAGCAATACATTTTTGGAATTTAATTCACTTATTTTTTCAGTGTTCATGCCTGGCATGGACACTGATAAAGTGTTGTAAATTGAGTCATGTTCTTCAACTTAGATTATGCTGACAGTGATATCATGCTAGATATGACAGACGACTTGGAAAGTTCTGGAAATGAACGTCTGTACTATTCCAAGTCATGTTGTCATCTGCACAGATCCTGCTGGAACAATACCTTAGTTTGGGCTGCTCAGGGGAAAGTGTCAATAACAACTGTTTCTACAACACACTGCCTGTAGGTAAGGATGCACTGCACAACACTAGCAATGCTATTGTGTGAAAATGGTTCACTATGTGGTGTAATCAACACTTTTTCCGGCTCCCTATTAGTCTGTTCCTACCACTCACGTTACAAAGAGCCTTGTAGAACGCACAACACTCTGTTTTGTTTTGTTTTGTTTTGTTTTGTTCTAGGGAGCTTTAAAATCTTTCAAAGTGGGTGGCTGTCTGTTATAACTACATTATATTGGCCCATTAGAAACCACGCCCCATTGTACGGTATGCGGCGGCCAGTCTGCAAGGAAAATAAAGTAAAGGTCAAAATACCACGAGACAAGGTGAAAAGAGACAACATTAATATGGCACGGCAGAAAAAGCAACAAGAACAAGTAGCTGCCGACGCGAGCCATATCCTACGCCCACAATGATCCTGGTGGAATATTAACATGATCTGCTTTGAAACATGTTGTGACCATGTCTAAAGAACTTCCATTAATTCCTTCCGTAGATATTGCGTAGAACATAATTCTACTTGAAAGGCCCTGTGATATGTAGCTTATTAATTTTTGTTAATTAACTGGTTAATTAATTATGGACAATAATTAGCCATGTACGACTATGCTTATGCACTTTTTCAATATAAGAAGTACCCACATTGTAAATTTTGTCGGGTCATTTATTTTACTTTCCAAGACAATGCGTGCACAAACTATGCAAATGATTTTGAGCTGCTGAACAATCTGTGTTAATTAATTAATTAATTAGTAAAGAAAGTATAACCGCCCAAACAAATGCATGCGTGTCCACACCTCCTACCTGAAATCTTCCAACCATAAAAATTTCAAAAGGCTAGCGTTTATAATTAAAAAGATATGGCCTGGACCAAATTGTTTCAGATCTGGAGGTTGCTAAATAAACTTTGTTGATTAGTTGATTAATGAAAGTATCTCAGCACACAAAACAATGCCAATACACACCAACTACCTTGGATGTACCATCCGTATTTCAAATTTCAAAGGGCTAACATTTATGGTTCAGACGATATCGCCTGGACAAAATTATACAGATGATTTGAGGTGCTTAACAATCTTTGTTAATCAATTAATTAATAAAACAAAACAATCACTCGAATAAATTTACTCATATGCATATCCTCTGCCTGAGATTGAGATCTACCAACCGTGAAAATTGGAAAGGCCCAGTATTTATAGTTCCAAAGATATGGCCCGGACAAAATCGTTTTTAATCTGGAGGTTGGCAAATGAAATTTTGTTAATTTATTAATTAATGTAAGCATTTAGGCACACAAAACAATGTCATTTTGAGGTGCTTAATGATCTTTGTTGACCAATAATTTAGTAAAAGAAAGTGATCAACCGGATAAATTTACTCCTATGCACACTTACCACCTAAGATCTACCAACCGTGAAAATTTCAAAGGGCTAGCATTTATAGTTCCCAAGATATGGTCCGGAAAAAAATCGTTTCTGATCTGGAGGCTGCCAAATGAGCTTTTCTTTATTAATTCATGTAAGCAATTTGGCACACAAAAAGTGCCTATGCGCACCTACTACCTATGATCTACCAACTCTATAAATTTCAAAGGACTAGCATTTATAGTTTAGATGATATAACCCGGACGCAATATGTAACGGACGGACGGACGGAAGGACACGGCGACGGTGCCCATTACCATATACCGCCCCTTGCCCACGAAGTAGGCAGGGTATAACAATGCGTCCACTGCCATGTCAACTGCATGAAAGAAGAAACTGAAAACTTAATCTTAATAAGATACGAAAAATTGAAAATATTTTGTATGTGTAAAATTTTACACGCACATGTATTGACAATGCAAGCACGCAAAATAAATGACAAGATCATGATGTACATACATATCCTTTTCAGCGATTACTTGTGGTTGTGGGCGCTGCAGTGACTGTTTTTTTAACTGTATATCTGCTCGTAACAAACTGTGTGTGCAAATGTCTTGCAAATCATGGGTAAGATCATCTGAAAATACAGTTCCATCAGTATTTTCAATCGTTTATAGCGGCGTACCTGACGTGGGTCTCAACTGAACATGCGGCTTTGCGTTGAAGAACTGCGAACTGGACATCCACGTCAATTACATTTACCTTATTATCATACTTGGGCCAGGTCATCATTTTAATTAGTTGCGCAATACATCGCCAATCAACTTGGGAAAAACTGCAAAAAGGTCCAAGTGGGAGGTGCACATGGCTAGTGACCACGTGGCGGCCCAGGTTGATTGACACAAAACTGTCTCATTCGTGTGCACCATGACCAATAAGCGTTGCTTTCCAGGTCACTTGAAAGGCAAGATGGCACATCAAAACATTTTACGAGACGGCCCAGGGCGGAGCCTGTAGCTGTCTCTTGAAATGTTTTGATGTCCCATCTTACCTTTTAACCAAAACACGGGGCAACCTCAACGCAAGCCAAGACGTTTGTCTAAAAGTATGTTATATCATGTCTCGCCACAAACGATAGAAGTACAGAACGACCCACAGACCGCACAAGGTGAAGATTTTAAAACCACCAGTTGCCTTTTATGGGTGACTGCCTGTCTCAAGTCAGGAGTGAAATTTGTTTCTTCACATTGGTATTGGAAGGTGAATGCTGATGCTTTGCTAACTCTGGAATCTCTTTGCTGTCATTGTTGGGTTTGGAATTTATGAAGATGGGTCATGTTTTTCTGTATGATTTCATCATTTTTGGCATTCTAACAGCAATAGTAAACTAGAAAAGAAGATTTGCTTCATAGCGAATCTGTCTTAGTGCCTTCAAAATGAGAAGTTTGAAATGTTACACGTTGCCATTGTTCAACATAATCTAAATTTTATGTGCCAGTCTAATATGCATAAATTAAAATGGTACAACTTTGGTTCTTGGTTCCTTGGGTGTGGCCATGTCACAAACTTATAAGCTGAAGTTTGAATGACACCACTATTTACAATAGTTTTGAAGCTATTCAAGATTTTAATGTGGTGTATTTGGCTAATTTGCATAAATTAAAAGCCTACAACTTTGGTTATGGTTCATACGATGCGGTTATGTCCCAAACTTACAAATTGAAGTTGGAATGGTATCTCTATGTACAATAGTTTTCAAGTAATTCAAGATCTAGATTTTGTGTATTTGCCTTATTTGCACAAATTAAAATTGTACAACTTTGCCACATGGTTAATAGGATGCACCTATGTCACAAACCTATAAAGTTTAGTTGAAATATCACCTGTATTTACAACAGTTTTGAAGCTATTCAATATTATAATTTTGTGTATCTGCCTATTTTGCATAAACTAAGATTCTTTGGTTCATGGTTCATTACATACAGCTATGTCACAAACCTTCAAATTGAAGTTGGAATGCCACCTGAATGTATAATAGTTTTGAAGTTTTTCAAAGATTGACATTTGTGTATTCATATACTTTGTATAAATTACAATTTTACTATTTTCGTTCATTGGATGCGGCTATGTCACAAAAATAATAAAAAAAACAAACAAACAAACAAACAAAACTAGAAAACAAGATTTGCTTTACAGCAAATCTGTCAGGGTGCCTTCAAAACGACATGCTACGCATTGCCATTGTTCAAAATGATCCAAATCTTGTGTATTAACCTAATTTGCATGAATTAAGATGCTACAGTTTCGGTTCTTAGTTCATTGGTTGTGGCTATGTCATTATTTATAAACCGAAGCTTCAATGATACAACTATCTATTATAGTTTTGAATCTATTCAAGTTTTAAATGTTGCATATTCGTCTTATTTGCATTAATTAAAATCCTATGACTTTGGTTCATAATCATTGGATGTTGCTTTGCTACAAACCTATAAATTGAAGTTGGAATGGCATTTCTTCTATCCATAACAGTTTTCGAGCTACTCAACTTTTGAATTTTGCAATGCCCCTAATTAAGATATTTTGAAATTTGACAACTTTCATTTACCGTCCATTTTTTGGCTGGTATCACAAACCTATACATGCACATTGAAATTTGTGCCTAGCTGCAATGGTTTGGAAGATGTAGATCTTTTAAAATTTTATTTGTCCCTAATTTGCATAATTTTTAATAATGATATGACTATTCCGAACGACATGCACAATTTCATTGGTAGGTCAGTCACCATGGCAAGTTTGGTGATTTTTGGAATAGTAGTGTCCGAGATAAACACCGGACAAATTTGGAAAAGAAAGAAAGAATTCTTGGAAAAACAAAATGTTACCCAGACATAATTCACTGTAGCACACACCACGGGGAGCCTTCTTCAAGCCCTAATCACTCTGCATCTTTATTGAAGTGCGGTGCCCGTACGTCCGTATGGGATACCTTTGGAGGTAGAAGGTGGTGTTCCACGAAAGTGGGGGAGACTTAGAGCTTTGACCTCTGCATTCAATCAGCAAAGTTTATGCAGTTTTCACATGTCCATCGTGTACTATACACGGCGGCCTTAGAAATAAGTGTGGTTGAAAAAACATTGCTTATAACCAATTAACAAGATATTTGAAACAAATTTAAATGCTAATCTTCAAAATAAATTTAGACTTTTTACAGGTTTCCTCTTTGTTTGGGTTCCTAGGGTCTTAGGGTAATTTCGTTTGAGTGTGGTCAACTATGGTGCAGCGAAGTTGATATCGCCAGGCATTGCAGGCAACCCTCTCATATATCTCGACCACTTCCCTCTATTTTGTTTTAGTCCACAGAGCCGCCAAAGCAAAGTTTTTGTGTGTTTTTTTTTCATTATACGAAAATTTGCTGGGCGCGCACATGTAATGCGGAAAAGTTAAAAAAAAAAACCCAGCTGGAATGCCGAGTTGCCTTTCTTTAAAAGGCCTATCTCCATTGCATTCGCCCAATTGGAAATGAAATCAAGTCCACCTGCATGTGTTGTCCACTGTTGAAGAGCCGGAACTTTATGAAAGGTACTATCTTGCGTTTGGGAGGACTTGGATGAGACATTGATATGTTTTAATAAGCGGCCAGCTTCTGTATTGAAATTGGCGAAGTGTAAATTGGTGTATGAATTTTTATTTGCTGTTTCAATAAAATCATTATCTTGACAAGGGGTAAAGTCTTCCTCACAGGTTGTATTGGGGATATCGCTATCTTTATCAGGGGATGCTGTGATTGCTTAGGTGAAGTTTCTTTTCTTTTTATAAACTGATGGCTTCACTTTGGACAAGAAGAGACCCCCTTTTCTCCCCATCTGAAATAATGCAATGGAATAGGTAAGACGATGCACAAACCACGACAGTGACGGACGAGCCACGACATATCACAAGTTTCATGAAAACAACACGAAAGAAATCTTTCAGTTTAAACATTGGGTGTATTGCATTATGCCATATTTATATATTCTTGTGCATATAAATGCAGATTTTAAAAAAAGTGCTAGGAGAGGAGACAATTACAATAATGTGCCACGTTTTGTCCTATTTTGCAGCACCCAGAGATGTAAACACACGGGAAGATGCAATTTTAAGCCGTTTAGATGCTTGGCATCATTTCTTGCACCTGCAGTATTACTCTTTACATTGCACTACGTCGAATGTGATAAGTATCTCATTTTCTGGTAAAGGTAAGAAGTCATTTAGAAGCATCTCGTGATATTATGACGGTAGCGTTAGCGTAGCGTAAATGACTTCTTACCTACCTGGTTAAGGTGAGCATGCTCTGTACTACTTTTGCTTCAAGCGTCTGTGCTTGACCCCTTTTGACTGCTACACATATGACAATTAATCTGTATCAAATTGTACGACTTTTAATATTGTTACTTTTTTGAGATCTACATCAAAAATCTTTATGATTATACCGTAATTTGAATAGAAAAATAAAAGTAAAAAAATGCGAAATAAACTAGACATAGCCTACCTTCAACGCAAAGCGCTGACTGAACGGTCCGCCATGTAATTAGCCTGCCATTTGCTCAAATTAGGTTGTGGTGACACCAAAATGGTGTCAGTCCATCTTGCCAGGTAAGATAAGCATATTGCCAAATTTGAGCTAAATACATGGAGGCATTCTATAGATATCACGGTAACGAGAATGTGCACAGCCGGACTGACATCCGGACGGATGGACAACCCGAAAACACGGAGGGTCTCCCCATGGGGCGGACCCTTAAAAAATTGACCAAATTTTGGATGGTCATCAACGTATTTGAATTTTATTCCTGACAGAAGCCATCTGTGTCAATTCCAAGAAAAGGCAATGTACCTTGGAATTAATAAGATCGTGGTCTTAAATGTGCTTTTTCACTAAGCCGTTGGCTTTTTTTTTCATTTTTTTCTACGTGGTTATTAAGGTTGTATAATTGTCTAAGGTCATGTCATAGGGGAGTGTATAGAGTTGCCATTTCTTCTTTTTTTACTTATAATTGGAAACAATCATGAAAGGAAACTTGCAGTATCATTTTAGCGACATTGAGGTAAATCCCACTAAGCGATACCACAACCGGAAAAGAACTACAACAGGTACGTTGACAACACTTCTGCATGTTCAGAGCAATGCAGTCACGTGTCATAAATTCATCAAAAGTACCAATTCCTAATATGAGCATCGATCCATCAAGTGTACCACAAATAAGACAGGTAGCTACAGGCATGATGCCATGCATCCGATTATTTAATGCAAGCCATGTAAAAGAAAGTTGTCTTCACATAAAAAATCTCAGATAAAAACTTTTTTTAACTTATTTACAGGCAACAATAGTTATAGTTATGCTAATGTGAACTGCATTCGCTTGAGATTTTTTAAAATGCTCAGAAGGAAAAAATTACAGCAACAGTCTTATGATCACCTCACCTATATAGCTTGCAGATACTGATTTGAACCTGTCACCTTCGCAAGCAAGTCAAGGTCACCCACATGCCACCGCAGCTGAGTCCTTGTATAGGACCATCCTCCTACTCGACATCATAATCATATGCATTATGAAAATCTCAACTCAAAGAAATAAATGACCATTAGAATCAGGTCAAAGTCACACATATGCTGTCTCTACCTTAATCTTATATACGACAGCATTTATAACTGCAATGCCTGCTCTTGAACGGTTTAAGGTTTAGAGGTAGTCATATTCCTGGGTGATTTTGATGCAATTCGGGAAGAGGTTTGAAGCGAAACTTTTAAAAACATCACCAAAAATCGACCAAAAACCATACAATCAGGGCAATGTGACCTAAAGGCTAAACTTGGGAGACCACAATATCAAAGCAGCTGTACTGAGTTAAATTCAATGGGCACCAAACGCGCGTAGCAGAAAGATAAAGTCAACAACAAACATACGCGGGCTGGAGTATTTTGGGGAACAAGAGAGGCAAAACTCATGTATGTCACTGTCAAGTTATGTTACTTTTTGAAAGGAAGCACAAATCAGTCGGAAATCAAAAACATCAAGACATAGTGAATTTATATGTAGCAAAAGTAAGTTACATCCAACAGACAATTTTACATCGTCTGGCCCAGATTAAAAGCAAATGTATTGCATGATTAAAGAAAAAAAGTTTTATCTTTGGAGAGTAACTGAAGTCATCTGTCATAGTATTGAACTCAATAGACAATAGACTTCTTTGCCTGCAAATAGTTTGAACCATAAACATGTGACTATGTTTAATTGGAAGTTATACTGGATACCAAAAAAATAAGTTACCACTAAACGTATTCTGTTGCCATCTTTGTACTTGCAAAGCCACCTTATGATTCAGCTGCATACCGAACTTGTCAAGCCAAACTGACGTCACGTTTTGCACAGCAACCACAATGTATCTATAGCCTGGTCACCCAGCTCGAAACAATGAAAAAGCACAAATACAAAACAAACATGCAAATGTACAGCTGTCTGAGACCCGTACCACAAGCCGAAATCTAAAACTCAGACTGAGACACAGTCTCAGTATACTTATATTTCACCATTATAAAGCATACTGTATACATAATATGATAGTAATTGAGGGAGACTCCTATCGAGTCGAAAAGCGCCGCTATCATGAAAGCCACCTTAACAGGAGGATGAATAAAAATAAGATATACATATAAGATATGATTGAAAATGAGTTACACTAACAGATGCAATATTGTTTGTTTCTATGCTCCAGCTAAGTTAAATTACATCATCATTATAAACATATTGCGGATGGATAACAAAATAATTGGTTTATCGTATATTACAGACTTAATAGTTTGGCTCTGAGCAAACCTAAGAGTACTTGTCAATAAAATACATTTTTGTGTGAGAAGAAAAGCCAGATTTATTATGGGTCTGTACTTTATCCTTTTTAATATTGGGAGTGTAAATTAAAGTGTCCAATAATTCGTACTTTATGCAATTCCGTGTACCAACAAGTTTTGATCATGTCACAAAGATGTTATTCTGATTTCTTGTAAGATGTTTATGAGTTAATGTAGCTGGCTGAATGGATATATTGTCGATAAAATATGCTGGCAATTGCTTGTAAACTAATTTATAGTAGAATTTTGATTGCTGGTGAGTAAAGATATCCTTTTACTTTTACATTTTTTATCTTTTAAAAAGTGGTTCTGGATGTGCAAGATAGCTACTCTATCTTATTATTCTTATCACTTTCTTTTGCAGGGAGGCAAGTCTGGAGGTTTTGTGTCCCCTTGCTAAAATACCTGAATCTACGTGTGACAGTATAAGAGAATTGAATACAGCAGCAAAAAATATTTTGTGGAAGGTATTCTCTAAGCTTGTACATGATGTCAATAGTTTGAGATAACTTTGCAGCAATTCTGTCTGTATGAGTGTTCCAATTGAGGTGTTTATCTAAAGTTATACCCAGGAAATGTAATCAATAACACATTCAATTCTTATGTTGTCTAGTCCGATTTGTGGAATTGCTACAGATTTTTGAGGATTAAAAAATCATAAACTTTGTTTTCTTGGCATTTAAGGGCAGTGCATTTAGTTTCATCCAGTTGCTTATTTTCAACAGTTTTTTGTTCATATTTGAGGAAACATCTTGAGAAATATCACAGCTTTCGCATATTTGTAATGTACTGTGAAGAGATGTGTCATCGGAATACACTGTGGAATGAAATATGATTGATACATTGGATAGAGCATTAATATATATTATGAATAACAGAGGGCCCCGGATCGATCCTTGGGACATCCCTGCTTTGATTTCTATTAGGGACGAATTAACATCATCAAAAGTTACATATTGTTATCTATATTGTTTTGTAATTTTGAATAT
The DNA here is from genome assembly GCA_964020975.1 of Hermodice carunculata. Classification (NCBI taxonomy): domain Eukaryota; kingdom Metazoa; phylum Annelida; class Polychaeta; order Eunicida; family Amphinomidae; genus Hermodice; species Hermodice carunculata. The sequence continues at coordinate 70,173,431 of OZ026622.1, read as the reverse complement.
GTGTAAGGATGTCTCCTGTATACCATAATATGTAAGTTTAGTAACTAAAATTTCGTGATTAAGCATGTCAAATCCTTTGGATAGATGCATAAAGACATGTTTTGGAGAACCACTTTTATCGACATTGACTAATAATCTGTCCAATAATTCTAAACATGCGAGTTCTGTTGAGTGCAACTCCCTCAAGGTATACTGGTGATTGAAATATACATTTTTTCTTTGAAGTATTCATAAAGTTGCTTGAACATTAATTTCTCAAAAACGTTTGAAAAGGTAGGTAGAATTGACACAGGTCTATAATTTAAAAAAAACACTTGCATCACCCTTTCTATAAAGTGGAGTTATTGCAATTTTTAGATTACCAGAAAAAATGCCTGTAACTATTTGTAATGACTGTCAAAGACTTTGTGATCATGGATTTTATTAATTTGAGTAATTTATTTGAGATCCCAACATGACCACATCTAGTTTTAGTTTCAAGAGAGTTAATACCTTTTTCAACACCATTTTCAGTTACAGGTTTAATGAAAAATTGTATATACTTCGGGTATTTAGGTAATCTTTAAAACTTGTATTTTGAAAATGTTTTATCTGTTGAGCCTGCGTAGGTCCTAATTTAGTGAAATATTAGTTTAAGCCATCTCCTTTTTTTGTTCGTCCGTAGTTGTGCCTTCATTGATTTTAAACGAATCAGGAAAATCTGACTTTTACTTGTTTTCTTTAATACTTCCTTAATGGTTTTCCATGTATTCTTCAAATCACTTTTATAACTATTAAAACATGAACTACAGCAGTGTTTTTTGTTGTTGCTAGATTAATGTTTCTTCTGAGAATATTATATGTATTTAAGTTTGTTTTACACTTGTTGTGTCCAGAAGAGTCTACATGAGTAGTTTTTGACTGCTTATACAGTTTATCCCCATGGGCAATAGAAATGATGATACTTCTAGTTATCCAGTTAGATTTTTGTGTGTTTGTGTCAATTCAACTTCACAGTTTTTATTGAGAAGTTTCTATATAACGCTTCTTTACAGTCCTTTTCCAGGATGTTATAACTCTCAGTTGGATTCCTACCAGGATTGGGGTTCAATGTATTGAATATTTTTTGTTTAACTAAATCATTTGCAAACCTGACATGAAAATTCGGGGTGCATAATTTCATTTTGAGGTATGTCTGGTTTGGTTCAAAGACCTTTACAAAATCTAAGGAAATTGGCTGAAATATGACTTTTTAGAATACCCGAAATAAGATATTTGTTAAAACCCCCGGGAACAGATAGATTTACAGCAGAGTTTTACAACTTCTTATGGGTTAACATAGGAAACACTGTTTTAACTAGCATAAACTGTGCTATGCAACATTGACACATGTCAGTTTGAGCAAAAAAGAGGAATAATCAGGTTTATAACTAAAGAAAGATAACGATATGTCATATTCAAGAAACTGGAGACTAATTTCACACCTTAATGTAGATTATAAAATAGCTGCAAAAGATTTAAGCTGACCGTTTAAAAAGATACCTAACCATTGACAGAGAATGGTCTTTGTATATTTTCAAAAATTACGTCATGATTGCAATTTTTTCTGTTCATTATGTACATACAATTTGTGTTCAAAGTTTGAACATAAAAGATGTAGGAGTACTTGATGTGTATTTTACTCTTTCTTGAATTTGAACATACAGAATAGTGTATTCTTCCACCACTTTTTACAATCCAGGATCATATTTTTCTTACCGTGCAATTATGGAATATCTGTCACTTAAATAAAAATCTAAAATGTCTTTCACACATTAAAGCAATAATTCAATGAGATCAAGGTTGATAAAAAGATTCTGAAGCAGCCCGAGGACAAGCAAAAGAATGTGGGTAAACTCGCCAATTTTGTAAAGCTCCGACTGGGACTTACAACGCGAGCTTTATATATATATATATATATATATATATATATATATATATATATATATATATATATATATATATATATATATATATATATATATATATATATATATATATATATATATATATGTGTGTGTGTGTGTGTGTGTGTGTGTGTGTGTGTGTATATATATATATATATATACAGTGGAACCTCATTATAACGACACTCAGATATCCGACATATTCATTATAATGACTAAGTTTCAAATGGCGAAAGTTCACTTTCTTTGTTGTTTGGTTCATTTATCTGACATATTCAGTTATCTGACACATTTCTATGGCAACAGATGGTGTCACTATAACGAATTTTCACTGTATATATATATATATATATATACAGTGGAACCTCATTATAACGACACTCAGATATCCGACATATTCATTATAATGACCAAGTTTCAAATGGCGAAAGTTCACTTTCTTTGTTGTTTGGTTCATTTATCTGACATATTCAGTTATCTGACACATTTCTATGACAACAGATGGTGTCACTATAACGAATTTTCACTGTATATATATACATATATATATATATATATATATATATATATATATATATATATATATATATATATATATATATATATATATATATATATATATATATAAGGCTCCGAAAAATGTTGAGTAGTTACCCGTTGAAGACCCTTTAATTTATTTGGGCTAATACAGCCTATGTCAAAATTTTACAGAGGAGCGTGTGCAATATGGACAATAGTACTTCCATATGTATATGGGTTAGACAGGGACAAGTTAGCATATGGAGAGCAAAGAGTTCGGACTGCGGAATAGGGTAATGACTACTAGGAAGTGGTTTTGGACAAAAGGACACAAATACAAATGTGTGTGTGTGTGTGTGTGTGTGTGTGTGTGTGTGTGTGTGTATAATATGCTTAATTTGTTTGAACAAATTAAAAAACCTGGTTTCTGACGGTAAATGTAGTAACCATATTGTCAGGAATGAGAATTTTAAACCACTGCCCTGTTGCTGGCTGTGTGTAATTTTGCATGAATTTCGGTCTCCATGCCCGTAACATGCACGCGGAATTTACATTTTCGATATTTCGCTATCTGCTGATATTATACGCAATTAACATTATGGTTTGCACCACTTAGAAAGTCGTTGATTGGTTATGTTGCAAATTATATCTTGTCGTTTTTGCATATGGGATATTCCAGGTCAGTCAACTGCATGATAGGATTCTAGGTCAATTTAGTTTAGCAGTGTAACCTGCAGCCTCGATCCGGTGTCCTGAATGGCAGGCATTTGGAACCGGAGCCGATCAGATGGCTCAAAGTATATGTTTTGTAAATATGTAAACAACCACGTCTCCAGATGTTTGGGCAATATTTTCCATTGAAAATCTACGTAAATTGATTTTTCAATGTGTACTTTATGTGTATTTTACTTCTTTCTTGAATGTGTTTTATGTAACAGTGCTCAGGAAGATTTACCCATAATTTTATGTCCAGCACTCAATCCAGTACGGTCGAAAATGTTTGTATCCTTAGAAAGAGAGTGTAAACAGTTGTATTTTTGTTGTGAATGCCTGGTCCCTACTTATCATGGTCAGAGGGATAAGCCATGAATGCCTTGCATCAGACAATAGCCATGAATAGGTGTGATAAATTCCCTACTCTGCAAGTGACCTGGGTGGTTGAGGACAAGAAAAGGTGCGCATTAAAGAACAGATCATGGAACAGACCAGACATGTCCTGGGAGGGGTTCCTAGTATGTATCTATGATCAGTGCCATGATACCACACCTCTGAGGATGGATTTTGGAAGTAACTTGGAAGTTGTACGTAGCATGGTAAATGCAGTGCAAGCACAACATTTTGACTACGTTTGGCAAAGTTTTTCGGCCTCTCCTCTGAATAATTAAGCCTGTTGGCTCATGGGTGACCACGTTTATGACTTTGGTCTTGAAATTGGCGACGATTAAAAGATTTTTTAGTTGAAGCTTGGCACTTTTTGAGGCAGTCAATCACCGACCTCCAATCTGAGCCACCTGTATAGCCTGTAAAGTGTATATATTGTAAAGTGTTTTCAGGTTGAGTGAGCGCGCACGCAATGACGCTCCACGTGACAGATGTTTGTGCATAGATGACTTTTAACCATTTCAATGTGTTCAAAGCAAACTGTATGTACGATTTTACCTGTTTAACGCACCACGGGTTCTGCCCTGCTCGTTGGTGCCCCCGTTGTGAAGGGATAAATAAATAAATAAAGAAAGAAAGAAAGAGAGAAAGAAAGAAAGAAAGAGAGAGAAAAAGAAAGAAATTTGAAATTGTGACATATGCTGAAATTAGTATTTTTGATCAAAATTGTGATCTATCTATGAACGATAGCGTGATATTTGGGAATAAATGTTTCGTTCGTTGCACCAGTTGCAGATCACGGTGTTTATGCAAAAAGAAATACAGATGGTTCATTCAAGTCTCAATATTCCAAGCACACATGCTAAAACCATGATATGTGATACGACTCTTATAGATTGGGCCTGGCTTGGACGACTTGTAGGGGCCGTGGTCAAAAATTGTTAATCTTTGTTTTTATTTTCCACTGCAACTGGCCACACTGTAGTCATCAACTCTGAGAACAGCCTAAAGTAAGTAATTACCTAAAATTTGACATTATATTTATGGGTTTTGGGGTGGACCGATCGCTTGGTAAGATAATGTTTGGCACGCCTGGTCAATAATAATTTAATTTATTGATGAGACTACCCCTTCACAACGGGGGCACCGCGGGCAGGGCATGACCCGCGGTGCGTCCAAATATGTACAAGTATAAAAAGAACACAATACGTCACTATGCACACCAATCAGGTAATAAAACAATTAGGTCGGGCTCAGGGAGTCGCTAAGTGACTCGCGCCTGTAATGCCATGCTTCTGTTATAAACTTTTTACAGATAAAATTAAACACTGACCCAACATTTTTTCCAAAGTCAAATGCTTGTTCGCCAAGTAAAAAACAAAGTTTTCTTATTTGTGAGGAACCCATGTATTTGTACCATACGTGCTCCATACCGCAATCTCTTAGACTATTTTCCAACATAAATATATATTTGACTCTAATGTAGTTTGTTGTACTACATTTAAACATGAAATGCACAAGACCCTCTTTTTCGCGGTGACACAAATTGCAAATTTCATGTGATAATCCCCATCTGGCGAGATCTTCATTCAACCCCAAACAACCGACCCTGGCCAGAAATTTTAATCGGACTCCAGCAAAATTTCCAAAGTCATAAATGTATTTACTGCCAAAAGTAGAACCCTTAAACAACCTAAACCAGTACAAAGAACTTTTATCATCAATATCTTGAAAGAATTCTAACTTTTAACTTTCTAAACTTAATTTTCGATAAGGCTGCAGCCAGCCGTCATTTTTGCTTGTCAACGCACGGTCCATTCCCACATTAATCAGAATTTGGTGAATTTCATAAATATAAGGCCAGGGTGGTTTCGTTGGACCATCATAACTTCCCAAAAGTTCATTAAAAACTTGTTTACATAGTCTGTTATCAGGCAAATCGTAATTTAGTCTTTGGTAATACTTGATTCGGATTCGATCTAAAATTAACTTAAGTGGTAACCATCCAAATTCTCCTAAAACCGCTGAAACAGCCAGAGAGGACCTTACTCCCATAATCGCCTTAGCCATGCTATATTGTATTGTTTTAATTAGTGCTTTGCTCTCATTAGTATTGTTTAGCCAGACAGCACATCCATGTGAGAGAGAAGGTACGATGATGCTTTTCCAAATACTATTAACAAACGAAACTCTGTTAACGTTCTCATGAACTGATAAGATATTGCATAGATAAGCCCGTAGGTGTGATGCCTTGGGTTTTAGTAACGTTTTAACATGTGATAAGGCACACATGGACTGGGTGAAAAGTATTCCAAGATATTTATAGGTCGTACACTCATTAATAAAAGAATTCCCTAGCATCCATTTCCTGCTGGGGTTATAGCGTCTGCCAATGACCATCACTTTTGATTTATCGTAATTAAAGGACATGCCCCATTTAGATACAAATACATGTGAAACATTTAACATTTTAGTTAAACTTTCTTCACTTTCACCAATAAGGACCACATCATCTCCGTACAGTAAACCAGGAATTTTTGTTCCGTTTAGGGGAATGCCAAAGTTTTTATCATTTAACATGTCAATTAAATCTTGCATAACCAGGGAGAACAGAGTCGGCGATAGGATACAGCCTTGTTTTACACCATGTGCAACCTCGAACCAAGATGATTCAAGTGGTCCGAAAATAACCTTGTTATTCACTTGGCTGTACAGGCCTTTGACAAGGCGCCATGCTTTTCCTTGTATGCCTTTCTCCCAGAGCTTTAGGAATAACATGTCTCTGTTAACCGTGTCAAAGGCCTTCGATATGTCGAGAAAGGCTAGCCATGTTTTTAATTTTTTGTGTTTCCTCAGGGTGCATAAACCTTTTAAACTAAAATAATGATCTTCGAGCCTTCGCCTTTTACGATAAGCACCATGCATTTCACTAAGCACGTCATGACTTTCAAGGAAATCCATAAATTGCTCCTCAATTACAGAAGAGGATAACTTATAGACACATGAAGTTACCGTGATGCCCCAGTAGTTACTGAGGTCTTCCTTGGACCCTTCCTTATGAAGAGGTTTAACAAGTCCCCGAGACCACTCTTCGGGGAAACACTCTGTTAGCTTACAAAACTGAAAGAGGTTGACTAAAGAATGTATCATGATATGCCCTCCGTACTTAAGAAATTCATTGGGAATACTGTCCACTCCACAGGCTTTACTTGATTTGAGCTTTTTCGTTGACATTTCAACTTTCCCAAAGTCTATATTAATATCAGAAAGACCACTGAAGTCACCTATGTAATTTTGTAGATCATCAACCTTATCCTTCAACGAACTTGTAGATAAATAAGTGTTATTGTTGCTTCCTTGAGAACCTAAGTTGCGCCAATAATCACCTAGTACACGTGAAATTTCTTTTGGATTTTCTATCAAGCGGGAACTATCGTTCGGGTCTGTTATTCTGAGGGGGTATTCATTTTTAATGTTCAATCTCTTGAGCATACGCCAGTATGCTCTACTGTTTTTAGAGCCCTTCTGAGAATTAAGAGTGATCACTTTGATCTTTCTTTCAACCGTCTTTGCTTTAATTTTTCCTTGGATAATTTGTTTTCTTCTCATATTCCTTGTGAAATAGGAGAAGATAACCTGGCGGAGACGTAATTAAATTTACTTTAGTACCCAACAACTACTACAGAGGGTTCCATTTGCTAACTGAGACGGAAAAATTCATAACATTAAATAATGCAATCTGGAGACAGCCCAGAGGTACTCTCTTATGTAAGTAAAATCTTTGAAATTCGACAACAACTCGGGTACTAAATCTCGGTAGCTAACTGGTCATGTATATATTAGTGTTTGTGTGGGTGTACCTGCAGTTTGTTTTGTTGTATTTCGTATTCCATGTATATTTCTATTGTCATGCTGACCATATCTTGTATCCAAGATGAATGTCAATAAAGCTTTATCTTTATGCAACCTAGGTCCGGCTACCCTTATTACTACAAGTGGACAGTCTGGGCGAGCTACGAATGGGAATTTGGACAGGTTCAACATAAGAAATATAGAGTGTGGTCATGATTTCAAATGATAGCATCTGTCAAGAGTTCAAGAGCAAAAGCAGCATGGACACACAGATGTTCCGTGTGTCACCAATGGATTACCCCAATCATGCCAATGTGGAGATTTTTACTCCTGGGTTCATTTATCATAAAATAACTTACAGTACATGGAAACTATAACCCATCGAGAGCTCAGAAAGGTATACATTTTGACCTGGTTGCAGAAATTGCTCAATCATCCTAGGGCTACCTTTTCATAGGGGATACTTTTGATTTCATCACAGACCTCCTATACTATATATAGCTACACGTTTGCATTCAATTGCCAGCAGGTTCCATAGATTGGATACAAGATCAGAATGGACTACTCTCTTATTAATACAATAGGTTATACCCTATTAAATATGTAATGAAGGGAAAAATTTTTTAAATGTCCTCACTCCGCCAGTTAGATCATGACGTCACACACATGTATGTATATAATATATATGTATATATATATATATATATATATATATATATATATATATATATATATATATATATATATATATATATATATATATATATATATATATATATATATATATATGCTCTCCTGCTGGCTACTGGTAACTCTTTTCAAGGTCCTTAAATCAGGATGGAAGATCAATTAAGTATCTTGTGGCTGACATGGTAATATACTACCGGCAAACATTGTAGCTGTTCGAGCCACTGGGATAAAGCCTTTGTAAAGCTCTTCAAATGAAGTTTCGTGTTTTTGTGAATTTCAATTGAAATGAGGGATGCAATTCAGAATCCATGTATTATCTGGCAGCTTTTGATAAAATCATTATAAACAGATACATACTGAGGGTGATATATGCACGTGTGATTCCATCTTAATATGGTGATAATTACCATCTAACTTTCCTTGCTCGGTGACCTCATTTAACAGGTGCCAGAGGCCAGTGTATTTGATGGCCAAAAATGCAAGTGAAAGCTCGACAGCCTACATGGGAGCTATAGCTTTGGAAAAAAAAGATGTCCAAGATCTAGTACAGTCATGTTGATTGTCAACATGGATGCTGTATTCTGTTACAACCACCTTTAGCACATGGTTGCATTATGAATCCAGCCACTGAATACGCTGCTGCAGAGCAGCGCATTCAATGTCTGTTTTCCAGTTCAGTTCTGCAATATTCGAGTCGACTATGTTTCCATGGTTGCAAATCACATTGATCTTTTCTAGTAACAAAATTTGCTTAACCCTTTCGCCCTGGATAGAGACTGACTCAACAGCTTTCCTTACTGAGCTCACCAAGCGCCAAACCCGCCCCCAAAGAAAGCTTTACATAAAACATGCTATGCTGATGCTTTGTCTGCAATTTTTCGCTCAATGGTTTTGTTAACACTGAAATGAACAAACAAAATATCGTTGAAGAAGACGACATTTTACTTTCAACTGGTTTAATCGGTTTGGGATTGGGGTAGGGTTAACTGTTTCATAGCTTTGGTAATATTGGTGACGCAATGTTGACGGCAGTTGTACTCTACCTACGTAATCACGTGTGCTCTAAAATATGTTTACTTGGTACTGGCTTTTTGCGTTTCCCGTTTGTAAAACGATCTATTTTTTGTTATTGCGAATGTATATATGAAATCCTCAAACGTTTAATATATTTAATTCATTTGCTTCTTAAATAATATACGGTGTTAATTATCACTCCATGAGTCACCGCAAGTAGATCCGTTTGCTTCTCATGCAGGTTGCATGTGTCATATATTATAATGTTGCTTAGTAATATGTCTGGTCAAGTGCCTAAATATAGATCCAAAATAACCAGAAAGTTCAATCCTTATGCGACCAGAAAAGGTGCGATGAACAAGCATTCCGGTGGTTTGTATTTTTTCAGCTAATATCCTTATTCTGAGAGGGAAATAGGAAACCAGTAACAAAACAGACAGCAACCTGTAGCATAGCCTGTTCAACTGCTTCCCAGTCCAGATTTTCTTTTCAATTGTTGAGCAATGGCTTCGTGAGCTCAGACCTTGTGCTCCAGTAAACAGTGGAGGCACTAAGTCTGTCTACGCAGGCAACCTGTGGCGCCAAGGTCTGGAAATAGCTTTGTGTTATACGATACAGGTGCACGTGTCCTGGCTGCATGAATATCAGTTGACCATAATTGTGTAAAAGCGTAGCATAAATACAATGTAAGAATTGGATGGAAGTCGATAAAGACAGCACAGCGTTGTTGATTTTAACAGTATGGTGGCGTCACCTGCTGGGAAGCATAATGCTGGCCCACAGTAAACTACAAGCCATCAATGCAGATTCCCCGTAAATATCTCTCTGTGCGCCTGTAAAAGAAGACCGTTGATCTGCAGAGCTTATAAAATACAGTACTAAAACTACTCAAGTTAGTAGTCCTGGTCATCTGGCAGACCTGAGTTGCGACCGTATTACACACACACACACACACACACACACACACACACACACACACACACATATATATATATATATATATATATATTTCTCATTTCAGCTAGGCGACTGGTGCCAAAGGTTGCAGGTTCGAGTCCCGCTCGTTCCGAACATAATATACATACATACATACATACATACATACATACATACATACATACATACATACATACATACATACATACATACATACATCCCAAGGCAAAAGCGAGAGGGAATGTCCAAATGATGACGAGGACCGATGAAAAAAAAACATTATTTTTTGAGTGGTTATTTAATAAAAACCAACTTCTACTGACGGAAAGAAGTTTTGCTGAGAAGCACAACAAAGACCTAGTTTTGTCGTATGAATTTCTTTGATAACATCCCAAGTAATTTGGTGATGCAAACAAAACAACTGGGAAGAAAATGGCTCACTGTTGGATTACGGAAACGCAGCGTGCAGCCTAAGGTAATCTCTAATCTGAGGTTATCCATACGATAACAGTCACATGCTAGCTGATAGTTGTATCCTATTGATTGAGCGACACAGTTGGGATTATCGTGACGTCACGATTGAACATTGTACCGGAAAAGTTGCCAAAACCATAGACCTCGATATTTTGACCCCGCCCCCTTCGGGGGCGGGGTCAATATATCGAGGTCTATGCCAGAACTGACGGAGTTTGCAGCTGTTTGTGAAGCGGTGTGCGATTTGAATTTGGAAAGTTGTAAAACAACAACCCAATATTATTTCAGAGACTTCTACCCTAATATTGTCCACCTGACGCCGAGGTTCTGTATTGTCTGCCACTTTGAAGGTAATACAGGTGCATGTATTCGAAATATTAGGTGTCCAAAAAAAAAAAAGACTAGACGAACCTTCAACGGAAGCGTTGACTGAAGGGTCCACCAGTTGCTCAAGTTAGGTCATGGTGACACCAAAATCTAATTAATTCATCTGCCAGGTAAGGTAAGCATATTGCCAAATTTGAGCAAAATATATGGAGCCATTCTATAGATATCATGGTAACGACAATGATCAAAGACGGACGGACGGACAACCCGAAAACATAAAGGGTCCCCCTTCCCATGGGCCGGAACCTTAAAAAACTGACCAAAAACGTCACCAATGTATTTGAATTTTATTCCTGACACAAGCCGTCCATGCCAATTCGACAAAAGGTAATGGATCTCGGAATTGATAAGATCGTGGTCTCAAATGTGTGTGAGTTTTGTTTTGTTTTTGTTTTTGTTTTTGTTTTTGTTTTTTGTTTTTTTTTGTTTTTGTTTTGTTTTTGTTTGTTTGTTTGTTTGTTTTTGTTTTGTTAAGGGCTCACGCTCGCCTTTCACACCTGCAGCCCGGGGTTCGATTCACGGCCGGGGTACTAAGTTGAAAGAGTTCCTACCACTCTGACTGTGCACGATGGTTTTTTCAGAGTCCTTCACAGTCCTTCGGTTTCCTCCACCAAACAAGTACATTGGAAAGTACACAGCACCATCTGTGCCTTGGAGAGTGATTAATATAGGCTTGGCCTGTTTCGCAATCCATGTAAAAGATATACGTTTCCTAAGCCGTTGATGTTTTTTTTTTTTGCTACGTGGTTATTCAGGTTGTATTAGTGTCTCATGTCAGATCATAGGGCAGTATAAAGATTTGCCACTTCTTCTCTTTTTTTAACCGTAGACTTACAATTAGAAACAACCGTTAAAGGAAACTTGCTGTAACATTTAGTGACATTGAGGTAAATGCCCCTAAAAGATACCATAACAGGAAAGATCTATAACAGGTATGTCCACAACACTGCTCCATATTGAGAGCAATGCAGTCACGTGTCATAAATTCATCACAAGTACCAATTCCTAATATGAGCATCGATCCATCAAGTGTACCACAGATAAGACATGTAGCTACAGGCATGATGCCAGGTATACGATTATTTATTGCAAGCCATGTAAAAGAAAGTTGTCTTCACATCAAAAATCTCCGACATCCGTGTGGACGGACAACCCGAAACAGACAGGGTCCCCCAATGGGACGGGCCCTTAAAAACACAAACAATGAAAACACATAAGTAGTTTCATTATATTTATGTACTGTGGGCTACATTTTTAAGTAGGCCTATTAACAAAGGAGCATCATATTCGCTTTATTCCGTAGTACATCAGCTCGGGATGTTTGTATTGGAAATGCAAACATGGTGCCGCCAGTTAGCAGAATGACTTGTCCGGGGATTAATGGCACCGAAACAAATCTTGCGCTGGTTCCCCGCTGATGACCCGATTTTATAAAGGCTTATAATGCCTAAAGCTTTCTTCTAAATTTCAAATTTTATGAATATGATTTCGTCCTTTTATAACTTAATTTGCTATAATGATTTAGAACTATGCAGTTTTCAGTGAATGGTACGGCATAGGACTCTGCTTTTAGAATATCGCACTTTTGTAAATGTTTTCTTACTTTTCCTTTCTTGGTTGCAATACACCTTTCTATATGTTCCATTTCTTTGCCTTTTCTCATAAATTCATGAATTGTGGGAAGACAATCTTTGAGTTTACATGCATGTATATACTTTTCCCGAAAAATAAAGTCATATTTTGAATATATGAACAATCTGTAGACCCCAGGGATACCTCATTTACAGTATAGTTGTAAATTTGAACTTCAGTATGAAACTTGTTTAAACTAGGTTCCAAAACATTTCCACGCAATTACAGTCCCATAACAGGTGTTTTATTGTTTCAATGTTCCTGCTGCAAACGCCGCATAGTTGTGAATCCACAATTTTCATTTAAAATAGTTTTACTTTTGTGTATGTAATTCTACAAAGGAATTTAAACTGAAAATTAAGTAGATCGCTGGATATTGTGGCCAAGTAAATGATATGAAATATGAATTCCATTCATCTTCAGCAACATCAACATTAAGATCTGTTTTCCATTAATTAATGAGTGGCAGTTGTTTTTCAATAACTTGTTTTGCCAAAATTGGGTAAACATATCTGGGTATTTGGCAAAATTTACAGTTTTGTCCACACTACATTCTCATTTGAAGCCATTCCATTATTTTGAAGAATCTGTTTCCACACCCATCGGATTACAGAGAGCAAACCGCAGTGTGTAAAAAAATCAACATTTATCCTATATTTTGAACACTTCCGTATGCAAAAAAGGTCTAATTCTGGGCAGTAAATTCTTAACATATTTGACTCCTTTTTGGCACCAGTTCTTGTAAAATTTTATTTTTCTTTGTATTTTGATATCGGTGTTAAACCATAAACCCTGTGCTGGAATTTCACTTGCACCTGTTGGCACATGATTGTTATATTTACTCCAGCTTTAAATAACATGACACCAGTTTTTACTTTTATTCTCTATACCCTTAAATGTTAATAAGGCATCTTCCAAGTTAGAGTTGCATTCCTATATAAATGTTGTACTGTTACCAGGAAGGAGTCTAACCACCAAATGTTTCCATGAAGCAGCACCGTCTGTTGCTAGTCTTTTACACCATGCATGCACATTTAAAATATGTGTAAAAATGTCCCACATACTCAAACCTCCTTCATGTTTTGGAGCAAATGTATATTTTATTACAATTTTGTCTGGCTTTTTATCCCATATATAACTGAAAATATTGATTCTTTCTACCCTTTTAGATAACTGATCTGAGGGGTTGGGTATGACAGGAGTTATGTAAATTAGCTGAGATATTATCAGTGATTTAACAATGGGAGTTTTACCGTAAAGGGATAGTTTCCTCATGGCCCATATCTTAATTATGTTGTATTTTACTGAGTTGGGTTCATAATTTAGATGTTCTATTTCACTAATCTTTGAAGAAATTTAATACCACGTACTGTTACATGGTTATTAGTTATATCTATATTTTCTACTTCATTTATGGTCCAATTCGTATTGTTCAAACTTCCAATTTGTAAGACTTTGGTCTTGCTAACAGTCGCTGTTAACCCAAAGATCTTTTCAAACTAATTCAAAATATTAAAGGGTTGTTTTAAATAATTCTCTATACCAAGCAGAAAGAATGTTGTATTATCTGGGATATTTTATGTTCAAAGGAATCGATCAAAATACATCCGATATTGGCATCTCTGATAAAATTTCTGAACATAGTATACAAATGTATGGTGACAAGTGGCAACTTTGCCCAACACCTCTTGAAATTTTGATTGCCCTTGATGACCGGCTATTATTAACAACACAGCTTTCTGTATCTGTATGGTGAGCGAGACAAACATATTAAAGGTTGCAAGCACATTTTGCACTCAGAACAAGCCATGTCTACAAATAATTTTAGATGTTTTCTCAAGAAATCTAAACTTGCCAACATGTTGGATTGTTGGTCGTTTGTCGTATACTGGTGCGTTTTTTCTTCACAATCACATTTTCATCTTCACCCCCCCCCCCCCCAAAAAAAGTCAAACATATCCTGTTCAAATTTGGTGTGGATGGCTTTTCACCTGCTCGAGTTGGTACTTGTATCGTGGAAACTCATTTTGTCTTGCTTCATAAAGGAATCTGTCCTGTTTCTTCTCAAGTCGCTTGCTGCAACCTGTGTGGCAGCACAGTTTCCCAGGCAATGTGAATTCCTCCTGTTAACCACTAGGGACCGTGACCTAATTTTCAAGTTTGTATGGCCTATTTTATCCTCACATGCGCCGTGAGCTGAGCATAGAACTGCCATAGTCCTCTCATTTAGAAAGTAATTGCTTAATACCACCAGAAAGGATTTTGTGCATGTACTTCGACCCGGTCTGGCCGTGACACAGGCACAAACCGTCATTTATAGGTTCCAATCACTTTTCTACAATACATGTAATTATAATGTGTCACTGAATATGTCTAGCTGATAAAATTAAATGCTGTAGTTCTGTCTGGTGATGATCAATTGAGACTGAGGAGATCGTAATGGTTTCCAGAATTCTTAATAATATTATGACAACCTCCGATTCTACATTCTTGTTGGCCAGTCCTTGGTTGCAGAATAACATAATTATTGAACTCCAACGGCCACCAACATTTCGGCTACACTTACCTGAAACTTTCCAGCAGAATTAGAAAAAAAAAATCTTGGCACAAACACTGGAATGTCGGTATTTGAATTAGAAGACTTCTCATGAGATATATGTGATACGATGTACAAAACTTTATTTTTATTCAGTTTTTAAAAGCAGAGAGCATCAGTCTATCGCAGCTGTGGTGCCCGAGTTCAGTTGTAGATTCAGACGGAGACATTCAATAACATAAGACATTTTATGAGTCATCAAACCATATGACGAGAGCCTACAGAACGATTTTTAACAGTTAAAGTCTCTCCGATATCGTAGAGATCTTTTAAATGTAGTCAGTCCTTGGATGTTCTAAAATAGTTTGGGCGGCCGTTCTAAGCTTCTCTGCCAAAATGTCTGAATGAGCGTGCGTGGACCTGCTTCGGTAGCTTATTTAACAAAGACTTTGGTAGTCTGTTTGACTCTCAGTGAGGATCCATATGAATTTAAGATTAGCAAGTCTGTTTAAGAATCTAGGATTCAGGTCCTGAATAGCCTTGAAAATAAATCTGAAATGTAACACTTCTGATGTGAGAAAACTCAAGTGGAGACAAATTTGCCATCTTTAACAGACAAATGTAGTTCAAATCGTAATTATTAAAGACAATTTTAAGAGCTCTAAACGAGATTTTATTTTTGTCTGCAATATAAAGTCGTTGGAATAACTCGGATAACTGTGACTAATGTTATGGCTAGTACTCATAGTGTTAATCTCTAAACGATCCCATGATGTCATAATAACAGAATACAAATTGGTAAGGTACACATCAAGACAAATATATAGATAATGCATCAGATCATAAACACTTTCTCGCCCAGCTGGTCGACAACGGCCTGTACTTTTTTTCTCTTACTCTTTTTTTGAATGTGCAATTTGGCCAAAATATTTGATTGAAACGTTTGGAAAAGAACCATCAAATTTACATTCATCGGAGCCTCAGGCTAGAAAGTTTTCTGGGTACATTTAACACCAGGCTCAGTAAAAATAATTGCTGTGGGGGGTAAGGATTGAACTGTTAACACGGAGGCCCGACATATATAGGTTGATTTGGAAGGAAAACAGTCATGCCATGAAGCCGAGTGGAGTCTTCAATCTGTCCCCGATGACAACATCTGGAAACAGTGTGGCAGTACTTCAAAACAAGTCTATAAACGTCAGACCACATCACAAGGACAATAAAACATAGCTATTAAGAATAGATCTATTTACGTTGTGAAGTTGTTGATTCGGGACCCTGTGTCAATGCAACAATTGATTATTTTATGTTCAAAGAAAACCCCGTGATTTGCCAAGTGAGCAACAAAGCTGTCTGCATCGCGATTAATACAATTTTCTTAATAGCCTGCTGAACTGAACATGGGAAATAGATTAATCTATTTATTTACCGGGTATTTATTTATTTATCTATTAATTAATTAATTAATTAATTTATTTATTTATTTATTTATTTATTTATTTATTTATTTATTTATTTATTTATTTATTTATTTATTTTTATTTGTTTGTTTATTTACTTTGCAAGCGAATTGTCTCGTGCTATTATCTCATTGGAAGAGTAGTAACTGCTACGTCGGCTACTTTTGATATGTTCTGTATTTTGTCATTAATGCAATATCGATAAATAGGAATAAGAATAAGAAAATGAAAATGAAATAAAACGCCTATTTCACTCTCCAAACACACATGAGATGTGCTTTTCTTTACAGTCTGATAGTTGAAAATAGTTTGTTGAAACTGAAAATGCAGTAAAAAGGCAGCGTTCGAAAGTTCTGGATCACAGTAGATCGGCTTTAGGGGGCTGGGGCAAATGCTGGGGGAAATAGTATTTGCTTGCATCTGTTTTCGATGTCGATATGAAATACTCTCATGGTAAAATTATATCCTCCCTCCCCCATCAATTGAATCGAAATGGCTGAACGCACTAACGTTTTGTTACAATGTAATACTTTGTAACAACATCCCAGACTGGCGTTGTCACTGTCTGTGACAATCGATTGATAATTATGTGATACTTTGTAACAGTCGTAGAACTACTAGACCTATATTTTGCTGAAAAGCAAGCTTTTTGATGGCGTCTATCACAGGAATGTTACTGGTTACATCATGATTTATTGATGAACTACCTTTTTACAGCGGGGGCATCAATGCGTCGGAGTCCCCCGCGATGCGTCACATTAAGACTTTACACATATTAACTCAGAATAACTAAAATATATACAAATCAGTGTACAGGTACGCTCAGGTTAAAAACAAATATTTACACATGTAGGGTTTCTATTGCTGAGGCTCTCACCTTCCAGGACTCCGTTAGAAATCTTTTGCTTGCTCTGTCAAAAATATATCCAACGTCGTCCCCGTGGTCGAAGGCCAAATCACTAAGCAGGAGATAGAATTTTGAATTTAGAGGTGATGCCGCCAATTGTTCCCAAATATACCTTTTATTATCACTTGTTAATTTAATTTCCAAGCACTTCCAAATATCATTTCAAATAATAAGTAGGCTATGACGCAGAAACATAAAATGATTCAAATCTTCATGGCCTGAATGGCAGAGGGGACAGTTATTATTTATTACTTTATTCCAACATAAAATTATTTCTTTAATTGTGAGACAATTGGTTCTTGCTTTAAATTTTAAACGTGCGCTTTCGAAATATTTAAACAAATACTGCTCTTCAAATGACAGGTTATCACTGTTCTTGTCTTGATTTTTTACTAATGGAAATGAGCCATTGCATTACAGTCACTTGCTGCTGCAACAGCAGAATCACGACAAATGACCATGTTTGGCGTACCCGCCCTGGTTCCTGACACTTTGGTCACATCGTTTTTTCATACTGTATGTCAGCTTTTCTACAAATCTCTGTGCCAGGTTTGCCCACTTCTCTTCCAGATATCGTCGTAAGTCTTCAAAGGTGGCACCATCTGTCATTGACTTGTGGACTCTCCCCTTCAGATAACTCCAGAAATGCTCAATGGGGTTGAGGGCTGGGGAGCAGGCAGGGCAGTCAATTCCCGGCAGTCAATTACCTCAACTCCTTCAGCTTCCAGGTGACGCGTCACTGCACGGGCAACATGTGGCCTGGCATTATCATACATTAACATGAAGTTCTTCCAACAGCACCAGCAAGGACCTGGTCCGGTCGAAGTATCGCTCAGCATCCAGTGTTCCATCAATGAACACCATGTTGGTTTAGCCACCACTGAGACCAAGACAACTGAGACCAAGACTTGGTCTCAGGCCACCAGTAGCTATACCAGCCTACACCACCAGACTACCTCCACCAAATGGGACAACAGATTGGACACAGCAGGGAGGTGGAATTTAGAAAATTCCACCTCCCTGGACACAGCAACTGAAATGCCTCTTTGCTTTCCGACGCCAAACACGTAAACAACTCTGTGTTACACAGGCAGAAGCGGCGTTCGTCTGTGAAAACCCCGTTGGTCCATTGTGGCCGAGAAAAGCGAACATGCTCTCTTGTCCACGGCAGTCTTGCTTTTTTTATGTTGTTGGGTAAGGGACTTCTTTTTCAACAGGTTTCTTCACCATCGTCCTGCATTTAAGGCCTGCTTCATGGAGTAGTCTTCTCACTGTTTGACAGGATACACCTCTATTCTTGGATCCGCCAACGCGTCATAAGCTGCTTATCAGCTGACTGCTGTTGCTATGCAAATGAGCGGGCCCTGTGAAAACACGTTCCACATCGCATATAGTCCTATGTAAAATTAGACATTTTTATCCAAAATTATATCCATGTTGTCGACCACAAATCAACAAAATAACTCTAAAGGCAGCATCATTTTGCCGAATTCTGCCACTGAATAAAAAATTGGAGAGATTTTGACGATCATAACTTGGGGTTTTAGCGCTGGTTTTCGGGTAACGCTCTGTGGCCGGATACAGAAGTGGACCAGTGGGAGCGATGGGAAATGCAAGATATGCAGGGAGGATGAGGATGAGACAATAGATCATTTTCTTGTGTGGTGTTCAGAGTATCAGGGATTGAGAGATAGTCTGTTTGAAGGGTGGAAAGAGAAGGATGAATTATGCAGAAGTCTAGAACAAGTTCAGAGCATGGCAGAGGGTGATAGGTTAGCCTGGATGTTTGGGTTGAAAGGAGATACGCCAGGAAGTGGAGTAGGAATTGAGTTAGTTAAGGGCTTTCTGGTGAAGTGCTGGGGAAGAAGAAGTAACGTGTTAGGTTTGAGGGAGTCTGAAGCCACAGTAGGGAACTGAGAGAGGGGAAGGGAGAAGGTAGCCCTTACAAGGGCTCCCACGACTCTGTCTATGGCAACATAGACAGGGACTGTGGGCATGCCGAGTGCAAGATGCGATTGTGGGATAGGTTTTGATTTCTTGGCCTCCTTTTCAGGACCACGGCAAACAAGTGGAGGGCCAAAGACAATTAATTAAGCATATATTGAATGGGTATCCACAGACGCTTTCAGGGAGATTCACCGAGTAATGCGGGGATGTAAACTAAGATTCCCGGATGAGCGGATCCGAGAATACATAAGCGCCAGAAACTGGACCTTATGTCGGAAGCAGTTCTTGTTCTCATCTTGATGCCATATTTCTTACAAATCCGCCTCGCTGCTCTGTGGTCACTTTCGGCTATCCTGATAGCGGCAAATCATCTGCAGAATTGGTGGCAAGAAATTTCCTTCTGAGATCAGCTATTGTTTAGTAACTGACCGCAAAGGCCCAAGCGACATTGTTACCACTTTCATCAGCTTCCAGTCTACCTATTGCCTGCGAAGCAGACTCTGTTTTTTTATGTTCTGATGTTTATGTACAACTGGGGGAGGTAGAAGGCCTGCTTCGCAGACAAGTCTACCTATGGCTCTTGCTCTGTCCTGCTTTGTCAGCCTTGGCATGGTGATCTTCTCGATTCGAAATTCGGCACACATGTTAACTTTGTCTTTTGACTCTGGATTGCATCTAGTACAAAGTGCAGCTAAGCATGGGATCCAATGCATGTAACACTCACAAGTATTGTAGTCAAAATGTTATGTCACACAAAAGAATTTTGGTGATTAAACATACGGACTATAGATTTTTTTTTAATGGCATAGTTTCTTTTGTTGACCAGTTTATATAAGTCACAATTGGCAGTAAAAAAATAAGATGATCACATGTTAGGTTGGAACTTTAATACCGAGGAACCAGTAAATCTTACATAAATTAAGACTACTATGCATCTTCATTAATTGCCATCGGTCGGTTTGCGGCAGGCGTTTCGAAGGTACTTGTCGCCAAAGAACTCGTATTCCTCCTCAATGCATGCCAGCCCCTTCTTGCACGGACAGACATCGTGGACTCCCTGGGAAGAATCATTAGTTTAATTAAACATTAAACCATGTGGACCACGCTGGAAAAATAAAATAAACCGATTCCTTTGGCCCAGAGAGCGCACCAAGGAAAGGTGTTGAATGAAAATGTACAAAGGAGATTTTCTTAACTAATTTGGGCAAAATAAGTAAAAATATGGAATTCGGTAAAGCTGACGACAAAAAGTAACGATTGCTGTCAAGCCCTTCGCCTGTCACGTGTGACTCAATGTCTAAGGTCATCATGTTCTTTGATATACTTGTACCACAGCTCCTCATCATAGTAGATTTTATGGGCCAGGTTAAGATGATATCGTTACGATTAAGAAACGAACGCAACACACATTCTGGTCAAGATATGTTTTTAGATTCACAGGCACGTGACCGCCACACATTGATGAGACTCTTTTCGGACCCGTCGTGTAAAATCTTAACATGACGATTGGTTTGCATGTACATTGTGGTCAATCTTTTCTGGATAAGTGCTTGCAATTCTGATTTCCTCCGTCAAATGTGTAAATGAAACATTGATACGGCGAACAGTAACTTTGAGAAACAAACATCCTTTATACAGCATTTATTCATTTATTTATTACCATGCAAACTTTTGGCGAAAGCCTTATTCTCCAACAGAGACTATCAGACGGTGATGCTACTAATGCCTCAATTCTTCAATGTAAAGGCAGATAATATTTATAAATTGCTTTTAATTCATACATGATACAAAAAGGTAAGTTGTTGGCACAAAAAGTGCGAATGTAGCCTAAATGTGAGAAGCTGATCACATGCACATTAACCAAGGCACCTTATTCTACCGCTGAAAGTAAGAGGTGATCGGGGATCATTAGATCATCGTACTGTGTGCTAATAGGAGAGGTCACAATTTTGCCAATTATCTGTGTATTCAGCTGAATACAGAATTCAATGCACGGAATTCTTCAGGGTTGGAGATGCGTATTCTCATTGGATTGCATGTTAAATTAACGTCAAATTAAAAGACTACTTTTACAGCTGCAAGAAAAAAGTGTGTGAACATTGTAGCTGTGTACACAATTTTACCACACAAATTTTGCTGTTTCTGCAACGAGTGGTTTTAAAGTGATTAAGTTGTAAATTACAGTAAAAATTGATGGGAATACACAACTCTAGCCCTGAATGACTGAAATGCCCTCTACAGGAGAGCAGTAGAAGCTTCTGTTCTTGCTCTTTCTTATTTTTCCACCACCACCACCACCACTCCTTTGCTTTCAAAATATCCTTTAACTTTGAAGAGAACTAAGCACCGGTTTTCAAAACAAATGCATCTCATTTTTTTCTGTCTATGTTCCGTCCGTCTATCAAGAGCTTTGTTTAGTTTTTACCTGTTCAATGTTGCCGGTGATGTCACACTCTATACCTTCGCTTTTGAGGTAGCGACAGCGGCCGTAGCGAGTAAAGACGCCCTCGTCCTGGCAACATTCACCTTCACTGCAATCATTGTCGCTTTTGCAATGCTTATAGATAGTCGCCTGAAGATAAGGGTGGAAGAAAAATAGAATACATGTATTTCCCGTTGATCTTTTTCAAATTGCTATTATTCATGACTTGTGGCACGGAGACTACGTATACATTAATTCATTCCACCCTGATAAAATATCGAGTCAACACGTTTCCTTGGCGCGCTCTGGGCGCATTGCGCCCAGAGCGCGCCAAGGAAAGCTGTTGACCATGGGCATATAATTTGGAATGATCTTCCATGCAAATTTCATAAAACAAATTGCAAAATAATCCCTAAATTAGTAAAATACAATTAGCAGACGACATTTAGATGTTGGCGGGAAAAAGCGTTAATAATAATAATAATAATTTATTCGGAAAACTACCCCTTTACAGCGGGGGCATCAATGGAACGGGGTTTATTCCATGATGCGTCCAAGTATACTACAAGAAGCCGTCTATATTACAAAGTTATCAGGGTGGAATGAGTTCAAGTATTGAAGAAAAAAGACGTGGTGAAGCAGAAGAACAAACGAAAAAAATGGCAATGAAAGAATTCGTCTTCCCGGTTCCAAAGGCAGCCATCATTAAAATACAATCACGTGTGTTGGTCTTTAAAATTATTACTCTTTATATTGGTGCATAAGTTTCGAACTCTAACCTTCCACTCGAACAAGCACAATTATGGATGCTTCCAACGCTTGGTTTTGGTATCGCCTGGCGAGTTTAGAATAAGAACAATAATGAATAAAGTTAAATCAACGATGGTCATTTAAAAACAAACAAACAAACAAACACACAAACAGCAGCAACAAATCATGTGATAATCCTCCTCAGTTCGAGAAACAGCTATTATATCGTCAGAATGTCATAATATTGGCCTCAACAGAGAAGACGCCACTCAGCCACATTTCTGATGAAAAACAACAACAACAACAACAACAACAACAACAACAACAACAACAACGGGGGTTTGGATGCACAATTATGTGCCTTTTCCCATTTTAGGTTCCATGATTATAGAGAGACTGTTGATAAAAAAAACCCAAGTCCATGAAATACCATGTAAATAATAAACATCATGCCGGATATGAGCGAGTCAGGCCTTTTATATAAAACCATGCACGGAGAATTGGCTTGAAAAAACAAAATTAAAAAAATGTATATATAGCCCATGAAGAAAGGTGTTCACTCGTTCTGGCAATCTGATACCCCCAAGTACAGCTAAAGACTGTACAGATGTTCAGAGGGACCCCTTTCAAGACTAGCTCTGTATTCCTTCCGCACGTTTGTTTCTGAAATTCTTGAGAACTTGACAAAATTAGTCGTCAGGTGAAACAAAACTGGCAGATCATCGGGTCGAGTCATTTGACGAAAGCTTCATCATGTGTTTGCCTTGTTGAAATACGCTTAGAGCAAGGCAGCGTTCATGCTCATTGCCATTGTGAACTTAAGCACATGTATTTATCTCTTTGCCTGAAGCGTAAACCACAACAAATCTTTCTGATCTGCGTTCTTATAAAAATTCCAGATTCAAATTCTTCATAAAAAGGGCCCTCATTCAAGTACCAACAAGCTTGAGTGTCAGCTAAAAGAGAATAGCCCAGGCCCAACAAGCCTGAGTGTCATCTAAAAGAGAATAGTCTAGGCCCAACAAGCCTGGGTGTCAGCTAAAAGAGAATAGCCCAGGCCCAACAAGCCTGAGTGTCAGCTAAAAGAAAATAGGCCAGGCCCAACAAGCCTGAGTGTCAGCTAAAAGAGAATAGCCCAGGCCCAACAAGCCTGAGTGTCAGCTAAAAGAGAATAGCCCAGGCCAACAGCTTTCCTATGCGCATTCAGAGCTAAATGCCACAAAGGCAGTTCAAGTCTAAGAACTAAAAAGTAACTATTTTCTTCAGCATTAAATAAACAAAATTTGTATGCGAAGAACAGGCACGATAAAAACGAAAAATTGAGCAAGACCTACAAGATACCACACATTGTTGGTGATGATGCCCGTGAACACTTCGCATTGCATACAGAAATTTACAGAAACGACATTTATCTTGTAAAAAAGGTTAACATTTTAAAATCGCCCATGCAAAGGTTTTTGGTGTCTTACCTGTCCTTAAACCTTGTTTGTTTATACAGCCCAAAGCGCCCTTTATCGTGTGTAACTCTGCTGGAGCTTGACACAGAAGGGCTTACGGATGTCACAATTGTGCTATCATTGTGTAAGTTTACTCTGGTTGACAGGAGAACTAAAGCCGATATTGGATTCACGGTTTTTGTTATATTTTAAAGATACTGTCTGTGTTGGTATGCCGAGAAGAAAAAACAATTTGTTCCGTGATCAAGTTTAACAATTCTTTCTTCGTCGTCTGTTGTAATCCTTATCTTAAAAAAATGTTTTCAGGATTAGATTGGAGCTCCATGGGCCTCTGGCAAGTCCAAAAATATATATAAGTACAAGAAGGAAAGATAGCTAGACTGATAATGAACAAAGAGTAAAAGGTTCAAAACCTTACCTGGGCTACCACCAGAACAGCAAACAAAGCAGCAATAAAGAACTTCATGGTGGAGAGTATATCGATGTGGGCAGTTCCACGGTATTCTATGCAATATAACTGTCTTTGCTATTACGGTGGGTAGGGTCAATGTTATCAGAGAAGGTGTGCTCGCAATCTACAGTCAACGGAAAGAAGACTTGCTGATAAACTATTGAAGATAATGTATGTATATCTTTTGCATGTCTCTGCAAGCTTATCAGATCTTCCGAGTATCTGACATACTTATGTATTAATTTTGTGATATGTCGATTCTACAGAGTCAATGTGAAAAAATTACACACACACATACACACACGCACACACACACACACACACACACACACACACACACACACACACACACATTTGAATTATATCATATATAAACCGAACCCACAGAATTGTACAGAATATTCCTTTTATCAAGAATTTATAATCATGCTGAGTAGCATTTTATACCATAATATTTGGTGAAGGAAGTACGATGTAAGTCTCATATATTCATGTTTGAATTCTTTATTTTCAGTACACACTAGAACCGTGGTGTAAGGAAGGTAATGTGAAATATGGCAAGAGGTCTATGCCTTGTATGGTTATCCAGCTAATAAAATGCTCTAACTGCAGATAAGAAACCACAGATAAATTAATACATAACTATCATAATATGATCATGTAACAGATAAGTGCACTGACAGCAAATAATTATAACTGCTAATAGATTGAAGCATTATTATTATTCTTTTATTAAAACCCCCGGAAACGGGGAAATACATAAATACCATTGCGTCGAGATATACAGTTACAGGACAAGAAAACACAAAATAAGAACACATAAAATAACATGGCCAGAGAGCCCACAGAAAAGACCCATAGATACCAGGAAACATAACCGTAGAGCTATAATTATACCTGTATGACACAACATGGTCGGGACCTTCCCCGGAGGGCTGGGCCGACCCGAGGATCCAACCGCCCCAAGTCGCACAGATTGAA
The DNA here is from genome assembly GCA_964020975.1 of Hermodice carunculata. Lineage (NCBI taxonomy): Eukaryota > Metazoa > Annelida > Polychaeta > Eunicida > Amphinomidae > Hermodice > Hermodice carunculata. The sequence continues at coordinate 70,147,990 of OZ026622.1, read as the reverse complement.
CACTCGGGCCGACCCCCCCTCCCCCACCACCACCATATGGGAGGCCACACAGAAGGCAGTCAGAAAGCACTTGTTAACAGTCGCACCATGCGATGGTGCCAAGAATTCTGGAGATTGAATTTCGGACCACAAAGTAATATTTTAATGTATCGGTGAGCCCGTCAGGGGTCGCAGCCACGACCAGAACAGGGACCGTCCGTTGTCGAAACACTGAGTGGAGGGGTATTTTCTCCTCCTGCATACGGTGGCAAAGCGAGCCCGGTATGGACTGTCCGCTTGTTAAATACTGGGATAAAATATGAAAAAATATTGAACGGGCAGGCGAATCTATCCTGCTGACTCTATAAATTAGTGAGGCAGTATCTAACTTTATTATATGTGAAACAGGTTGGATATTTAAAGCTTTCAACAGGCGGGAATGACGGTGACGTTTACTAAGACCTAAGCAGCCCTTTACAAGGGTGCCTTGAGCATACTCCAGTTGAGACAAATTACTTTGAGATAGATAAACAGCGTTCATTCAGGTGTGAGGCAGGGAACTCCTACCGTTTTCCACATGTATGATTTGGCCTGAGAGTTCATACCGGGGTAGCTCATACCAGCATTAGCATACCTAAAAATAGCCCGCCATAAGTATTACATAATTGATGAGACACCAAATAAAAGTATGTATTTGTACCATAATCTACATAATGTGGTGTTTCATAACAGAAACATATATTGATGGTACATATGGACATGATGATAACACTTTAGCAACAATATACGTCTATATATACATACATGGTTTTTCTGGATGTGAGATTATAATAAAACATGGGAGAATATACAATATAAAATACTTAAGTTTTCTATGAGGAAGAATTAAGAATTAACACGTAAATATCAAAATCACTGGCTTGAAACCAGAACTTCAATTTACTTTTAAAAGAAAACATAGATACAGAATTGTTAATTTCTTCAGGTACATGTATGAGATTAAGAAGTAAAATTTTTGTCAAATATGTGGAATGCTGCGACAGAAATAGTTGGTCTTATGTTGTAAGCTGGAATCCAACATTTTAACCTAATACGCCAATCAATTTATTGAAGACAAGATGACAAATAGTTGGGAAATTTAATTTATAAACAGGAAGAATTTTTGTAAATTTAAATAACTTGTCAGTGACTTTGGGGATATATAAAGGCGATAATTCGCATATCCCGCTTTTATAGTATGATAAAAGTTTAGCATTAATTTGATCTGTTGATCCCCAAGTCTCAATACAATATCTGTGGATGAATAAAGCACGACACAGTTGACATAGCATTTCTGAAAAATACACCAATTATGGTTGAAATCTTTTCACATCTGTTTTTATATATGTTCTTGTCAGTTTAACTTTTGATCTCTCTCTCTCTCTCTCTCTCTCTCTCTCATATATATATATATATATATATATATATATATATATATATATATATATATATATATATATATATATATATATATATATATATATATATATATATAATGCTTGTTAATTGTGGTAAGTTTTTATTTGCTACAACAATAGTAAGATTAGGCTGGATTTTCTTGTTCTTGGAACTTACTATTAAACAGTTAGATTTATGAAATTTAAGGCAGGTTTATTATATTGAACCAATCCATCAATGCTTCCCGTTCTGATTGTGCACTATGTTTCAAGGCATCAATACTGTTCCCACCATAGGCAATGTAGGTATCATATGCAAATATTTCAAAACTACCAAATGTGAGAGAATTGTGAAGATCATTGACAAAAATCAAAAATGATTATGGGCCTGAAATCGACCCCCGTGGTACCCCACACATGATTGATGAGGCATTAAATGTTTGGTTCTATTTGTATAAATTGTTTCCTATCAGAAAGATAATTACTCAACCATAACAAGGCTATAACCTTAATACCGTTATGTTCCATTTTTTCAAATAATAGTCTGTGATCCACTGTATCAAATGCTTTTTAAATCTATAAAAATCTCCAAATTGTCCTATTCAATAACTGTTGCTGTGGAAATTTGTAAAGTCACAGATTGTCATTAACCATATTGTAATTTTCAGACTTGTATGAAACCTTTGATAATCTATTTGCAATACACCTTTCAAGAATTTCTGGCAGAATTGAAATTGGCAGATAATTGCCGATTGGACCCCCTTCGAATATTTGGTCGCCCCCCCCCCCCCCCCCAGTTTAAGATTAAGTACATGACAACTAAAACAAATTGATGTTACACTGATTAATTAGAAGCAATTAGTCTATAATTGTTACCATATTAAACAATAGTTAAGCAATACTTCATATTGCAATCTAACTTTCAGCAATTGTAGTAGTTAAGGGATTTCCAATCTGAAACATTTGGGCATATACACTATACTACATAAGATCCCCATGCTATTTTCACTTGAATATACTGAATTATCACATACAGAGGTTCATGCACTGCATGTACAAACATCTCTTCAAGATATTTTAATGTAAATTTACCAAGAATATCAAATAATGTCATACATTTTTCATTAATCATTTGCATAACACCATGCAAGATGTATATGTGGAGTGCATAGACAACAACTAAATTATTCTCAAAAACCGTCGTTATGTGAACCCAAATGTTCACAGAGGGTTTGTCAAATTGTTCGGCACATCAATGCCCCCGGAGACATCCATGGGCGAGGGGGCAATCGATCGACGAATAACACCCCCCCCCCCCCGGCATATCAGTTGGATGGGGGGGGGGGGGGCAATTATTCCTTGACGCAGTCACAACTGCATTTTCCAGTCCTATTAACAGACACCAGACGACGCTACCAAGTTCACATTGTTGTCGTTTTCACACAGATCCAAACAACTGTTGTCGTCTGGTAAGGATAGTTGTTATCACTCCGAAAATACTTATATTTTTGTGTTGAAATATTTTTCAAGATAGTTGTTAGAGGGGGGAAAGGGGAAGAAAAAGGAGCGCACTTCTAGCTTTGCCCAAGAAGGTGTAAATGTGGTTGTCCCGGGTGGAAATTATTTCGACTTCTGGAATCAAAGAAAACAGGAATGGAGATAACACAGAGAGTGTAAAATAGGAGGTTGGTAGCTAAAAATGAATTCATTTTAAAAACACATATGACATGTACGGGTATAGGCTTCGAAACATGTTCTGAGTAGTTTGAAGCTGAAGACCCTTGAACTTATTTGGGCTAATACAGCCTATGTCAAAATTCTACAGAAGAACGTGTGCAATATGGACAGTAGAACTTCCATATTTACATAGGCTAGACAGTGACACGTTACCTTATGGACAGTAGAGTTCAGACTGCAGAATAGGGTAATGACTACCAGGAAGTGGTTTCGGACAAAAAGACACAAATACAATATGCGTCTGTGTTGCCACGCATTTGTAGGAAATGTGAACTTTATGACAGGCGCTTAAGTTTCTGGGTAGAGGTAGAAATTCGATTGGTATACTGTGCCATACTTGAACTCTTTGTCTTCATATTTGAGGATGCTGACTTAGTACTGTCAAAACAAAATTTTTCTTTAGTTCCTATTTCATTTGGGATGGTATTTGATTTATAAGTATAAGTAAAAGTGTGAACGTGATTTTACTTGTAGTGACAAATAAATTACATGTAAGGATATTATGAACTGAAAGGGATACAAGCAAACATGAAAAAATCAGCAGAATTTAAGAATGAAAATCTGAAAAAAATGGTTTTAAAGCGAAGCTGTATTGTGAAGAATATGCCATGCATTTCATTCTTTGACAACAGGCACTGCTATTATTTTAGTCGAGAACAGTATACTTGTGAGGCATATTAACCGAAAATATTGACAAATCCAATTGATGTTTTTTAGTTTCGTAGTTCTACGGAGAAAATTACCTGTTGCTGAATGTGAAAGCACATGCATATTTTTTCGCTACTTAGTCTTTATAAAACCGAACTTTGGGCTGTTTGTATTATTCTGTATGATTATAACCAAATTGCAATTTACTTCTGGGGCTGTTTGTATTATTCTGTATGATAACAAAACTGCGATCTACATAATGCCGTCGAATCTTAAACCCGGAGCAAGCAGTTAAATGGGTCACGTTCGGAATTGAATTGTAAGATTATATTAACCACTTTATTTCAATAGAACATGAACATTTAATAGTTTATAATTTCAAGTGGTACATAGTCTCGCGTTTCTCACACTCACGAAGAACGCGAAATTAAATACCATCCGAAGTGAAGTACTAAACGTTCTGTTGATTATATACTTTACATTGCAGCGCCAGTGACACAAGATCACTGTAAGCAATATCCAGCACATGGTTTTAAATGGACTGTCTACCGACTATATGGGGTTTTTTTTAAATCTTGGTGTACATGTATATAACTTGACTGTTTATCTAAATGTATTTTGTTGGATGTTATTAGATCCAACGAGTACAACATAAAAATTCTCCCTCAGAATTCTCTCAATTTTCATATTTTCAGACAGTGTAAAACCGTTTAGGCCAATAAATTTGCATTGACATTTTCAAATAGGTCTATATTAGGCGTACTATGTTTGCATCACAACGTTGTCTTATTATGTACAAAGTCGAGACAGATTATGTGTTCTATTGAATCTTTAATACTGGAAAGTAGTGAACATCTAATAAAACACTGATTGGTCATCATCTCCACTGCCCACGTTCTCTTTGCGACAAATGTTGCGATTAAACTTGATGCCAAAGAGTCCGCTGAATGTCTCGGTGGTACAGCTGAGACCAAGAGCACAGGGGCACTCGTCATGGACTCCCTGAAAACACAATCCAATGGCTCACTAATAGTAAAATACCGCTACAACATGAAAATGGACACACGACTAATGAAAAAGTATGCTGTTATGGCCTAACGTGTTGATGAAGTAATGTTACTTTAATTTATAATTACATACATACATACATACACACGCACGCACGCACGCACGCACACACACACACACATATATATATATATATATATATATATATATATATATATATATATATATATAATTCTCACTCCAATATCTGTGACACAAAGTAGTTATAAACGAGTATAAAAGTTATTCTGAGGGGCTTTGTGTGCAAGGAAAAATATTTGCACATAAGTAACTCACCTTGAAAGATACAGGTCTGCACAAATCATAGCGTGAAATTTGAGAAATAAATGAAATTGTACTTCTGCAAGAGCATGTAGGCCTAAGGTACAACATAACCAGGTATCTGTACACGGTATTCCACTCGCATAAAATGTAAACTGCCCATTTTGTCGTGTCTATATTGTTGCAACCCCCAAATCCAAATCCAAATCCAAATCCTTCTTATAATGTGAAACAATATGAAATGAATTGAAAAGGCCTAATATGACAGGCCTACCAAAAGTTAATTTTCAACGGATGTAGGCCTAAGTCGTTTCATGTCGAGAAAATCACGTGGTGTGGGTTGGTGCGAACATAACGCTATCACCTGATGATAGCTCCTTGATGCAAATAATCGCCGATTCATACAGATAGTCATATTACTTGGGACGACATAAACCCCAGAACTAGTTTTAAAATTAGTGTTGCATTTTGTTTTATATCAGTAGGTATACCAGCCGTTTCATCATCATGAACAGTCCATTCCTGGAAACTTAACTTTGTATTTCTGTCCTGGCACTTTATAAAAAAGCATACTTCATACAAAACGGTTTTTGGACTTTTAAACGCAATTTCGATAGATAAACGATGACTAAAAGATGATAGCTACCGTACTTCACCTTATTCACTTACATACTATTTTGGTCAACTCATCACGCATTATTTGTCACCAGGGGGCAGTGCTGATCGATACCTGTTCAATGTTATCCACAAGTTGACACTCCCGTCCCTCGGCTTTCAGCTTGTAGCAACGACCAGCGCGACTAAAGACGCCGACGTCTTGACAACATTCACCATCGTCACAGTCTCTGTCACTCTTGCAAGGTTGATAAAACGCCCCCTTGAGAATAATAAATTAAAATTAAAAACAGTAGTGGACACAAGTTATAAGTCATCACAGCCAATAATTTCTCGTTTTAAATTTTGGAGTAAAGATATATCTGTTTGACACCACTTACGATTAATTTGTCTGGACGAAGTGGTGCATAAATACCAAAGTCTCAAATAGCTAATCATGGTCCATGCCCAATAGTTTTTCGATAGTTTTGTGAGCCCGCATATTGCATGACAAAAGGCAATTCATCACGGACTGGAAAATACATGTACTATTGTTACATGATGTTAATCGTGTGTTACTATATAACACTAAGTTCCATGGTACAAAGAAAGCCGTTGGTCCCAAGGAGCGCTGTCTTTAAAGCTGTTCTGTGCATTGAGTATCTTTTTCAGAACTAAGAAATGGTATACATTCTTTCTGGTCATGATATCAAGATGACATGCGCATCATAAAAAAGACAATCTGGATATTTACGACAGAAACGGAGACTTCTTCGGAAGGTCAAATTGAACATTTTATTTTACAAAGCCCTTTTATTTTAAATTTCATGTTAAAAAGCTCGAAAATGTTTGGAATGAGACTTAATAGTACTGCCCATGTTCAGTATTTTCAGTTTTCCTTTTGAGGCACTGGGGGAAAAAATAAGTGAGTATTTATTGTCTGTCTTGTGGAACAATCTAATCCATATTATAGTTCCGTAGTGTAAGTTTTTCCAAAGCAAACAAAGCGGTCTTGGGAACTCATTTTTTGCCTGATCATACCCATCTCCCTAAATAGAATTGAGGCAACAAAATTTGTCACTTGGATCACAAGAGAGAGAGTTCCATATAGTAACTTTTAGGAAGATTGTGCAGACGCCATGCTCAAGATGTAACTCACTCACCACCCTGTTACAGTGTTGGACTGCTAGACCGGAACCCGGCCGTTCGGCGGTCAAAAAACAAACAGGAAAATACACATTCTAATTTATTCGAAGTATCAAATATCGCAAATGAGAAAGCATAAAAATTCCTACCTGGGCTACGACCAGAAGGGCACACAATGCGAAAATGAAGAGCTTCATGATTGTGATTTTATCACTGCCAACGGTTCCTTGGTTCTGCGTCTTATACTGCTATCATGACACGTGGTGGGTAGGGTTGCGTTTATCAGGCAACATGGTTTCACAATCTGGTCAACGGAAATAGGCCTGCTTGATATGGAACAGATGATAATATGTAGACGATAATTTTTCCTTTATCTGCATCTGTTGTCCCATCCAAAAATATGAGTCAGCTGTTGTTCATCTGAGGACACAAACTTCAAAAACTTGCATGCCGAATAGTGTATGTGCGTGAAATGCATGGGTGAACATAAAGAACAAAAGAAAGTTTCAAACTTTGATAAATTTAAATAAAGTATGTATTCCACCATTGACTGGGCATTTCATAATTTAAGTATGTAAAGCTCTAAGTGTGAGTGAAAAACTTTCTTTCCAGCATTTTTCATACAAAATGTATCCCTGGTTTCTGTGGGCAGTTTTTAGGGACAATGTACACATTCCTAGTGTATTTCTTTGTAAAATACCCACACCCTTGCAGGACATCAGGCAAGACCATTGGGACGTGACTTGTGTATTCAGTTATTAACAGGCCAATTAAGCTATTGTTCTTGTATACTAGCACATGGGTTATTTCATATCGACCATGACATACAGTTTTCCAATTGTTAAATTTAGCGCATCGGTTTTAGTCACAGCACTGAATATTTTGGAAATTTGATTTATGAGACATGTGATATCTTAAACAATACAGCAAAATGGTTCAATGCTTATAAGTTATCAGTAAATGTTAGTAAGACAAACTTTATCATATTCCAATTTGGAAAAGTACTGTAATGATTTTCCAGTTAAGATAAATAATTGTGTGTTAATTCAAATAGCCTATCAAAGGTGAAATTTTTAGGTGATCAGGATGGATGACCATTTAAATTGAAAAGCACACATTACATATATTTCAAATGCAATCTGTAAAGTGATATTTATTACGAAAAAAATGACAAAAGGTGTGTTTGGACAAATGTACTGAAATAATTGTCTCATGCCTTGGTTTAACCTTATTGCACATACTATAGTGTCACATGGGCTGCTACAAATGAAAGTAATTTAGATTGATTGGTAAAAGTTGAAAAGAATATCCTCCGTATTATTAGTTTTTATGGGTGTAATGCCCATAATGAAGAACTATTTAATAGTTTAAAGATCATATAATTTTGAATATTAAAAGAATTACCCACAGGTGTTTTCATGTATAAAGTCAAGAAAGATATTTTTCCAGTTGTATTCCAGAATTTATTTATCCCAATAGGAGACATGCATTCCCATAATTACAGGCAAGGAACTCGAAATGACTTACACATTTTCCCCTACCGGACAAATGTTTTGTCATTTTCCATTAAATCCCATGGTACTTTAATCTGAAATGAAACTTGAAGCTTGAAAATTTGGAAAATAATTCAGGGTGTTATGATTGAATCAATTAAATTTCAAAATATGATCAGATCCATTTAAACATATTCAATTTATTTGGACATATGATAAAACCCAAAGTATTTAATCAAATCATTAAATACATTTTATGATGTATCAAAATATTTAATCATGTAAAAAAAATCTCTTCCCACATATGACACACTGTGTGTGTTTGTGTGTGTGTTCGTATATACTCATGTGGAGTTCCTGTGTAATTTTATAAAGAGAGTTTTCCTCCTACGTTAGATGGTACCCTGCATGAAGTGGTAACTGAGAAAAATGGAGACCTCCATTTTCAGGGGAGCTGTGAAATTGTGTGTAACACGTTCAGACACAAACGCACCCTTCTTGGGGTCAGAGAAAGTTTCGCTTGCGAAAGTTATGGAACTGTGACACAGAGTATTTTTGGTGCAAATGAGATCTCTACCGACAGAAATTTGTACACTTACAACTGAATGTTTTAATAAGTATTCTTTGGTTGTAATTTGTGTGTAAAAATAGTCCTATCGCGCTTTACCAAAGCGCCCGTATTTATGGTCGTCTGTTTCAGCGTTTCCACTTTAATTTCTCGGTAATAGGAAGGTCTTTTAATAAGACATGTAGATAAGACCTATCATGACAGGTCCTAAATCAAGAGCTTTCTCTGGAGCGTGCATGTGCATTAATTAGACTTGTAGATAAGACCTATCATGACAGGTCCTAAACCAAGAGCTTCCTCTGGAGCGTGCTTGTGCATTAATAAGACATGTAGATAAGACCTATCATGACAGGTCCTAAATCAAGAGCTTTCTCTGGAGCGTGCATCTGCATTAATTAGACATGTATATAAGACCTATCATGACAGGTCCTAAATCAAGAGCTTTCTCTGGAACGTGCATGTGCATTACCCACGTCAAGGAAAGCTGCTGAGTTCATCTCACTGTAACTAGCAAAGCAGTAGCCAGAAAGACATGGACAAGATTGTTCTCATCGTGGAATTTAATTAAACAAAGAGCTTTTCGTAATTTAACTTGACCAAAACAATGTGTTGCTTATTTATAACGGGCAAGTAGCAAAACAGCTAACTTTGTCGTGCCTCTATTAATATTACAACCATGTGAATGCACGAGTGTGACCATTGTAACTACTGTAATAAACAGGCAGACGGACGGACAGAGGAACGGACAGACAGAGAGACTGACATAGATTCCCATAAATAGATAGAAAATTGATAACAACGTTCAGCTTTTTATATTCAATAAAAACAGTTTATTTCTCTGTCAAATCAATCTTATTTGAATACAGATCTAACAATGTATAAAAAACAAGCTCTACAAAATTATAAATAAGATTTTATGATATAGATGAAATAAAGTTAGTTTTTCAGAGCAAGACCTTTACAAAACGAAGGTAAATCAGGACACTGCTATTCCGTAACAGTGATGTTAGCGCATGCGTTATAGCGATTCTCAATGCCAAGGAATCCTTTGTATCTGTGAGTCTTGCAGAACATGCCTTCCCCGCATCCACACTCGTCATGCACACCCTGCAAAATGGTTGAAATACTTTGAAATACCATCCACAGCATTGCTCTTTCAAGTGATCAGGTTTATTATGTCAGCGTGCTAACCCAGATAATTTTGTTTTTCCAACAATTCTTTGTCATTCTTTCTTTCTCTCTCTCTCTCTCTCTCTCTCTCTCTCTCTCTCTCTATATATATATATGTATATATATATATATATATATATATATATATATATATATATATATATATATATATATATATATATATATATATATATATATATATATATATATATATCGCTCTCTCCCGTTCTTTCGTTCTTTTTTCTTTCTTCTTTACGACCAAAATTGTCTGTCTGGAGATTTTCTCGGACACTATTTTTATTTCGAAAACCACCAAACTTGCCTTGGTGGCTGACCTACAAGTGAAATTGTGCGTACCGTTTGGAATAGTCAAGATGTTTAAAATTATGCAAAATAGGGGCAATCAAAATTGTAAAAGGTCCATGTCTTCCAAACTATTGCAGATAGACACAAAATTGCAATGTGCATGTATAGGTTTGTGACACCTGCCAATATAATAAACAGTAAATGAAAGTTGTAGAATTTTAATCATGTAAATTAGGGGCATTGAAAAATTTAAAAGTTGAATATCTCGAAAATTATTACAGATCGAGAGGCCATCCCAACTTCGGTTTTTATAGGTTTGTGGTAAAAACGCATCCCATGAACCGTGAACCAAAGTTTTTAGCATTTTAGTTCATGTAAATTTGGTGAATGGGCAAAATTTAAATCTTGAATAGCTTCAAAACTATTACAGATAGACGTGCCATTCCAACTTCAATTTATGGGTTTGTGACATAGCTACATCCAATGAACCATGATCCAAAATTGCAAAATTATGATCGTTGCATATAAGGTGAATACACAAAATTTAAATCCTAAATTTATAACTTCAAAGCTATTATAAATGGAGGTGCCCTTCCATCTTCAGTCTATAAGTTTGACATAGTTGCATCCAAAGAATCATGAACCAAAGTTGTACATTTTAAATTTATGCAAATAAGATGAACAGGCAAAATTTAGATTATGTTGAACAATAGCAAAGTGTAGCATTTCAAACTGGTCTCATTTTGAAGGCACCAGACAGATTTGCTGTGAAGCAAATCTTCTTTTCTAGTCCTAGGCGTGATTTCGTTTTTAGCTCTTGCTCTTAAATCAACAATTTGATTACTTGTAAATGACAGTATCACCTTTTGTACCAGAATGCTTTACAGGCAGAAGAGACCATAGCCTGAAGGTTCCCACGCAAGAAAACAACTTTACGACTCGCTGTATATTCAAAGGCCTCAGAGGAAAGCATTCAAAAAGATGTTTTTATGTGTTCTATGTACATTTTCATTACAAAATTCTTCTCTCACTCGGGATCATGGTTGGTGTGGAAAATGACTCGTGACCTCCGCTCACTCGTGATTTTCCCCACCAACAAGAACACCTCATTTGAAAAATATAGTAACTTACTCTCAGCCACACTATATGAAAAGATATATGATATGATATGATATCATATCATATTTCGGGTCTTACATGTCTTGTCGAATAGAATATAATCTGTATTGTTGCGGGTCACATATCTCTTCGAATTCAATATTATGTGCACTGTTACGGGTCACACGTCTCCTCGAATACAATGTATTGTGTATTGTAACGGGTCACACAGCAAATTACAAAACCTAAACGTTGGTACCAAATAAAGAAATCACATAAGATCTCAGGGTTTGACCGTCTGATTAACACTAAATAGCCCTGGTCAGTAGAGCTGAGCGAATCGGAAAATCGCGACGTTGTAACAGTTATCATCACGTGTGCTGTTATGCGGCTTTTTGCAATTCTGCGGCAATTTGTGAAAATTTTCGGCAAACTATAATATTGTTACATTATGTAACTTGTACTAATATCTGTCAATAAAGTTTTTAAAGTTAAGTGTGTCCATTTTGTAAAAAGGATGATTTAAAAAACTGATAAAATGCAACAATTGTGCAGAAGTATTATATAATGTCATTTCCTTTGAAATTCTTTTCAAGACAAGGAGTATCTGGAAAGGCCGATCGTAAAAAGTTGAAACAAGCTAAGTCCCAAGGTGAAATAAATATTCTTGGTTCGCATATGTCACAAAGAGTTAAAAGGTAGTAATGAGACGACCCTACTAGGTGTCAAAGTTCTGAAAGATGAACCATCTCCCTTTATGAGTGTTCCAAGGGTAATGTCTTTGTTGAGAGTAAATGTGTCAATTATTACCTGTCTCACTGTTATTACAAACAGGAAGCACCATTTATTATTGATATTTTCCCACCAGATATCATTTAAATTGCATATTGTAACACCGCTACATTTTGCCGCGACGTACTTGAAATTGCCACGATGTTATAGTTTACTTACAGATTTTTTAATGAAAATAGAGTAGTTATAACAAATTGGTGCAGTATTAGAAATTGCCATAAAAACGTGCTGTCCATATTGTAAATTAGTCTAGATGAAATATGCATGAAACACAACATACGAACGTTATGAATCCTTTTCAGTAAAATGACCGAAGTAGCTGGGCAATAAATCATCAAAATGCATTAAAATTGATCTCTCTATATCAATTAGACAAAGGAAAACCAATCAACATGGCCATTAAAGGCAAAATAAACTGGCTTACAATAAAACTACGAGCAAATTATCTATATATAAGTGTAGCATTTGGAATATTTGATGCATAATTCACTTCAGGTAAACGGAGTATCAGCGATCAGCGACAAAGTTAAAAACCATCAAAATGTATTTCTATTTTCTGTGAAACTGATCGATAGGTAAAACCTGTGTTTGATCCTATTGGGATTCCATTGTATTGTGATATCAAATCGAAATGGATCTGAAATATACAAATTCGACTTCCAGCATTCCTTGTGCTGCCTTGGGGGGGGGGGGGGAGGGTCTTATGAAAGCATTACCTGTTCGATTCTGTCTTCGGGACTACAGATGTCGTTCTCCAGTCTTAACAGCGTACATCTGCCGATCCTGGGCCCAAATATACCGTACTGCTGACAACACTCCCCCGCGTCACATTGACTGTCGCTATGACAATACAGATTAGGGATGCCCTGGAAGAAGTACCACACGTGACGTCATTGCTGTTTTATATTCACGTTAATTTCGTATTTTTATCATTCAGATCCTTCAGATGTTCTTGCATTTTCATTTCGTTAATTTGTGTGTTCATTCACATATATTTTGTATTGTTTTATTAACATGTACCTATTTTTTGATTACCGAAGGATTTTTGGATCTGTAATACCGGGTTAGTAATCTCTGTTCTATAAGCTTAAACAACGCTTCCCTGAATATGATTTAAAATCATGTCATATATATTTCTTTCCAACACAAAATTGATATTGAGTTTTCACAGGGCATTACCATGTTCTTTAATCGTATGAATGTTTAAACCAAAATTGATATGGTAAAAAGTAAATGTCTGACAAATTGAAAGAACACACAAGCCTGGAAGATTACGACCTTATTGTGTACTCATAATAGGATATATGAAAATACATGGGGGGCAATTACAGCCATATTTTAAAATCTGTAACACATTTAATCACGTCGTCGATGTGAAGACAGACAAAATGGGAGGAGGAGGTGGAGGGGGCAAATGGATTTTTTTGTACTTGTGTTCTGGACATTTTTATTAACTGTACTTGCGTACTGGAAGCACCTTTGTTTTCCCTGCTTCGCGACAGTCATTATCGTTTTTGTACCTTGTGCTGATGCAAAGTTATTACATGTACTGGTGTACTGGTGTACTGGGATCCCCATAACCCCCTCCACAAAGTTGAAAACAAAAAATGGGGTAACGTACCTGAGATATTGCAAACAATAAAGTCACGAACAGACAAACAAAGACCTTCATGCTGACGGTTGTTCAGCTTCTGTTGACGGGAATGATGAGAGCCATGGTTGGTTGTATATAAGCACACAAGCACGTTGTTTGGAGCGTGCTCTCGTACATAGAGCAACGCTCTGAAACGTGAACCACAGCAGCAAGAACATTAGGTAAGCGTTAGATAAGTTCATCTGATACAATGTAATGCTGATAATATTACAAAACATGACAATAGGACATCAAAAAGACAGTATAGAAGAATATCCGACCAACACAATAATAGATGGCAGGGATGCAAGTGCCTGAAGCCCGAAAATAAAACAGACAAAAAAACTGTCTGCCGGACCACGGGGACTGACAGCTAGCTTCATGGACATACTTCATACACATAAATTGGTTTTAAGAAATCGGGTTTTGGTGTGCAATATCAAATTTTTGAGACATGAATCAAACCTGTTGGTATTTGAAACATTGCAAATGAAAATAATATAACAGAGCAATAAAAGCATGCACAACGGTTTTGTGTTAATACCTTGTAGATTCTGCTAGTGATCATGGGAATGTAACTGGCAGACTCCCTGGCAAGGCAGTGCCTTTCTATAAAGAGGTTAAGTCAACCTGTCAACAATTAAACCTCTCGAGGCAGAGTCTATCAATACACAGACAACGTCAGCTAGTTTACCATCCGACTGAAAGATGTCGAAAAACGGCAAAGCTATTGTATTCATATTTTTGGCAAAGAACACTTATGTCATTTGTTGTTTTTTTTTTAAATACAAAAAATTGTTTTTGCGTATTGTTTTTATTGCAGTATTGTGACTAATCTCTTAAACAGAAATTTGTTTTCAAAAAGATTATTTGTTTGGTTGGTTGGTTGGTTAGGTTTTTTTATTCATGGCTGTACTGGTGGAAACCGTTCAGCAGAATTTCTGGACGGTGGACACTAAAAATGTACAAACCAAAGCACAAGTCCAGCTCAAATCACCTGACCCGTTGTCTTATACAAACTCAAATCGGTCTGTGCTTCGGAGATGGTTTGCCTCAAAAGCACACCCAATCGGGGTATTTGTCCACTCTACTGTGGTCTGCCCTTCCTTGACAAGGTTGCTGTTTTAGCGTTTGAAAAGTGACTCAGTTTCTAATTGGCTCAGTATGGTTACTATAGTAACAGCCTTCAGTACTCTAAAAACCAGAGGCTGCTACTGGTCTAGGCAATGATGATGAAATTCCTGATTGGTGTCTCAGTCTAGGGGGAAGTGTAGTAACAGGGAACTTGGTTGGCTTTGCAGGAGAAAGGATGGTACTCTATCCGGATTCCGAAAATTACGACTTTTTCAATCGGTATACTCTTTCCAAAAATTATATTTGTTTCTCTCTGCTCTGACCTGACTGTTTTCAAAGTCGAAAATGATTCGCGATTTTGCTTTAAACATAACACAGGTCAAAGTAATAACAAAATATGGTCTCTCAAGCTCAATGTTCTTGGTTCCTAACATGAATATTACTGAACGTGATGACATATAGCAACCTCTCAAGGCTGCTTTTAAAATTTTGACAGATAAACCTCTGTGAACTGTAATATAATAAAATAGCACAATTGTAGCATAAGACAACCAAGACTTCACATAATCTGTAAAACAATTTGAAACACTGAAAGTTTTAGAGGTCAATCGAAATAGTGACAATTTGTATATATGGAAATTATGTCATCACTGTGGCAATGTGTGAATCATACATAAAATCAAGAAAGCTGACCAGGTGTCCAGGCAAAAATGGAAGAGCATCATGTTTGATCATAAATGAAATGGTGACAATTTGTCTGTAAGGAAACTATGTCATCACTGTGGCATTGTGTGAAGCATATATAAGCTCAAGATAGCTGACCCAGGTGTCCAGGCAAAAATGTAAGAATATCATATTTAATCATAACTTCTGTTCTACTCCTCTAATATGCATTGTTTTCGTCATAATATTCCTATTTTCTGTGGTCGTTATCAAAGAAGCCAACTGTCCCTCTTCATAAGGGACAGTCCCTGAAATTAGCTTAAATTTTGACCAATTTACGTTGTTTGCCCCGCATGGAAACGTGTGTATTTTCTTATATATTCTTTGTTGAATTTGTTGTGTGCCTGATAATCTCAATGAAATGTCCCTGAAATGGCATTTCAAATGTTGGCATCTATGCTTTATAACAAATTACGTTTCTTTTCATGTGTAACAATGCTTTTTTAATTTACACCAAATGTAAACCCAAGTCAGTACATTTTCTCACAGGAATGTTGCTAATAGTGGGATGATGTTGATATGAATATCATGCAGATCAGTTAAGCGGATCAAAAGGAATACAGTTCTAAGTATCACACATATTATAAAATGTTTTGGCCCGGAGGGTGACATGTTTTCACCAGTAATTACATAGTGAACTCTCAGGGCTGATTTTAAAAAGTTTATTAAACAAACATCTCTGAACTGTATTGAAAATTAAAATAGCAACATGCCACACGCAACAATAAACAACCAGAACCACATACAATCAACGAAACAATGTTAAATATTGAAATTTTGGCAGTCAATTTAAATTGATAACTTGCCTGTGAAGATACTATGTCTTCACCGTTACAGTATGGGAGTCATATATAAGGTCACGATGGCTGACCCCTGTGTTCAAACAAACATTTATGAACATTGTATTTCATTTTGATCATGAGTTCTGCTCCAATTTGCATCGGATGATCCTCAATTAACCCCCCCCCCCACCTTCTCCATTGTTCAGAGAAAAATGTAAGAACGTTATATTTCGTTCGACCATAAATTCTGTTCCAGTGCTCGTATTTGTATTATGTTTACATCATAAATCCCTATTGTCGGTGGGCTTCACAACAAATAAAGTTTCTTGTTAGATATACTTTGGATTTTAATCTGTTTCTGTATGAAAGAGGAAAATGTGTCCAGTTTTTTGCAGTCGCCCTGCGATTGTTGGCATTCCGTTTTCTGGAAACAAAGTACAACAGCATAACACCATAAAGTCAGCCTGCAAGTTGTAACTCCAGCTTCTTCCTTGCTTCCTCCATAAATGCTGATAGAGGTTGACGTTTTCATAAGGGAAGGTAGAAGTAGAGAATGCATGTCTTGATATAGGCCTTAAGCAGTGATGTGTGCTGTCCCCAATTTTGTTTGCTCTGTATATTAAGGAAGGGTGGGGGTGGGGGGGTCAGTTAATGGAGTGTGATAACGGAATAAAGGTAGGTGATCTAAAAATCCCAGTTTTATTTTTTGCAGATGATGTTGTACTTATGGCACAGTCCCCAAAAGAACTACACGATATGCTGAACACAACAGGGGAGTATGGGAATAAACGGCCTGCAGGTTAGAATTCAGTAAGGATAAAAGTAAATTCCCAGAAGGTAGAAAACAGTTTATCGAAATTTACTATCGGGTGAAAAAGAAGCCAAAGCTAAGTTAGTGTACTGGTGGTATCTACAAACAGCAAGTGAAGACAGGTGGTGCAGGGAAGTTTACAATAAGGCAGTCAAGGAACAAACAAGATTGATCAAAGACATAGATAAGTTAGCAGACAGATATGAATTGAAAGGATACGATGAGGTTGATGATTGGAAAGTGTATATAGCTGAGACTGTTACAAAGGGTTGGAAAACAGGATTCAGAGAAAAGAGACCATTAAAAGCATACAAGATATAAGAAAAGCCAAAGAACAGTGTGTTTGGATGGAGGAAAGGGATCCAAGCTTCTTTTTCGAAGTAGGCCAGGGGTAATCAATCTAGAAAGGAGAAAACTTAAGTGGACAAGAAGGTACTAATATACAATGTAAGGTGTGTAGACAAGAGGCAGATGAGACAGTGGATCATTGGCTGTTATTTGCTGTTGCGGTGTGACATACATATAGATATATAGAGAGAGAGATAAGGGAAGATTTTTTCAGAAAGTGGTACAGGGAAGATTACAATTACAAGGGTTTACAGAAAAGTTTCGGTGTTTAGAAGAAGAGGAACGTGAAGCATGGGTTTTAGGTTTGAAGGGTGGCTTTCTGGGAGGCAGGATAGGTACTAAAAATGTACAGGACTACCTGCTAAGATGTAGAGAGAAAAGAAATGAACAACAACAACAACAACAACAACAACAACAACAACAACAGAGAGGCAGAGATAGGGTATGTAAGGGAAAGTTTTGTTGTTGTTGTTGTTGTTGTTTTATTTCTCCCAAAGCGAAGAAAGTACGAGCGATGAGTGTAGGGGGGTATATCCAGGACCATGGGCCCACCACAGCTGTGAGAGAGTGTGTGGTGGACCTTTTGCCTCGGCTCTGGTCCTGGAAAAAATGACAGCACAAACTGATTAATATTACCATGGTTTCCTCCGCCTCATCTCTTTTTTTTCTCTCTAGGCCACCTGTGTCACACAGGACCGCGGCAGAAAAGCGAAAAGCCACATATGTATCATCATCATCATCATCATCATCATCATCATCATCATCATCATCATCATCATCATCATCATCATCATCATCATCATCATCATCATCACCACCACCACCACCACCACCACCACCACCACCACCATGATCATCATCATCATCATCATCATCATCATCATCATCATCATCATCATCATCATCATCATCATGATGTTGCTGTGTAGCAACATTCACCTGAAGAGAGTAGGAACTGTATATGTGCATAACCCCTTTCGCGGAAAGGTTTGCACATCTGTATTTGGTGTAAAAGTGACTTCTACCGCACAGGATGCTGGGATGCGAAGAGGGGCAAGCTGTCGAGTTGCCTATCTAATACGCTGTGTTACTAGCATTTGGAAATGGAATGTAGCTCAACTGAGAGCAAACAAATATCATAAAAATATAATATTAAATGACTTTGATATATATGCTATGCTCTCGAAGGGTTAGCTTTTCTGACCGATTGTTTGGCTTTGAAGTGGAAAAAATTGAGATGCAACTTTCCCAACTTTCACGAATTTAGCAAGAAATAGATACAGAATGTGGTCCCTGACCGCATGGTGTCTCTACCAGTGCCCCTTCTGCCCTGGGAGCAGATACGGGCAAACTCGTCAATGTTGGCATCCACGTGGCTCTAAAGGTTCAACGTTACATCAAAGTTTGGAAGGAAAAAGCTACAAACATACTAAACTCGCCAAAATCGGACAAAATTTCAAGATTTTTTCGTATTTCTGCTTTGTCTTTTGGTGAGTTTCCATATTGGATGGTTTCTTTTGCATATAAATTATGCGTTTTTCCACTCAATTTGCAAGAGCTTTGTATATTTATTCAAAAGCATGCATCGATAACATTTTGAACCACATGCGTTGAAATCCATACACGTTAAGCGGAAAGTTTGGAAAAATAGGGTATCTGTGTGCTATATCTGGTAGGAATGAATGGTGTCCTGCTTTCTACAAAGTAGGCCCACCCAATTTTCGCTCGGCAGAGTCGTCAGAGACACGGTGGAATCATAATTAATATGTGGTAGACATAGCCTAAGGTCTGTTATCGTAGATAAGCTTCATGCATCATGGAACTTCGGCTTAATCTTGCTTCATCTCCTGGAAGGTCTGTGCATATATTGTTACTCATCCAGCTGTCACTGTAAATATTTCCATTTTCATTTTAACCAATTGGTCGGCCAATAGTGCCTCAGCGCAAATGTTCTTAATTTTGTATTTACTCGACTTTAATCATCATCATCATCATCATCATCATCATCATCATCATCATCATCATCATCATCATCATCATCATCATCATCATCATCATCATCATCATCATCATATAGCGCAACGAGATTCCATGAGAAAAGGTTTGGTTTTTGAAGCGGGTGTAAGTTAAGTGGAATTTTGGCAATTTTAGAGTTTGACCAAATTGGAACGGGAATTGTTTTGTGAATATATAGCGATATCGCAGGGAAAGTTTTAGTGATAAATTTGGGCTGTTTTTTAGGAATTTTGAATCAGAAAGTTTGAGCAAGCAGAAATAAGACAGTTATGGTGGGAGCCGCCATTTTGAATTACATTAGCCAGGAACAAATAAACCCTGAAACTATAATCAGCATGTCGGGTCGTGGTTTACCACAGAGTAGGAGAGGTGGAGGACGCGGGAAGGTAGCAAGAGGGAGGTGGGCACGAGGGGGGAAGCAGGCAGAAGGTGCACAGGCTGAGGTAGGACGGGAACAGATTGGAGGGTGGGATGAGATGAAAGTAGAGGAAGGGGCAGGAGACAAGGGGAAAGCTACAGAGTCGAGGGAGGTGGACAGAGAGCAGGGGGCAGAGTGGGAGGGATACATACAGTGCAAGAGGTGCTGTACGTGGGAGAAATTTAGCTGTACTGGGCTTCCCTGTACTTTGAGGAGGTAAGGGAGGAGAGTTTTGAGTACAGGTGTGGGAAATGTAGGAGGATGGAGACTTTAGAAGTCCAGTTAGCAGCCCTCAAGTTAGAGTTAGAGGAGGCCAGAGTTGGCCTGCAGAGGAGGGGGGTTAGCATGGTAGGGGGATAGGAGGGCAGTCAGGGGCAGAACAGGGAAGGGGAGACAGGTGATAACACAGAGAGCACAGGAGGAGGCAGGTACTTATGGACCAATGGACAGGAGGGCATAGGACAGGAGAGACAGATGGCAGGGGAGACAGTGCAGGAGGAGATGCAGGCCAGGAGGGAAGAGGGAGGAGAGCGGGTTAGTATTAGACAGGCAGTTGTGGTGGGGAGTAGTATTGTTAGGGGGATAGACAGGACCTTTTGTAGGAGGAACAGGGAGAAGAGGGTGAGGGTGTGTCTGCCAGGGGGCAAAGATTAGAGACAAAGAGGAGCGTTTAGAGTGGATATCGAAGAGTAGTGGGCAGTGCCCAAAGGTCATAATCCAGGTTGGGACTAATGACCGGTTGGATGGGGAGGAGGGGGGAGTGGAGAGGGTGGGTACTGAGACAGTTTTGGGGAGGTATAGGGGGCTTTTAGACCATATAGACCAGTTAGACTGTGAGCTGTTAGTGATGGGGATTCTACCAAGGCTGAAGATAAGTGGCTGGGAGGCGAGCAGGATCAGTGGAATCAATAGGCAGCTAGGTAGTATGTGTAGGAGAGGGGTATAGTGTTCAGGGAGGTATGGGAGGAGTTTGATGCTAGGAGGGAGTTGTTTGCCAGGGATGGTCTGCAACCCAGTCAGGTAGGAGGAAATAGGTTAGAGCAGGCTCATAGTGAGTGGGTGCAGCAGCAGAGAAACTAGAAATCCTGGCGTCTGCCAGGCAGTCTCTTGGGCAAACTGTTAGAAGTAGGAACAAAGAAAATGCAAGGAATATGACTAGTAGAAAAAAACGAATACCATGAAAAAAGGATATGTTAATTCCAGGGGATATAAAACCAGAGTGGCAGTGATGGGAGCTGTAACAGAGAGCGAGGGAATGGACATTGTGGCCCTAGCATAAAAGCACATATCAGAGAGGAAGAGGTTAGTATAGTAACATGCCCAGCAGGGTATGAGCTGATGGGTAGAGGGAGAGAAAGCAGACAAAGGAAAGGAGAAGGAGGAGTAGGGTTTTTAATTAAGAAGTGGGTAAAGTGACAAGAGATATGGGAAGAAGACAATGAGGTGAAAATGAGATGCAGTGGATAGAAATACAGTCAAATGGAAATAAGGTGACAGCAGGTAATGTGTATGTGGGTTGCAAGGGGTCACCCAATGAATGGAATGATCAGATATATGATAGGATGAGAATGATTATTAGTGACATTTAGCAGCAGGGCAACCAGATTATGATAACTAGGGATTTTAATGGGCACATAGGAAATGGAATGAGTGAAATAGAGTAAGGGGATAGTGGAATCAATGGAAATGGAACCAGGTTACGGAATTTCACAAGGGAATTTGGTCTGAGGATAGTCAGTAGGGATGTACAATGCAAAGGAAAGTGGACATGGGCATCTGGTGAAAGGCAGACAATAATTGATTATATCTTAGAGGACAATGGAGTATTTCAAATGACACAAAGATGCGAAATAGATGATGAAGGGAGATTGGATATAGGCAGTGACCATGACTGGATGAAACTGAGGGGGAACTAAATGGGTCTGGAATATAAAGGAGGAAACAGACTGGGCAGGGTATCAAGAAAGTTTAAAAGTTGAATTGCAGGAATGGGAAAATAGATGGGAGAATGAAGGAGAGGTAGAGGAAATGAATGGGGACCTGATCAGAAGGATTCTTAAGGTGGCACAGGAAAAGATAAGAAGAAAGAAAGCCCGGGCTGAAAAACCTAGGGTATATAATGGGCCCAGAGTTGAAAGGAGCCATAAAAAGAAAGAGGATTAACTAGGAAAGATGATTTGCTGCATAGCAAATCAGTGTGTGTGTCTTCAAAGCATATTGGTAGGGCAATGTACAACAATTCCATAAAACATGAGTAGAAGTTGGAATGGCATCTCTATCTATTATAGCTTTGAAGTTATTCAAGATTTAAAATTTCTAATGGTGCTTTTTTTACATAATTTAAAGTGCTACAACTTTTATTTTTAATTCATTAGGTGATTAGGTGCCAATGGTCAACAACCCCCTTGTAGAAGTTGGAATGACATCTCTATTATACTGTTGAAGATATTCAAGATTGAAAATTTCAAATTCAGAAAGAAAGAAAGAAAGAAGAAGGAAGGAAGGGAGGAGGGAGAGAGGGAGGAAGGGAGAAAGAAAGACAGACAGAAAGAAAGAAAGAAAGAAAGAAAGAAAGAAAGAAAGAAAGATAGAAAGAAAAGTGTGTGTTGACACACACACACTTTAATGATAGAATGCATGAGCAGGGATCTTGAGCATTTCCTGGACTGTGTAATTATATATAAATAATGTAGCCCAAAATGTTATATTTAAGAGCCACTGAACTGACTGGTGTCCAGAAAGAAAACATTAACTTATAATTGAATTACCAAACAGACATAGCCATTCAATCAATGCAGCCAATGTTTATATGACAAAATTAACTCATTCAGTGATGAACCCAAAGGATATGCTCTTTGCTAATTCTTTCAAATTTGCATTGCTAATACAATGTGTGAAACAAATAAAAAAGGTCAGAATATCACAAAATCATGAGCAAATATTATATTCTATTATGATTGTCAGAAATTTTAAATCAGAACCCTCTAATTTAAAAGGTAAGAATACTCAGTATATCCCTTTGATACAAATTTTACCGACAGTAAATGAAGACTTCTGAATGAGTCAAGGGATGCCCCATTTTCAAAGGGTCATTTTGATGTCACATCTTGTAAAATATATACCAGGATTATGGTTTGTTTGCAGTTTGAGATGTGACACCCATGTAAAAATCTCTCACGAGTCTTACATGTTGATAAAGGCTGTGGATTATGAGTGAAATCTATTGGGGGTAATAAAATACACATAAACTTGTGGAGGAAAGGGTAGGGTTTATTTTGATGTGGTTACACTTGCCAGGACTTTGGAATAAGCTGGCCATTTGATACCAATCATTCACTGTCAATGGTCATGTGTGTTTGGTGGGGTGGCAGACACATAGCAGGGCCAGCTCCACAGTAAAATGGTGTCCCTTTAGCCGGATTATTTTGTAAAAAATCCAATTATTTGACGCTACAAAAGTGAAAATAAAACCCATATAAATGTCTACAGCAGCACCCATGTGGACCTGTTTACAAACACCACTAATTATAGCAGCCGGGTTGAGTGGCAGGGCAAAGAGGTCAGTGATGGGCTGTTTGGCCCACCAGCACTGTGGTCACAACTAATGAGACGGCCCCCAGAGCTCAAGTTAGGTGGAATGCACTGTATAGTATATAACATATTGAAGATTTAAAAATTTAATAAGCCCTCATTTGCATAATTTTGAAAAGCATGACCTCTCATCATAAAAAGGCCAGACTTTATCTATAGAAGTATAGTTGTGCCAAGTTTGGAGTTTCTACGTGTTATACTTTTCAAATGAAATGTCGGACAAAAAAGTGTGTGCTGACACACACACTTTAAAAATAGAGCATGGAGATAAGCCAGGAAAAACAAGTGCTCTGAATGTGATATAGGAGAAACTAATACAGAGTATATGCTATGTGGAAGGAAAGTAGCAGAGAGGAGAGCCAGTGATAATAAACAAATGACAAGGAAAATAATGGAGAATGGGAAATATGGGCCAGTCATCTTTTCGAAACAGGTTTTAAAACAGAAAAAGGCACAAGAAATCACGCACAGAGGGAAAAGGACAGATAACAAGAAAGAAATACAGGAAGTCTTAAGTGATCATTGGAAAGAAGTCAATAACCCACAGTAGGGAACAGTACCAGTGTGTCAAGCAGAGTGCACACAGGATTAATGGGATCCAGAGATGTGTTGCAGGATCAGAAGTATAGAAGTTAAAATGGCAGTTTAGCAGATGTGGTTACACAAAGCCCCAGGACCAGATGATATCTTGACAGAATTCATAAAGAGAAGGCCAGAAGAAATTGAAGATAGTTTACAGTTGCTTTTCAATAGGGTCATTGAGGGAGGACAAGTACCAAAGGAATGGAATAGACTTAGGATTTCATATATTCCAAAAAAAGGCCCAGGAGGCCAATTGGACCAGTGTAGGGGCATCGCGATTACATCAAATGTTGGCCAAATCTTCAGTAGAATAATGTACCAGAGACTAAGTAAAATAGCTGAAAGGCTTGGTCGGGGGGGGGGGGGGAATTCACAATGGATTCAGACCAGGTAGAAAGGCAGGTGACCACATCTTCATATTGACCCAAGTGTAAGAATTGGCAAGACAAAAGCAGAAGAAAATCTTCATAAGTTTCTTCGATGTGCAAAAAGCTTATGACAGGGCATATAGATATGCCCTATGGGAAAAACTAAGTGGACTAGGATTTGCTGGAAATTTACTAGAAAATCTTAAAGCAATATATGAAGATGTAGATTGTACACTTTCATTTGGAAAAGTAAATGTAGAGAATGCACATCTGGATACAGGCTTTAAGCAAGTGTGTGCTGTCCCAAATTTTGTTCACTCTATATATTAAGGAGTTGGAGGATCAGTTGATGGAATGTGATAAGGGAATAAGGGTAGGTGAATAAAAATCCAAGGTATATTTTTTGCAGATGACATTGTACTTGCAGAGTCCCAGAAAGAACTACAAGATGTGCTGAACTTAATAGTGAAGTAAGGGAATAAATGGAGGAGGAATTCAGTTAGGATAAGACAGGATAAAGTCATGACTCTTGGAAAGAAACCAGATGGAAATAAAAATGGAGAATTGGGCAGTTCCAAATTTCAAAAGGTAGAGAATAGTTGATCGAAATTGGGAAGGTCGACAAATATGAATACCTAAGCATTAAGATAAAAGCAATGGGTAAAGGTATGTTTAGGTATCAGGTGGAGAAGATTAAACAGAAAGTGAATCGTACGAAGGGAGTGATAAAAGCTACGGCATTGAACAACTTCTACAGAACGTACACAGCAAAGGTATTATGGGATAGAGTTGCAATACCACGAATGATAAATGGCTTAGATGTTATTTCAGTAAGTGAGGGAGACATCCAGGGAATGCAGAAAGCACAGAGTGAGATGGGGTAATGCATACTGGGAGAACCACCATGTACACCAACAGAACCAGTCCCAGGGGAGTTAGGATGGAATAAAAAAAACAGACAGGATTGCCAAAGCAAAGTTAAAGTATTGGGGGGTATCAACAAGCAGTAAGTGAAGACAGATGGTGCAGGAAAGTTTATAATGAGGCAGTTTAAGGAAAAAGCAAATTGGGTCAAAGACATGGATCATTTAGCAGAGAGATATGAATTAAAAGGAATATGATAAGGTAGATGATTGAAAAGTATATATAGGTAAGACTGTTACAGAGGGTTGGGGAGAGGACTGAAAAAGAGGAGTCAGGGAAACAGGTACATTAAAAGCTCACAAGGCATTAGAAAACCAAAGAATAATGTGTGTTGGGATGGAGGGAAGGGATCTAAGCTTTTTTTTTTCAAAGTAGTGCAGGGGTAATCAATCTAGAAAAGAGAAAACATAAATGGACAAAAGGTAGTAATGGAAAGTGTAAGATGTGTAGACAAGAAGCAGATGAGACAGTGAGTCGTTGGCTGTTGTGGTGTGATGCATATGCAGAGATAAGGGAAGATTTTTTCAGAAAGTGGTACAGGAAAAATTTCAGTTGCAAGGGTTTAGAGGAGGTTCAGTGTTTAGAGCAAGAGGAACATGAGCATGGGTTTTAGGTATGAAAGGTGGGTTTCTTGGAGGCAGAAAATGTACTAAAAGTGTACAGAACTACCTGGTAGTATGCTCGGAGAAAAAGAATGAAAGAATAGAGTTAGAAGGCAACCGGTGAGAAAAGAATTCTAGAGTACAGGTAGGAAAGGGAATGGCATTAGCCCTTATCACGGCTCCCATGGGGGGAGGGGCTCATACTTTTCTCTCTCTCTCTCTCTCTCTCTCTCTCTCTCTCTCTCTCTCTCTCTCTCTCTCTCTCTCTCTCTCTCTCTCTCTCTTGGCCACCTGTGTCACACAACACCGCAGCAGACAAGCGGAGATCAACAGAATTATTATCATTATCATCAACATCATCACCATCAGCATTTTACCTACCTTCACCAGGAGTTTTACTTACCATGGAATATGCCAAACCAGACCACTTTATATTTTTTTCACCGATGTTTGCCGAGTTGATAAGTATTAAAGTATGATCCCGGACATTAAATGCCATGCAATCAGTTTGCAGGTTTATTTGGAAATTTGTCGCAAATTCCCACTGTCCGTTAGTTAAAAGTATCTGTGACGATATTCCTTTTGAGTCTCAAATACATAACAGGTTTACCACGTTCTTATGCCCCATGCTGTTCAAGTCACGGTAGAGAGTTGGGAAAACGAGCCAAATTAACAGTAGGTGGCACTCAATCAGCAATTGGGAAATATCTTAATTTCATTGCACATAAGTACAATTTAGACGCAGATTTCTTCTTCAAAAACGGAAGTGATGTCCCAACTCGAACAGTAACGACGAAAATGATGTATCAACAGTAGTTAGAGCCAATTTGATGACAGAATTATTTGAAATCCGGGCTAAAAATATGTATTAATGCTGAGTACTAAAACAATTTGGGTGTGATCATGTTTCTTTATACAGAATCAATATTGACATTGTGTTTCGCTGCTACATAACTTATACAACTGATATATATATATATATATATATATATATATATATATATATATATATATATATATATATATATATATATATATATATATATATATATATATATATCCTGAACAATAGTCGTATGTTATAGACTATATCGCCTGGTTGATGCCAACATGGTTAACTTATATGGAGGTCTTTCTCTCCTTACTTAATATTAATTCAGAGAGAAAAGAAGAGATATAGATAGTATTGTGACAACACAGATTCAATAGCTCGTTGGAGATCAATGGATAGAACACAAGCATAATTGTTTTGCCTCCAAATATTTCGACCTCTCTTTTTGAGGCTTGCATTTTAAATCGGTTACTTGGACGCGAGAAACCGTTGTCTGACTTAGCCATATTAACGATACTCTTTCAAAAGCATCAAACGAACT
Organism: Hermodice carunculata; assembly: GCA_964020975.1. Taxonomy (NCBI): domain Eukaryota; kingdom Metazoa; phylum Annelida; class Polychaeta; order Eunicida; family Amphinomidae; genus Hermodice; species Hermodice carunculata. The sequence continues at coordinate 70,120,449 of OZ026622.1, read as the reverse complement.
TGCTTGCTGTGTAGATTTCCAAGTTGCCAGCCCTTTGATTAAATCATCGGTTTGGCCGACAGGCAGTTAAGTAGACAATCAATACGCTTATGTTCCCGATAAAAGACCGACCTCACCTCTGATGAAGGCTGGGGCTTGGGAGACACCATAATACTTGTCTTTTCAGCACAAGGGGTTTTGTTATAATAACGAGTTTCATTCACGATACCTGGGGCTTCGTACCAAAACCGTGGCCTCGCTAAAAAAGTGTATTGTTACGTAGGGTTTTGTAAACATTAGAAATTACGCTGCAAATATCCTTTCAATATCCATTTTCTGTTTATGCAAGAAAATCTACATTTTTACCAAAAACCCAGATATTTGCAAAAACACTAGTTTTTTTGTTACAAAACTCCTAATTCTGGGAGCGAAACTATGGCTGTTGTTTTAGATATTACATCTGACAGAGACGATGCAATGTGTTTACATAAAGTTATTAACAGGAAACATATATCATAAACATACATAATACAATGTCCATATACTGACGATTAAAACATAATAAACAATCTGGGCATAGATGTGCGCAAGTAAGTCCACAAAATAATTATGCTGACTGGCCTATGTTTCGAGGCTTTAAAATGCATATTATGGCAAGCAACTACAGAAAATAAAGGGTAAACAGGTGGGATAGGGTAAACGAACAGCAGAGGACTTGACGAAGCGACTCACAGCACAGAACTGACAGACAAGCCACATGCGGCCCACTGGTGCGTCGACAAATAAGATATATTTGCATAAAAAACAAAAGTAGCTCTAAATAGAAGAAACTTGTAATTGATGCGTCCCTTCTACTGGTGAAGGCTACCCGCGTCTTACAGATCTAACTTACATTTTGTAATACGTTCTATAAAACCCCGACGACAGTTTTATTCTCATTACCCAGGTTTCCTTGACTAAATCGACTGTTTTGAGCTCTTAGGCAGCAGCATATTTCTCTCAGAATTGTCTGATGAATAATCTCATTCCAGCATCGAGACAATAGTTTTATTAGTGATCACACAGGTGACTGAAATAAGTTAGTCATTGATAAACTGTTATGTTGTCATGAAGGCCCTTGTCTCCATCCACTTGACTCGCTTTCACAAACTGCAGGTCCTTCGTTGGCGTCATCACTTGCAAAGTCAGACTTATGCACCAATAACTTGCAGACGAAAATACAAGTACCACTGATACGGCATTTGAGGTTTCCAATTCTTGTTCTACTGTTTTGTCAGAATAGGCAAGGGCAGGAGCAGAAGGCTCAAGAACTGCCTAAAAGAGGGCACTGCAGTCAGTGGAGGGCTAGGGTTGTGTATTCCCATTACTTTCCATTGTAATTTGCAACTTGATAACTTGAAAACTTCTGCAGATAGAAACACCAAATTTCAGACAGTAAATCTAGATGCATAACTATATACCTCACAAAAATCGTATAACCACAGCTACAAAATTTATCGGTTTATTTAAGGCTGCTTTAGCATACAAATTAATAGGAACACACAGCTCTAGCCCTCCAAATGTTTGTGTATTCAGTTGTGTATTGGGGTGAATACACACCTTAGACTTAGAGCTAATTCTGGCCTTTCCTATTCCAACCAAATGACAATAAGAAATCAGAAAAATAACACAAGAGGGCGTCATCAGCTCTATGGCAGTTAGACTACATTATATACCCCTGGGGGGGGAGGGGCGGGGGGGGGGCATCCAATTCTCTTGCAATCCCACGCATAGAAAGACCAGCCTGAAACATGCCGCTGATTCTGCTCCTGCAGAGAGCGGCGAGTGATTCGAACGCCATGACATTGTGGATTTGATTCCAAGGCCATGGCATTGCGGATTGGCATTGCTCCCTGTGTTGCCGGTGGCCCCGTATAAAGCCGATATACACCCTGATACCAGACACACTTTTTGCATCTTTCTGGCCGTTATCTCAACTTCAAGAACATTACCTTTTATTAAGACTGCTCAGGCAAAAACCTTGCTATCCTGCCTAGGTTACATAACATCCTGTGTGACACCTTTATTTTCTATACCAACCAATGTTTAGAGCATCCCATGTTAAACCAGCTTCCTGATCTCCCATGAGAATAATTACAACCTGGCCACCCAGAGTCTTGCTGTATGGGCAGCCTGGCAGGTTACCAAGCAAACAGTGTGGCACGAACCACACAACACGGTACGGCATTGGCAGGCACCTAGGAAGTGAGTTGTTTTAAATATTTTACATGTATACGAGGCTTCCATCCGCGTACACTTCCGTTTGTATTTCAGATCTAAAAAGCCCACAAACCAGCATATTCTGGTCCAGCAACATGGTAACTACTTTAAAATGGGTATGAAGAAATTTCCATTTCAAAAGATTTTTCCGATTTTGTGGAATTATTTAACCCACAAAGGCAAGGCAGCGAAGTTTGTAAACGTCACCTGAAGACTCATCCTTTAAAACTTTACTTTTTAAATGCTAAAACCTTGTATTTTATTTTATTTTATTTTATTTTATTTTATTTTATTTTATTTTATTTTATTTTATTTGGCAAAATCAACATGCAGCAAAATAATATAATACATATATAAAATAATAATACAGAAAGCATAAAACAGACGATTGTACAATTTTTAAAAAATCATATAAACTGCAACTTGTAACTTGCAATTGGATTTTTAAATCGGCTTTTTAGCAATTTTAATGTGATGATCCTTACCTAAATTTCATGTAACTGGGATGTAACCATTTTTTATAGATATTAGCGACATATCAATAAAATCATCATCATTAATTTACAAGACTGCAGGACTCGGGGTTTTTATTTTGACTTGGCTCCGAAATTTTCAGACAATCACGCAACCCTGAACGGCATGTAACATCTCATATATGGAGTGTTGTAAGGTAATTTCAAGCGCTCTATTCTGTAAACCTGTATGACCCGTGGGTTTTAGCGGAGCCTGTGCCGACGATTTGCTCTCAAAAGACGAGGTTTTGTTCTCGAAAACCATGGTTTCGTGATCGATTAACTACACAGCCTCCATAAACATACATCCCCTTTAGCTGAACCATCTATAATGAGAAAAGGAGGAAATGTAAGTTAACTTTTTGACAATTCAGCAGTAACGGATATGCTCCACTCAGAAAAAAAACACATACAGATATGAAGCACTGTGTATTGCCGAACTTACAAAATGTTTCGAGGGACAGCGGTCACTGCCGTTATTCAATTTTAATGCCATTGAAGTAACACAACTAATTGACGAAATAGCTGTAAACTAAGTACCATATTGTCGGGTATTAAAAGTAAATACCTGGGGAATCATTCTTCTTCCATCCCTTCTCTTCTCCACAATGGCGAACAGATTTCGTATAATTTGCCTAAAGCAGAAATTTTTAACGCTTTTTTTAATCAACAATGTGACTTTGATACTTCTTCGACTACCCTACCTGTTTTCAATGGATCTTCCAACTTCTAATTTTTACGCTACGACTATGAAATTGAAGTACCAGACACTCTGCTTAGCCTAGATACTTCTTTTCGGAGTATGTAAGCTAAGAAAAGGGCCTGATACTCCAATTTCGAAGTTCGAACGCTTTTGGTCCTGGCGGCATGAGTACCAAACTTTTGAAAGAGGCTGCACCCGAGATAAACCTCCAGCCCTTGCACTTTTATCAAATCTTGCTTTGGAAACATAGAAGTTTCCTTCAGGTTTAGGAAGAGCGAATGTTTCAGTGCTACATAAGAAGGGTGCTGAAGAATCTTGCAAAAATTAAAAACCTGTCTCCTTGCTTAATTGGCCCGGCAAAGCGTTTGAGACAATTGTGTTGTTATTATTTCGTGCTATCAGTCTGACTTCTTTCCTTGTGAGTCCAGCATTAAAACTCCTTCTGCACCGTGAATTATATCTTGATGTCGACAAATTAAAGGAAATGCGTACTGTTTTTCATGATTTCAGCGAAGCTTTCGACAAAGTACATGTGCGACTTTCTTCTCTATTTAAATTGAAGAAAATGGGATATCCGGTAATTTATTTGATTGGTTTACTGATTATCTTGATAAAAGATTTCAACATGTGCATGTCGCTATACAAGACCAGTTGTTTTGTTAAGTTAAGATATAGACAGATGTTACCCAAGGCTCCGTTCTCGACCATCTCATGTCTTTGATCTACATAAATGATATCGTGGATTTGGTAAGATCTAACATTAAGTTGTTCACTGGTGACACTACACTTTACTTGAATGTTGATGACCCAAAGCCCTTTGCCTAAACTATTAACTCTGATCAGTCTGTAATCTCTTTGTCAGTGGTCTAATGACTGGCTCGTCACATTCCATAATAATGATGACAGATTATGTATACTTTACTTTTATTCAATGAATGCATGTGCACAGAGCTCTGTTATGATGTGATGTACATGTATATGATAAAAGCTATAGAGTTTAACTTAATAAATACATATGCGAAAACAGAATAGCTTGCCTCTAAATTCTGTTTAAATGCAAGATATATTTTAATGTAATTTAACTGACAGGCATGGGTGAATAAAAATAAAGCTGACTGATGTGTACATGTATATAATTAAATGAAAGAACTGACCAATATGAGTGAATAAAGCTAAACTGAAGTGTTACGTAGCATAAATGAGCGGTTTCCTTCCCTTTCTATTTACCTGGATTCATATTTTACATTTCATATAATGCAGTTGTTAGTAAAGAGCGGCAGCCAGCGGCATGCAGTGACGAAAGGCTTTCTGTCGCTATCTGCCGCCGACTACCGCTGAGCTCCAGAAGTCTCAATTGGATTTCGGCGGCAGAGGCGGAGGTCGGCGGGTCTGCCTCCATCCACTGCTGTATGCCGCTGACCGCCGCTCATTGCCGCTGTCTCTCGATCTCTGTCGCTGTTCACCGCTGTCTGCTGCCCAAATGCTGCATTCGCCGCCGTAAAAAATTACTAGTGATGGCGCCGTATATTTTTAACAATGTAACAAAATGATTAAATAATCACAAACAACATATGACTTTACTTCTATCATATAACAACTGCACTGGAAAGCCATTTATGTTTTTAATGTCGGTAACAGAGGTTCTCTTTCGGGCGAAAAGGATATAATGGGAAATAGGAAGAGTCTGTCCACTGTGCAGATATTTGCGGACGGTTCCAGCTTCTGAAATGAAAAAGGCATTGAAAGAAACGCTTTAACCCATATTATGTAAGTCCCTGTATCTAAATGCGGGGGTTATCCTGTGGTATGGGTTATATAGCTGATGAGCGTATTGTACCCTAAACGCGTTCTCACTTCTCAATTAATGCATGAGCAGAAATATAGACGGTTCACAAATATACATTTAAGAATATATCGATGACAACAACAAATGCAGTTTCAAAATCAGTTACGAAGAGCTTTATTGAATTGTTCAGTGGTAAAGAGCATGAATGACACAAGAATGTTATAACGGGAGAGACGATCAGTTCTCGTCGCCACTGCCGGGCTCTGGAACGCTGCAGATGGGGTTGCGGTGGATTACCAAGCCATCCTCCTCGTGTTTGTCCTCGGGACGGCACTCAAGTCCCTTAGCACATGGACAGGCAAACCTGGAGACATAACAAGGCATGGACGTTAGTTTACATACATTTGAAGATAACTGTGCACACTTAGCAACTCATATTTTGGGACAGAACCGCATATCCCCCGTAAAAGAAACCGAAGATGCTTTACAACCATACAATGTCAATAGAGGATGTTCTGTACATCCAAGCGCAAAACAGAACTCACTCACTCAAATGGTATATTTTTTAAATGAAGCCTGTGCAAGAAATTTGAGCCAGTGTCTATTTTACTCAGAATGCAAAATTGTAAGCACATTTTGATGACATTAGAAAATCAAAAGGCATGCTTCATTGGGCATCCGAGCATGGCCGAGGACAAAATGAATATACATCTGAGGCACTCAGATTTATTTGCATTTGCTTTTTACATCAGGAGCCAGCATTAAATTTCATTTACCCTTGGTAACCCTTTCAGAACATCTTTTTGTTCTTCCAAGGTGCCCAGTATATACGGTAATCTATATCACAAAGATGTGTAATTTATAAAGACGTTATAATATATCCTAATATCAACCACTTGGAGTATGCGAGTTGCTTTGCGTTGGGATTTCTCGAGGACTGATACATCTTTTAATGTGATTTTTTTTTCATACTCTACATGTGTACACGTTGTAAATTTGACATATTCCTGTATTTTATGTAACAGCGCAGTCAATAAAGATTCATTCATTCATCTTGTGGGACAAGCGTTCTATTGCTTTAAACAAAAGTTGTACCTGTGGATGCCAGCTCCCCCAATGATGTTATCGAAGATGGAGCAGAAGTCTCCTTCCACTTTGGATGGCTTGCAGGTGCCGATTTTGCCGTTGTTAGTACCCCACAAGTCACTCAGAAAACGCTTCTTTTTGCCGAGAAGGTTCTCGAAAGGATCATAGATACAGCACTCGTCATCCTTACAGTCTTTGTCATCATCACAGGGAGTACCACGGTTCTGCTGGCCTCCCAGCCAGGGGAACAGCTGAGCCTGTGAGGGCAAGCAGACGACATTTATTAGTTGACGGAACAGCTTCTATGTGTAACACACGGGGCTCTCAAAACTGAAATCAACCATATACATTGACAGATAACTTTTGCTGTTGCTAAAAATCTGCATTGCAAGGTTGGAACATCAGTCGTCACTTATGCGAAAGTTATCGTTTTCTATAATTAAGACGGAAATTGGTTCATTGTCAATATTTTGCAGTGCACTCTTGCCAAAGGTTTGATTTCACAGTGAAACTGCATGAAGATATTTAAATACTTCCTAGCCTAGGCTACTTAATGACATGCAGGTAAAAGCGTTCTAACAATGTTTAAACATTTCTCGATAATAAAATGGAGTAATGAAAATTATCTCCTGTAAATTGGTCATATTATACAATTGATGACTTTGTGAAGGATATTTTTGAGATCTACAGTTATTTACAATTCCAATGCTCTTCGAAAGAATATGTTTCATGTTTAGCTAGGACTTAGAATAAACCGAAAACACGGTGACATTTATTTCATTTTAGGTATAATTGGCGCCTGCATATAATATATATTTCATGCCAACATTTATATATTGAGTTTAAGGTTCAATTTGAACTTAGACCGCCTCGTAAATGAAGTCTACGAATTCATCTTTTTCAGCAGAATCCGTGTGCGGGCATATTCAAAAACAGGTTTTCACAATTCAAGTGAACCTAATTGAAATGTGGTTATTTCAGTTTAAATGCGAAAAGTTTGTGTATGACCTTCAGATTTATAAGAGAATGTGAAGTATCTTTTTCATCGTTGTTGAACGTGGCTGTTGTACATACCTCAGCGGCCACAAAAAGGGCCAACACAACAAGAGCAATCTTCATGTCGTTCCTACTGAATCCAAAGACACTAGCGGAAGACGAGTTGTGGCCGAAAGGTTAAATACCTTGCTGTCTGTGAACAAGCCATTTGCAGAAGAAAGATAAAGAGCAGAGATACCATGCTTCTTTGTGGAAATTATCACCATTTATCAGCAATATTACACAGGACAATATTAATCATGGAGTCATTTGCAATGCAAAGTGCACTCGAATAAGGTAGATCCATTACATAGAACGCTGAAGAGAATTTAAGCAGACAAGTGAAGTAACAAAATTACGATTTAATTTTCTTTTAAATACATGCATGTCTACTGGTCTTCGCGAGCCAATCCAGCTGTCAAATATGATGCGCATAAGGCCGTGATCACTCAGATTGAATTAATTCAACTGACAATGGACATTTTTTTTAACAAAATCACGTGTTCGAAGTCAAAGTCCAATTTCACCTTGGAATAAAACCTTGGATTAATGACAATGAATGGTCTAATTTTAAGATTCTCCGGGTCAAATTAGGGTTAAATTGACATATTGAAAAGCGCGTTCAGTGCTCAGACGGAAACTGAGTCAACAGCTTTCCTCGTCGCACTTTTGGGCGAGTTGTGCCCTTAAGTACCAATGCTAATGCCACAATCCAACAGTGATAACACAGATACTACAGTACTAACAAGCACAATATCATCATCTCATTGGAGGCTTAAAATCCAATGTCCCAACAGCTTTAATTCACTATATTTTATGATTGGCTAGTTTCTTCCATTTCATGATCATTATTTGATGTTACTGTCATAGAAGAGGTAAAATTGTCAATTGTATTCAAGCAATGCTGGTGGCCAAGAGATGTGCGGCCCCCATTGGATTGTCAGTTTCGCATCCCATGCAGTTAGTTAAACCCACTTGAGCATTTCCAATAAAAAATGTGTCGCACAGACCTATTTCGCACAAAAGAAGTTCCGCATACAGCAGTATTCAAGTTACTAAGTTTCAAATTACAATTAAAAATTATTGGAATACACAGCTACATCGACCTTTACTAGGTGCACACACGAACCTCCAACCTTTATTGCTCCTATCTGCTGAAGTAAAATTCTCAGTATCGAGGTGTCCTAGTCCCTGAGTGACAACCTCGACAACCTTAAAGTCAGTCGTTGTCTTACTTTTTACGAATACACCGTGTAAACGAGACAAAGTTACAAACTTGTCAAACGAACATTCACCAGATCAATCATTGCACTGTTTGCTGTTGAAGAAAACACGACATTTGATATAAATCTGATGGTGGTAAGAGACATCCAGATTACTCTATGATCGACACGGTACAGCCAGCTCTTAGAAATAGGTTTCCTGGTGTTACAGAATCCGTCCAGGGCGTAGGTCAAGGACAAGGAACACAAATGTCTATGGAATGAGACAAAGCAAACTGGGTATGACTGTGTACTTGGTATCAACTTGCATGGGATTAACCTTTGGTAATCTAAGCTTGGCCTAACTGTGAATGGACAGACAAACATACAGCTCCATTATGTAACATATGTGACCGAGAACAACGATATTCAGAAATCGGAAAAAAATAGGTGCAACCCACAGACACGTGTTTTAATTCCGATTATACACATTAGATTGAATCCATACAGTATAAAAAATGTGCAGAACTTGGGTCAATACTTTCCAGATATTTTCCAACATTTTTTCTCCGAAACTTGAAAATAACTTGGGTGCACATCCTTTATCTTCTCCCGATGGCGACCAGACTTCGATTGATTTGTTTAAAGCGGAAAATTTCAACGCTTAGTTTCTTCAACAATGTGACATTGATACTTCTTCGACTACCATACCTGTTTCAATGGATCTTCCAACTTCAAATTTTTAAGCTGTAACTGTAAAAATGAATTACCAGACACTCTACTAAGCCTAGATACTTCAATTCGAAGTATCTAGGCCTGATACTCCAATTTCGAAGTTCGAAAGCTTCTGGTCCTGACAGCATAAGTACCAAACTTTTGAAAGCGGCTGCACTCAAGATATATCTCCAGCCCTTGCAGTTTTGTCCAATCTTGCTTTGGAAACCAAAAAGTCTCCTTCAGGTTGAGAATAAGCGATTGTTTCACTGTTACATAAGAAGGGTGTTGAAGAATCTTGCAAAAATTAAAATCCGATCTCCTTACATAGCTGCACCGGCAAAGTGTTTGAGAAAATGATGTCATTGTTATGTCCTCCTATCAGTCATATTTTAGTCCTGGTGATTCTAGCATTAACCAACTACTCTTTCTGCACCGCGAATTATGTCTTGCTGTCGACCAATTAAAGGAAATGCGCATTGTTTTTTATGACATCAGCAAAGCTTTCGACAAAGTACCATGTGTATGATATTTTTGTTTTATATTTAAATTGAAGAAAAACGGGATGTCTGGTAATTTACTTGATTGGTCTACTGATTATCTTGATAACAGATTTCGACATATACATGTAGCTATGCAAGACCAGTCCTCTGATTGGGTTAAGATAAAAACAAGTGTTCCCCAAAGCTCCGTTCTCGTCTTTTATATCTAAATTAATGGTATCATGGATTTGTTTAGATCTATCATTAAGTTGTTCGCTGGCGACACTACACTCTACTTGAATGTGATGACCCAAAGTCCTCTGCCTGAACTATTAACTCTGATCTCTTCGCCAGTGGTCTGATGATTGGTTCGTTATATTTCGTATCGCCAACAATGGGTTATATGCTTATCTATCGCAAAACGAACACAATACCCTCCATAGTTTTCCAAGGCCAAGTCCTTTAAGATGTAACTTACTACAATACCTGGGAATCACCTTACTCTTCGATCTAAAATGGTCCGACATATAAACGATATCAAGAACAAAGCAGACAAATTGATTAACATAATGACGTGTTTGAAATTTATTCTAGATAGTGAAACTTTGTAAACAATGTACATCTTTTTCATCAGGCCTATCCTGTGTGGTGTGGATGTACGTTTGTTGATGCCAATAAGCTTGAAAGTGCCAAAAACTTTTTGCCGCTCGCATTGTTACAGCTGCAATGCACGACACAAGTAACGTATCGTCCCACTACAGTAAAAATGGCCTAAGTCATTTTGGCGGTTTTAAGAAAACCGCAAAAAACTGTCCCACTCCCATGTTATTCACCAATAGTTTCCGGTTTATCACGAAATGAAGTGCTTTAGCATGTTCCTCATGACCAATAACAGTTTTGTTATATTCAACTGCACCTATGTAGCCATAAAAAGATTGAATTTTTGTAAAAATTTGATCGACTCAGGCCAAAATGTATTTAAATATGACATACGCGTGACATACGCCAAAAAGAATAGACTTAGGCCAACGTTCATATTGATCAGTATTTAACTATAGCTACCTTTTGTACTTAATTCCAACATTTCACCAAATACACCGTGTTAAATTCTTTCATATAATCGGTTCCTATGAAATAAATGAATGGTCAGTTTTTCAGAAAGATTAAACAAAAGTGTGATGTAACTTCGGCCAATTTTTAAAATTTCAGATGACTTAGGCTATTTGATGACTTTGGCCATTTTGCATTCAATGTTTGGTCCTTTAAAGGATTAATTTTGACAGATTTTAGGACGGAAAGCTGTAAAAATGAAGAGAAGGGGTCTTCCTTATCCTTTGGTATATATAACTCCAAAGTGCCCAATTTTGACTATGGCCATTTTCTTTCTTTAGTGGGACGGTATGAAGAAATAGGTTGGCACACATTAGCTCGGCGCAGAGAAATTAGCAATTTGACTCCTATGTGTAAGATACACAATAAATTGGTTCCCGATACACCGTGCTCTATTATTCAATCCATTCCAAATTGATACAGTACGTTATAATGCTTGTCAAAGATTCGATGTTCCTCACGTGCTCGAAGTGAACTCTTTGATGAGTCCTTTGTGGAATGAACTTCCCTTCGAGACACCATATGCGTCCTTCGTCAAGAGTATTAAGATCAAACAAGAAAAACAGACTTGCTTCAAAGCAAATCTGTCTGTGTTTAAATCGAAATGTTTGGAAAGCTACGTGACAGGAAATTGAAATTTCAGACAAAAAACAGCAAAATAAGGCTCTTCGCATGTTAAAAATTTGCTGGGTAAAAAGGAAATGCCCGAAAGAGAGAGATAGAGAGAGAGAGAGAGAGAGAGAGAGAGAGAGAGAGAGAGAGAGAGAGAGAGAGAGAGAGAGAGAGAGAGAGAGAGACAGACAGACAGACAGACAGACAGACAGACAGAGAGAAAGAATTATGGATGAAAATGTCCAGTGTCAGCAAAAAACAATATTTGGTCATGTTATGAGAAATTATTGTGGCCAAACTTTCTAATAATCTTTGAATATTAACAATAAAATTATCGGGCAAGTCAGAAAAGAATGAAAGTCATTTGTATTTAAGTCAAGAGGATGCAATGAAAATATTAACCAGATATCAAGTACGATTAGGCAAGCTTGTAACTGTCGTAGGCCGCTACTTGCTACCGATAGCCCCCCGGGGGTTTAACCTAACAGAAAACAAGCTAGCCTAAAATGTCTGACAGGTGAACATTAAAACATAATGATGCCAAAAGATAAAATTAAGTAGCAAAACAGGCAAGTCTAAAATCTCTAAAATTATTCAAGCCAAACTTTCTTACCATCTCGGGATATTTACAACAAAATTTGTAGAAATATTTGATTAAAAGTACATCTTTGAATCCTCTTGACTCAAGTTTATTATAAATAAATTTGGTTCTAGATGCAAAGTCCTGAAATTTAGAACAAATACGACCAAAGCTCAAAAACGTATTATATCCAATAGTATCCGAAATACTGTCCGGGAAAGGATAATTAACTACTTCAAAGTTAAACTCATCCATTTTGTGATAAACTTTAATACAAAACCTACCATTAGTAACCTGAATATCCAAGTCCAAAAAGACATCTCTGAAACCACCTGAATTGTTACCCTCCAAAGGGATATCTTTTGGGTAAATTTCTATAGCAATTTCACTGAAATTTTGTACATTTACACAAGCAATGTCATCAATATATCATGCGTTGTTTGATAATTTTGTAGCCATTTGAAAATCCTTTTTCATCAATTTATCCATATACTTAAATTCAAGCCAGGTTAAATACAAATCTGCCAGTAAAGCGGAGCCGTTGCTACCCATTGGAATGCCTTTTATTGGTTGGAAAACCAATGGTCGGCATTGAACAAAAGTATTATCCTAAAGAAATTTTATAGCATCTAGCAAAGTTTCAACAGTGTAAGATTTAACGTTCCTTTTTGAATATTTATTGTGTGACCAATATGCTTTCTTTGTATATGAATTAATATTTATGTATGGTTTACATTTTGCTTATTAATTCTGAAAGTGAACTTTTGACTTAATCTATGGGTAGATTTGTGTAGAGTGTAGAAAAATCAAAACATTTAATGTTTTTTGCTTTTACATCTTTGATTTAAAAAAAAAACTCGGAAGAATTGCTTATACTCCAAAAACAATTTATTTCACAGTTTCTAGAAATTGCATTACAGTATTTACGAAAATGATTCCTAATTGCAGTCAAACACAATCTTCTTTTGATAATTGTTTTTGTACATTTTGCAGCACCGGCTATGATATCTAGATTTAAAAGGGTTTTATGTAATTTGGGTATCCAGAACAAAAGTGGAATAGAGGAGTCCACTTCAGAAATTTTGATATTAAAATTTCTTTTCATCTCATCGTTATGTGTATCTATCAAATTATCAATAGATTGTTTGTGTAATAAATATATGTCATTTCCTCTTATGTCTGAAATATTGTTTATACCAAGTTCTTTTTTAAAAACATCCAGATGATAATTTTTGCAGATGATCCCAGAATTGTTCCCTGCCTTATCTATATAAGTGACTACAAATCTTATATATCTATATATATATATATATATATATGTATATATGTATATATATGTATGTATATATATGTATATATGTATATATATGTATATATATGTATGTATGTATATATATATATATATATATATATATACATACATATATATATATATATATATATATATATATATATATATATATATATATATATATATATATATATATATATATATATATATATATGGGGTGTTTCATCATTTCTTCATTTTCTCCAGTACGCTGAGGAGAATCAGCCGTAGATTTAAAGTGTGGTGAACTAAAAGGCATTCTAAAGAGTCCTTTACAAATCAACTTTGGACACCATGAGACAGACGTTTAATAGAAATTGAAATCTGACGTCAATGATTCTTCTTTCAGGACAGATGGATGAAAGATCAATGTCATAGCAAAAAGTCACCTTCGAACCCCACAGACTGATGATCATTTAAGAAGGAAAATTGGTCAGAATGATCCGCCCCTCGGGAAATTTACGATATCTACCCGGTGTTCAGTGGGCCTGCCGTGTGTTGACTTTTGACCTTGGTATCTAGTTATTTAGCAATGTAACATTGGAATCCACCTTTTTAGCAGACACTTGTAGAGACTGTAGTGGTGATCCTGTAGGATAATAATTTATTGGACTATGTTGACCACCCCAGTTTGCTTCAAGCATGAAATATTACTGGTATTGTTTCAGCGTTGAACATGTTTAGTTTAATGACCTGATATTTAAAGCATTTTCGTCTCGAATACAAGAGAATTTAGATATGTGTCGAATCAGCAGGAATTCTCAAATCTAAAGAAAAGTGGCAGGGTCAGGCATCTTGAGTATGATCACAATGCAGGGGCAAACGGCCATCCCGGGCTATATAGGTACCGTAAATTAACCTAATTGCGATCTTATCGCTCTCTCTCTCTCTCTCTCTCTCTCTCTCTCTCTCTCTATATATATATATATATATATATATATATATATATATATGTATGTATGTATGTATGTATGTATGTATGTATGTATGTGTGTGTGTGTGTGTGTGTGTGTGTGTGTGTGTGTGTGTGTGTGTGTGTGTGTGTGTGTGTGTAATTTTCGACCAGGTCGCTGATGGCACGAAACCGTGAAAAGAAACATGAAACTTCTTTGTCGTGATTTTGCAGCTGTCATCTTTGGCTCAGGGAAAAAAGAAGTTTTTACGCCAAAACCCTGAGTTTTGTGTGCAAAACTCAAGATTTTGTCCAGGGTTTCGTGACGCAGCTGGTAGTTAGTCATGCCGCGTGTGCTGATTGTGTCTTCACAAAAGCCTGTGTTTTATTCCTCAAAATACAACTTATAAATACTAAGGTTTTGTGATGTCTCAATGAGTTTTATAAGATTTTAGAACCCTGCATGGGTCTTGCTCTGTTGTTTCAAAATTCACAAAACCCAGACTGAAACCCTGAAATTTATCCAGGGTTGATGTGGTTAATGACTTTGAGTCACAAATCCAGAGTTTTGGACCAAGCATGTAGATGTGTGATATACTTAGTTATTGGTGACAAAACCTTGGTGTTGAGTACATAGCTCGGGGTTTTGTAACGAAACCCAGGGTTTCATGTGCAAAACCCACATATGCATGTATGCTTGTTTGTATGGATGCATGAATGCATATGCACGTGACCCACACAGGCACGCACCCAAAGACGCGGGCACATGCATACATTCTGGCAATTGTCGGTTCATGTAGTTGAGGTTTTTTGGGGCGAGGGTGGGGGACACGTTAATACCTCTTGTCAGGGACGTGCTATCTATAGCACGTCCCTGCTCTTGTCCAAAACTACTGGCTGGATTTGCTTCCAATTTTTTTTTGTAATAAACATTGACTTGTTTATGCCATAGTTATTCACCGGATGACACTGTATGCCAACTACCGATTAAAACAAACAAACAAACATTATCATGGACTGGAGAATATACTGGCATGGTAACATGTAGGAAAGCAATGTAAATACATGGCTATGTAGCTTTCTTCATACCCATTAGTCCTACATTGGCAGCTTGCTTTGGCATTTACCGAGTTTGTTCAATTGATCACATTTCAGTGATTTTTTATTATTATGGGTCCTCCCGCAGGAGTACACATTATGTTTTTGTTTTCTGTCCGTCTTTACATCCGTCTGGGGTTCTGTTTGTCCATATTTTTATGAACACGATATGTCAAGACTTATAAGCCACCAAAAACTCAAATTTTACCTCATTCATATAATGACACCATTTCTACACTTGATTACATTTTGGTGACCTTGAATTAATTTTCAATATGACAGGAGCCATGCCTATATCTAAAGATGGATCCATAAGTCCATGTTTGGCATTGAAGTGTCTCCAGTTTTTGTTTGTTGGCTCTGTTTTGTGTTAGTACTATTGTAACTGTTGTTATTATTTAAGATTTGTTCGAAAATATATTCAGCTAAAATGCAATATTAAATGTTTTAAGAGACAAAGGCATATAACAGTTCTGATGTTGTTCATGGTCATGTGGCAATTTTATTGAGAACTTGTTGTAAAGTTCATGTACCATTACTGCTGGAACTAAGAAATTGGGCACAATGGATATCCTCTATGGAGACCCAACTCTGAGGTCAATACTATGTATGTATTTATGTATGTATGTAGGACTATGTATGTATTATGCAAGTATAATGGATGTATGTACGCATGTGCATGTTTGTATGTAGGCCCCAAGTACGTGTGTGTACATGCAAGTATAATGTATATATGCCATGTATGTAGGTGTGTATGTATGTATGTATGTATGTATGTATGTATGTAGGTAGGTAGGTAGGTAGGTAGGTAGGTAGGTAGGTAGGCAGGCAGGCAGGCAGGCAGGCAGGTAGGTAGGTAGGTAGGTAGGTAGGTAGGTAGACAGGTAGGCCTATGGCACAAATTGACGGTTGGACCAATGGGTTGTCGGACTATGGAGCAGTCCCCAGTCGAGCCCATACATGAGTGACATTCACCAACCTCTGATGGTGAGAGAGCCACTTTATTGAATGCAGTGTCCAGACTGAGGTTCACAAGTGACTTTTACCTGATTCACATCACTTTGCTACTTTTGTGAATTTTTGTTTGCAGTTTGCTTGATAACTCGGCGAGATATAGCACATGAAAGGAATCTGCTTTATGGCTGGGTTGGGACTGCACATCCAGCGCCTTGACCCTCTGCCCGACAGTATAGGCCACTCAGTTTGTGAGTGACGTTACCTAAGTACATAGTGCATGGTTATGTGTGTGTGTCTGTGTGTCTGTCTGTCTGTCTGTGTAAATTTTGAGTGTTTTAATATTTCTACAACTGCGCGAGCTCTTGCTGAATTCTCTCAGATCCGTAGACTGGGTCTTCTTCAACCCGATCTGGATCGGATGCACCCAGTTTCCAACATCACACAATTCTGGTGACGTCCCATTAAATCTAGAAACAAGTAAAATGTTTTTATATTCGCAATTTCCTGTGGGACTCATAACCCCGATAAGCAGCAAAATTAAAGAGGCATATAATGTTTTATTTAGATGTATACTTTTCCTCGCGTCGCGATTTTAATAAAGAAGCAATGACCAGAATCCAATTGAAAAATACACCAGATATGAGAGTTATCACGTGACTTCCAACAGGGAAAATAACTTTCCGTATCACAGTAATTTAGCATACGTAAACAGAGGGGAATAGACCAAATATGTTTGCAACACCCTACATGATGGTCTTGTACGGTACTCGGTAAGACCTTTACAATGTTTGAGCATGATGAAACAATCGTGCAGGGCTCTATTAGCGAATTTAGTGTTCAGATGACATATCAGGATATATTTGAGCCAAGGCTGATCTTGTACATATTCTAAATCTTCTTTCTTTCTTCTGTTTCCTTCCTTCCTTTTTTTTTTTTTTTTTTTTTTTGGTTTTGTAATTTTTAATCTCGCAAAAATGGCTTGTCGGATTTTTGCCAAAAAATCGTGGGAATATACCTTGACTTATATCCCTTCACATTTTACCGACTGGATAATACTGTTGATCTTTCCTCGTTTTTAAAAGTATTTTGGTAATTACGTAGTTATCGATTAGACTATATATTGACGTTGCCAGTATGAAGATACCAGCATATATGGGTACAAGGTATGCATATCTATGCCATATTGTCGGAGGTAGAAAATTTTCAAACTTTAAATAATGAATGTACGTTTTTATATACATCTATCATGAAAGATAGCTTTCAGCCAATTCTTTATTATGCAAAACATTTGTTTCACACAAGACAACAAATAACGCACGTGTGTGTGCGGTGGTGTATTGGCCAAGTTGCTGTATCATATATATATATATATATCTATATATACACACACACACATACATACATATATATATATATATATATATATATATATATATATATATATATATATATATATATATATATATACATGTGTATGTGTGTGTATACACACATGGTTAATCAATTCCGTCTTCGTTGCTTCGTTTTTATGTGACCAAAGTCTAAAGCTGGTTAGGTTCCGAAAGAGGGCTGATCCCTTGAATCTTTAGAAAAGCAATACATGCAGCTTGAAATGCTGTATCATATATATATATATATATATATATATATATATATATATATATATATATATATATATATGTGTGTGTGTGTGTGTGTGTGTGTGCGTGCGTGTGCGTGTGTGCTTGCGAGCGTGCGTGCGTGCGTGTGTGTGTGTGTGTGTGTGTGTGTGTGTGTGTGTGTGTGTGTATACACACATGGTTAATCAATTCCGTCTTCGTTGCTTTGTTTTTATGTGACCAAAGTCTAAAGCTGGTTAGGTTCCGTAAGCGGTCTGATCCCTTGAATCATTAGAAAAGCAATACATGCAGCTTGAGTTGCTGTATCATATATATATGTACATGTATATGCGTGTGTGTGTGTGTGTGTGTGTGTGTATGTGTGTACGCCTGAGTAGTTAATTGCTGCTAGTCTTTGTCTCTTCCTTGCCTTGTTTTTATGTGGCCAAAGTCTAAAGATAGTGACGCCCCGCAAGCTGTCTGATCCAGGTAAAATTTTCTTTGAACCATTTAGAAAAGCAATGCATGCAGCTTGTAAAGCGCAATGGTGTGTTTGTGTATTGTGTTAATTATGCATATCCTGTGCCATATTGGTCTTGAAAGATTGAAAGTATTACGTGTCCAGCATGGTGCCAAAATCAATTAAATTTGGCCAATGTGACGCTGCTTGGAATTGATTATTTTAGGGTCCCTGAGAGCAGAACATGAAGAGGACATTCATGGTGATTGAGACCCTGTGCTGCCCCCTATCCCACAGCAGGGAACTTGACAGGAAGGATGAAAAATGCATGTATCAAGGCGGGGCCAGATGTGTGTCTCGGATAAAAGTAACAATTTGAGAAGGCGAGAAGCTTTAAAAGACAAGTTACTCACCTGTTTTGAAATACGCAGAAAGCTTCTAATAATTAGAAATTGCCGTTTTTTAGGGAGAAAACTATTATTTGCAGATGGTTGGGTAGCATTTCGTGCTTAAAGGCGTACTTTATGGTGGAGGCATATTTGTGTTGCCTTGCACCGAGGCTTGCTACAAGTATAGCCTAAATGTATACACAGGATATACCTTGACACACGCATAAGAAAAAAATATGAAGACAAATGTAAGTACATGACACAAAACGACATATGTATAGGTGCACGCAGATATTATTTCCACTGTTTACCAAGCAAAAGCCAGAGTTTTTTTCCATACATCGAAGACTTTTTTAACAAATTGAAGGACGGATCATAAAATTAATATGAATGGGTCCTATTCTCTCAATCCAGGGACATTGAGTGTTGACATTTCCAACCGGGCGCCTCTGTGAACCAGAGTCCGTCTACATATAAGTAAGGTAAACCTATTCTAAATTGTGTATGTAAATTTGCATTTTCTCTGTAATTTGTTAAGACTTCTTAAGACTTTTTTTAACATGAAACCAGTATAACTCTGTTTGCTTACTAGTCGGTGCACTATATAATAGACAGAGAAAAACCTAAAATGAAAAGTTCAATAGGGGGGAACTCCGCAGTCTGGTCATTAGTAAGTTTTCATTTTTGTTCCCGTCCTCAAACTTCAGGATGCCCCAAAATTATCTCCGGGCCTCTACCCATTGGTTTTTGTCAGAAAAACAAATTCCAAGTCTGCGGTCAGCTTCTTCCTCTGATAATCCCTGGAACCGCACCTGCAATCTTATTTAATTGCAAATACACCATTCGTGCTGATGAAACTTTCGATGTTTAGCAAAGTATTTTGCCTCGGGTGGGTCTCTTCTCTACTACGTTTCTTTAATTGGTTATGGTCCTAACATTTTTTTGAGTTTTTGTGAATTTATTTTGTTAATTTTTTATCAAAATCTTCTTCTCCAAAAGTGCTTGGCCAGTAGCCAGGTATTTATATATGTCTCTGTCAAATCTATAGGCCTATTCATGAGCTTCGAAATTGCATCGAGACACTTCTAAAGACCCCTAAACCTTAATTTGTTCAACACATGGCGCAGTGATCTTTACCTTTTCGTTTCTTTCTTTTTATTTTTTGTTTATTTCTTTCATATTTTTCACTTTGTGTGTGTTAAAGCTATTTTCGACTTCATCTCCAAAAGTTTTACTCAGATTGTGATAGAAATGTCTCTTATTGAAGGATCAATCAAGTTTGTTCACTAAGTGGAGATGCTCCAGATCCCTGATTTAACGGATTTTTCACTGGAATTTTTAACTTTGGGTACTAGTTGGTTAATGCGTACGTTCCTGTTGATTACTGTGCAAGTCAATGGGGATTGCAATGATAATTCAGATTTTTTACTTCTCGAAAACCATCAGCCATATTGATTTGAAGCTTGGTGTAGATATGTCTTGGGTGGGTTTCTAAATGGAAAGTTGTAAACATAACGTGTGATTTTTTCCTTGTGGGTTTTGCGTGAATGAGAACATCTTATTGAAGGTAGTCACATTCTACGAGACAATGGGATGCTGGAATTTTGCTAGAAGATTAGGGAGTTTGAGAAGGCCGGATGTTACCTGATGAATGAGAAGCACTATGATCGTGTTGGTGTAGCGAAAACTCCAGTATAACATAGTAAAATTCACGTTCTTTCCTGGTGGTTGGTCAACTTGAATCTGACCATCTGATTGACGGGAAAATTAAAATCCCTTATAACACATCATGAGATATACCATGTAACAATTCAGATATTATATTGATGGCGTTTTTCAGATTGATTACAAAATTGGCCTCTCCATTTGGAGGGCGGTAACACAATACAACAAAAGGGCTGCCTGAACAGCCTGTCCTCAGCTAACCTTGAACTTTCAATTGAAAATAAGTCTCACCCTGTTCCATGGGTAAACGCAGAACCGTTTGTGTTGCCTTGTCCCATCATTGGTCCCTCCATATAAGCTAACACACTGCACATTCTCTACTAAAGAATTAAGGAAATTCTCCAAAATTTCGGGTCGTATCCTATCCTAAAAATACGTGCAGTTGAACTACCCCCCCCCCGCCGAAATGTCTTTTTGTCACATCTATGAATCAGGAAAAATTCCCATCAAGGAAAGATGCAAATGTGATACCTATCCACAACTGCGAAGCTGTCGCAAATTACAGACCCACATTCTTACTTTGTATTAATATTAATAAAGGTGATGAAAATGTGTGTCCTGGATGGACTTTGCTGACCCACCTAACCTCAAATGGCATGGGTTGTTAAGTGTTACACACATGCATCATTGGAACAAAAGCTGTGTGTCCAGATAATAAAGTAACTCGGATCACCCCTATTTCAGCGTGGGTTCTTAAAAGACAGGTCTTGTGTGACTCAAATGGCGGACTTTGTCCACCGGTTGGTGACAACGTAGACGAATGGACAGGAGTTGATGTGTTATATCTTGATTTTTCCAAGGCCTTCGACTCAATAGCCCACCACCTTACTCTGAACAAACTGATCAGGTTTGGAATAACTTACCCCCCCCCCCCCCCCGATTACTGACTACCTGACAGGCAGGAGACGTATATTGCTCAGGGGAAAGGTCCAACTCCGAATGGTGCCCGGTTGTATCTAGGGTACTACAGGGTCCCATTTTAGGACTCTTTTTATTTCTTTTATACAAATTGAGGAGAAGAAGAAGAAGAAGAAGAAGAAGAAGAAGAAGAAGAAGAAGAAGAAGAAGAAGAAGAAGAAGAAGAAGAAGAAGAGGAGGAGGAGGAGGAGGAGGAGGAGGAGGAGGAGGAGGAGGAGGAGGAGGAGGAGGGGCAGGAGCAGGAAAAGCAGGAGCTGAAAAATGAATAACAAGGTGCATGGTGCACTCTTGCAGGAGAGCTCTGCTCTCTCCTAATAAAGAAACTATAGTTTCGTCACATCTCTTACCTAAACTAACTAGACTTTGCTACATTGGATCAAATCCCCATTTCAGAACACATACATTACCTCCATCTAGCATTCTGCTAACTGACATTTCACTCTCATTGTCAAATACAACAACCATGTTCCTTTTTGCAGATGACCCCAAAGGTTTCAGAGATATTCATTCAGAAGTGGACGAAATAGCTCACAAAATGATATAGACAGACTAGTTTTGTTGAATAACCTATGGTGCATACGATTCAATGCTGACAAATGCAGTGTTCTGTTTCCAGATCAAGTAGCCCCATTGTTTTTATCATAGTACGTATGAACGCTACCCGTCTGATTCATACATCATCACAAAGTGATCTTGGTTTTGAGTTGGAATCTTCAATAAACTGGTCAAAGCACATTGCTGAATGCTGTACAAAGCCAGCCGCGTATTGGGTACAATCAAACACACATGTGGGTTATGAGGCTTCTGCTGAAGCTGCTATGAGGCTTTGTATGGTCATAGTGCACAGCTGTTTTAGTTTTGTTGTCATTTGTACTGTTTATGGCATTACTTCGATGTATCTGCTGACTGAAGTTTAATTGACAAAATATGGTCTAGTGCGGAGCAGAAAAAAAGTTTATCTGGGAAGGAGATAAGGACTGGAAGTGGCCAGTAATGAGGAGCACATGAAGTGTGAAGGGGGTCTAGGGCTTCTTGGAAAGAAGAAATTTTTATTTAAAAAGCCAAGAATTTATCAAATTAGAGAAAATATGAAATCATCTTGGGAGTCTGGGTAAAGATTCACGTCAAGAACAAGCATGTGTAATATGGAATCACTGCATGCAACAGTTTTTGACAAGAAGTCGAACGTGTAAAAAGTCAGATGGGTGGATGGATGACAGGTGCAAATGAGTTTCATATGTGCAGTCTCGTAACATGTAGAGCAATGCAATTGCGAATGTGCATTTCTGTTGGGCTTGCCGTACAGTGCGTTAAAAGTAAAGGCCAACAATTTGATGACTTGAGGAGAAAGATTCTTTGGGTAGTGCCAAAGAAACAGTAGGTAGAAAGAGAGTGCCAAGTGATAAAAAAGGTATAGAATTGATTCTGAGTTGAAAAGGCAATTGGGGTAAGGAGGGTAAAGAACATACCATGGGGGCTAGCTAGGAAGAGAAGAGAGCAGAATGAAATAGCATTGGCTCGAGTGGAGTACATGAAGACATGGAAGCAAAAAAGTGAATGGCAGGAAAGAAAGGCAAAGTGGAACTAGGAAATATGATTTGCTGCATAGCAAGTCAGTGCGTGTGTCTTCAAAGCATATTGGTATGGCAATGTACAACTATTCCATAACACAGGGGTAGAAGTTGGAATGGCGTCTCTATCTTTATTGCTTTGAAGTTATGTAAGATTTTAAATTTCTAATGGTGCTATTTAGCATAATTCAAATTGCTACAACTTTTATTTTTAATTCATTATGTGCGCAATGGTCAACAACCCCAACAAGAAGTTGGAATGACATCTCTA
Source organism: Hermodice carunculata (assembly GCA_964020975.1). Taxonomy (NCBI): domain Eukaryota; kingdom Metazoa; phylum Annelida; class Polychaeta; order Eunicida; family Amphinomidae; genus Hermodice; species Hermodice carunculata. The sequence continues at coordinate 70,097,180 of OZ026622.1, read as the reverse complement.
TCTATAATAGTTTTGAAGATATTCAAGTTTTAAAATTTCAAATGCTGCTAACTAGCATAATTTAAATGGCTACAATTTTTGTTTTATATTCATTACATGCACAATGGTCAATAAACCCCAGTAGAAGTTAAAATGACATCTCTATCTTTAATAGTTTTGAAGATATTCAAGTTTTGAAATTTCAAATGCTGCTAATTAGCATAATTTAAATTGTTACAACTTTTGTTTTAAATTCATTGGATGCGCACTGGTCAATAACCCCCTAGTAGAAGTTGGAATGACATCTCTATCTATTATACTTTTGAAGATATTCAAGATTTAAAATTTTAAATACCCCTAATTTGCATAATTTTAAACATTTTCATTCCTCTGTATAAAACGGTCAAACTCCTTGTATGGAGGTACAATCATGCAAAGTTTGGAGTTTCTATGTATAATAGTGTCCGAGAAAAGTGTCGGACAAATTTGCTGGTAAAGAAAGAAAGAAAGAAAGAAAGAAAGAAAGAAAGAAAGAAAGAAAGAAAGAAAGAAAGAAAGAACTCGAGGAAAAACAGAAAAGTGTGTGTTGACACACACTTTAATGAGGAATGACAAGAAGGGTACTGGCAAGTGGGGCAGATTCGTCAGCATTTTTTTTCCAAGAAACAAGTTACTAGGAGCAAGAAAGTTACAATAGTAGACTGACTCAAAGTGGGAGAATAATTGAGGAGGGAAGGAGACAAGGAAAACACTACAGAAGCACTGGGAAGAGGTAAATGAAACACTGTGGGGTTCAGGAGAACCACTAATGGTCAGGTCTAAAGTTAGGCAGGATAGACGAGCCAGGAATTGTATAAGGGAGTAAAGAAGGTGGAAGTCGAATTAGCAGTGGATCATATAAAAGTTGGGAAATCCCCAGGACAGTGGATGATGCGTTGAAGGAATTTATCAAGAAAGGATCAGAGAAATTGCTGAAAAGTATAAGTGTTGGCTGTTTGATAAAGTGTTAGAGACAAGGGAATAACCATGGAAAAGGACAGAACTCAGGATAACTTACATCCCAAAGAAGGGGTCAGTTGAGCAATATGATCAGTGTAAAGGAATATAGAGCAATAGCTTCAAACATTGGGAAAATTTTTGCACGTGACATACCTGGTACAAAAGACTGGTGAGGTTAGTTCAAGGATAATGTATACTCAGGGATATTAAAAATGGTTTCCAACCAGACAGAAGAGTTGTTGATCATGTTTTTACCTTGTCTGAAATAGAAAAAATGGCAAGAAAGAGAAGAAAAATGGTGTTTATGGCATTTCTGGATATTTGAAAAAAGCATATGATAGGTGTGAATGGATGCATCGTGGGCAAAAATGAAAGGGTTAGGCTTTACGGCAGATTTTTGGCAGTGTTGAAAGCTTTGTATGTAAAGTACATGTATACGGTGAGTCTGGAGGAGATCAAAGTTGATCAAGGAGCAGAGCTGTGTATTGGGTTAAAGCAAGGCTCTGTTTTATCCCCCATATTGTTTGCTTTGTTTGTACGTGATTCAGGTGAACAGTAGCTACAGAGTGGAAGAGGTGTGGTGGCGGGAAATGGGAGGATACCAGGTTTGTTTTTGGCAGAAGACACAGTTCCGGTGCATAACATGATTCATGAATTTACTCAAAATAGCAGGGACGATGGGGAGAAATGGAGGCTGCAGTAGGCCTACTGTGAGAAAAAGAGTAAGGTCATGATTCTGGGTCAGAAGTAAAGGCAGGGAGAGAAATGTGAATAGTTGGAAAGTTTGAGGTTCCAGAAAGACACGAGAAGTTCCTTCAGACAGGAGTGGTAGACGATTATGAATATTACGGTGTGAGCATTTAAGCTGCAGATCAAAGGATAAAGTTTGATAAAATCATGCAAAAGGTCAATGGAACAAAGGGTGTGATTAAACTAACAGCAGCAAATAGTTCCAATCGCGCATTTTCAGGGAGCGTGCTTTGGGAGGGGGTAGCATTCCTAGGTACACATGGATTGGATGTAATATCAATGTGTAAGAAAGATCTGGAATGATTGGAAAGGGCACAGAGCGAGATGGGCAAATGGATTCTAGGGGCCCCACCATGTGTGGTAGCAGAAGCAGTATTAGGGCAACTTGGCTGGTTGAATGTCTGGGGTAGATTAGCAAAGGCACAGTTGAGCTATTGGAGCTACTTGCAGCAGGCAGAAGATGGGTGTATGGTGCAGGTAGATGTATCGTGGGGTGGTTGAAGAACAGACAAACTGGATGCTGTACATAGATAAGCTAACACAGAGGTATAACTTGAAGAGACCAGATGAGGTTGACTCTTTATGGAAGACATATGTTGGTAAAGTTGGCAGGAAAATACAAGGAATGGAAAAAAAGGGGGTTTGAAGAGGAATGCACATTGAAAGCTTACCAAGTACTAGAGAAGCCAGTGAAGCGCAGATATTGGGATGGAAGTAAGGGCTCAAGATTACTATTCCAGGGGCAACAGTGGTAAGTTACCTCGAGAAGCGGAATCAGAACCGGAAATAGGGGAATGGTGGGAAGTGCCAAGTATGTAGGGACAATGCGAACGAGTCTGTGGACCATTTGCTTTTTGTGGTGATCAGAATAGGGCCATCAGGACTTCAAAGCGAGACTGTTTGAGGATTGGACACAGAAAGATGCATGAGGCATGTAAGAACCTAGAACAAGTTCGAAATATGGCAGAAAGTGATAGATTAGCTTGGATCATGGGGCTGAGGGGGGCTGCTAGGAATTAGAGTATGGGTAGGCTTAGTGAAGGGCTTCCTAGTTAAGTGCTAGTAAAGGAGATGTAGCGTGTTGGGTTTTTGAGAGAGAGAATCTGCAGCGGGCAACTGAAGGTCGGGAAGGGAGAAGTCAGCTCTTATAAGGGATCCCATGACTGTGGCTGTGGCAACACAGGCAGAATCTGTGTGTGCATGCCAAGCATGAAATGCGACTGTGGTAGTTTTTTTTTTTGTTTTTTTTTTTGTTTTTTGTTTTGTTTTTTTTGTTTTTTTGTTTTGTTTTGTTTTTTAATGACTTCCTGTTTTTTAACAGGGTCGCGGCACATGAGCGGCGCCACAGGCTAATGTTAATAATTCGTTTATGCTCAGCCGAACACAAACATTTCAACAGGTCCGAGATGAGTTTTTGCAACCAAGTGTTCTGGTAAAAAAAAAAACAATAAGTTAGTCACTTTGGCTTTGGTGATAAAATTTCCAGGCAGGGTACATATCTATATTCACAGGAAAAGACAAATACAGTTGCAACTGCATGGGCACGTTCTTCAAAATTACCAGCCTCCATAGTAATCCAGGATAACAATGCTGTTATCAGGGGGACATTACTTTTGTCATTTGACTGGAAATTTATCAAAGATATACCGAGGCAAAATAAAAGAAGGCTAAATGACAATTTAATTATCATTTTGACAATAGATGATCAATACAACAGACTGGTGGTCATGTTAAAGACAAGCTAATAAGAAAATTGATTGAGAAAATGACAACAATTTAGGTTATCATCCTGACAAGTATCTGAGTCTACTTTTTGTTTCACGTTGAGACGGGTTGGCTTTCACCGATGTCCCATGCGATGTCATCAGGAATGGCTTTGATATTTCCTTCAAATTTTTTATTTGGACACAGTAGGCTTTATTATGTCTGTGCGTGAACACAGATACTGTTTTTTCCAATATTCTTTCTTGCCTATCTTTTCCACGTTATATTTGTGTAGGCAGAGACACCATTCAAGCCAGAAACTTCAAATTTGGCATGGATAGCTCCTATGGTGAAGTTTCACATATTGTTCAGATTAGTCAACTGGTTGAAAATTATGTAAATTAGGGCCATTTGAAAATTTTAATAATTTCTGGCTTCTAACGTATGCAACATAATGGCCCAATTGTTGTTCTATTGGTACATTTGTTGGGTCTGCACACCTTTTGGACACATTACAGCAGTTATAAAATTTAAATTTATGTGAATTATGGACACTTACGGGAACTTATTCTTCTATTTTCAATTAATTTGTGTTTTTGTGTTTTTTTTTTTTTTGGATTCCTCCAAAAACTGCAGACTCAATTGTTAGAAGAATCGGTGGAAATGTATACATGGTCCAGCTGCAGTGATCTTGTTCACTGAATGGTGTTACTTTCATGTTCTTGTTTTCAATGACTTTATATTGATTAATAGTTACATTGCATATCCATAAATTGGAACATTTGTATGCAAACATTGACTGGGAAGTAGGCTTTTTTTGCTCAATTCAGATCTAACACTTCCCAAAACTCATTTGCAAAGTCCTTTGAGTTCCGCAACACTTTTATTTTATAAACTGGTAAAAAAGGGATAGTCAAAAATGAAGTTGAAGAAATCATTTTTGAAATTTGTAGATGAAAATGAATCCTTATTACGCAATATATAAAGTGGATTTGAAAAGTTATATAAATGAGGTTGTGAGTGAGTAGGCCTATTAATTGTTCTTAGCAATTTATAACGGTATATGTATGGAGCAAGATACCTCTTAGAGTTGAGAGTTGCATGCATCAAATCGATTTCAGTGACTACTAATGTTTAATTAGTACCTGTCTCAAGTCAGGAGAGACATGTTTTCCTCCATACAATATTTATGTCTGGTGTATGTCTATCTTGATGTAACTGGATTTCGACATGGCTTATTTGATGGCTGGCGATTTGATCACATTTGAATCTTGATTACACGGAATTTGATACAGTCTCTTCGACATCAGTGCAAATTGTTGTCTGCTTCTATTTTTCATGACAGTCATTAGTATTATGTCTGAGTGCTAACCCAGAAATGTTGTTTTTCCAAGAAATCTTTTTTCCCCCCTCTTTATGCTAACCCAGACATAGTTTTTCCTCGGATTCTTTACTTTTTTCTCGGACACTGTTATTCCGAAAGCCACCAAACTTGCCATGGACACCTACCGATGAAATTGCGCATAATCGTTTGGAATAGTCTTGATGTTTAAAATTTAGCAAATTACGGGCAATTGAAATTCTACAAGCTCCATGTATTCCAAACTATTGCAGATAGACACAAAATTTCAATGTGCATGTATAGGTTTGTGACATCTGCCAAGATAATGAACAGTAAATGAAAGTTGTAGAATTTAAGTCATAAATGCTAATTATGGGCATATGTCCAAAACTATTATAGATAGCGATGCCATTCCAACTTCAATCTATTGGTATGTAGCAAAGCCACGTCCAATGAACCAAAGTTGTAGAATTTTAATTTATGCAAATTAGCCGAATATGCAAAGTTTCAATCTTGAATAGCTTCAACACTATCATAGATAGAGGTGTCAGTCCAATTGAATTTATGGATATGTGACATAACCGCATCCAATGAACCATGAACCAGAGTTATAGAATTCAAATTTATGTCAATTAGGTGAATACACAAAATTAAATCTTGAGTAGCTTCACAACTATTATAGATAAGAGGTATCATCCCAACTTCAATTTATGGGTTTGTGAAATAGCCGCATCCAATGAACTTTAATGTATGAGCAAATTAGTTGAATATATATATATATATATATATATATATATATATATATATATATATATATATATATATATATATATATATATATATATATATATATATATATATATGCAAAATTTAAATCTTGAATAGCTTCACAACTATAATAGATAGAGATGTCATTACAACTCAAATTTGTAAGTTTGTGACATAGCCACTTGCCTGCAAAGCGGCCTAGTGCTACCTAACTAATATACATAAACAAGAACAGAGTCTGGCAGGCAATATAGTTGCATCCAATGAACCAAAATTATAACTAATGCAAATTAGGTGAATATGCAAAATTTAAATCTTGAATAGCTTCAAAAGTATCATTGATAGAGGTGTCATTTTAACTTTCCTTTATAGGTTTGTGACATAGGTGCATCCAAGGAACCACAGTTGTAGGATTTTACTTTATGCAAATAATGCGAACACACAAAATCTAAACCTTGAATAACTTCCAAAACTATTATACATAGAGGGGCCATTCCAACTTCAGTTTGCAGGTTTGGGACATAACCGCATCTAACGAATCATGAACCAAAGTTATCGGCATTTAATATATGCAAATTCGGCAAATACACAAAATTAAGATCTTGAATAGCTTCAAAACTATTATAGATAATGGTTTCACTATGTCTGGGTGCCAACCCAGACACTTTGTTTTTCCAGTTCTTTTTTTTCTGTCCTTCTTTCTTTCTTTCCTCTTTAAGACCAAATCTGTCCGGAGTTTTTCTCAGACAATAGTATTCCGAAAACGACCAAACTTTACCATGGTGGCTGACCTACCGGTGAAATTGTGGATATCGTTTGGAAGTCATGATAATTAAAATTATGCAAATTAGGGGCAATTAAAATTTTAAAAGTTCCATATATTCAAAACTATTGCAGAATGACACAAAATTTCAATGTGCATGTAAAGGTTTGTGACACTTGCCAATATAATGAACAGTACATGAAGGTTGTAGAATTTAAAATTGTAAATGCTAATTAGGGGGCATTAACAAAATTAAAAGTTGAATATCTCCAGAACTATAACAGATAACAATGCCATTCCAACTTCAATTTATAGGTGTGTGGCAAGGCAGCATCCAATGAACCATAAACCAGTCATAGGATTTTAATTTATGCAAATTAGGTGAATATGCAAAATTTAAAATTTGAATAGCTTCAACACTATTATAGATAGCGGCAACATTCCAACTTCAATCCATGGGTTTGTGACATAGCCGCATCCAATGAACCATAATTCAAAATTGTACAATTTTAATTTATGCAAATACGATGAATATACAAAATGTAAATCTTGAATAACTTCAAAACTATCATACATAGAAGTGCCATTCCAACTTTTATTTGTATGTGACATAGCCCCATCTAATGAACCATAAATCAAAGTTGTAGCTTTTTATGTATGCAAATTAGGCAAATACACTAAATTAAAATGTTGAATAGCTTTAAAGCTATTATAAATAGTAGTAACATTCAAACTTCACTTTATAAGTTTGTGACATGGCCACATCCAATGAACCAAGAACCAAAGTTGTAGCATTTTAATTTATGCAAACTAGGCTAATACAGGAAATTCAGGTTTGTGTTGAACGATGGCAAAGTGTAGCATTTCAAACTGTTCTCACTTTGAAGTCACCCAGATTTTTGCGGTGAAGCAAATCTTCTTTTCTAGTTTTATGGATGTTATCTGTTTGGAGTTGACGGCAGATGCACGGCTCGATGAATGTTCAGAATTTGTTTGGAATTGGTCATGTTCATGTTTACTCGTCATATTTGGACAATTCAAAATTGGACTGAATTTGGATATCCATCTTGATAAGCAATGGTCACTGATTATTTGTTGGTTGGGTATACTTTGAGCGATTTCTACTAAGCTTGTCACTAGCCAGCTCATGCTTTGGTGACTTTGGAACTTTTATGATTTTTCTTTTTCTTTCCTTTTTTTTGGGGGGGGGTCTCATTTTGTGGGAAAAATTTAACAGATCATCTCTGAAACCACTTACTTAGGCACCACACAGAGGCACTTCTGGACGCCCTAAGTCTAGATGTCTTTCACAAGGGTTGCCTCATTATTTTCTTTACTTTTCATTTATTTGTGTGCATTTTATAATTTTCAACTTCTCAAAACTACTTGCTGAATTATCATCAAACTTGGTAGGAATCCATCTTGATTTGGTTCCGTCACTTTGTTCATTATGTAGTACTGCTGTGATTTCTTGTTTTCTATGATTTTTAGCATGCGAAGTATACAACTCATATATAACTGTGATTGCATGAGCATGTAGTTTTCTCCCAAACCATTGATCACAACCAAATTATCTTCCAACTCGTGGAGAAATACCTTGGATGGTTCTCAACCAAATTTGTAAAATAGGTCATGATTCAGTGATTTTCATCACAGCTGACTTGTCAGTCAGCTGAGCCTTTAGGATGGGTTGTTGTCTGTCCAAAATTGACATTTTGGACTTCTCCAAAACCACTGGCCAGATTCTTTTCAAACTTGATGGGGGTGTATCTTGTGCGAGTCTCTATCATGTTTGTCCTAAGGGCTATGCTTCAATGATTTTTTCAAAATCAACTTTTTGTTCTTTTGGTGGCCAAATGTTAAGAAATCCCTAAAAAGCTTCATACGATTGCTTCAAATTCGCACAAAGGCAGGTGCTTAATCTTAGTATGTTCCCCAAGTGGCGCTGCAATGTTTTTCTCTGCATGTGTGTATTTTCCCTTTTTGTGACTTCTTCACCAAAAACGTCACTCAGATTATGGTGGGCAAAATGTAAAGAAATCCCTGAAACTGCTGATCAATTGATGCACACATTCCCATTGATCAGTATGCGAGTCAATGGGGACTGCAATGGTAATTCACATTTTTCACTTCTCCAAACCCGTCAGCCAGATGCAGTTTAAGCTTGGTGGGGCTGTACCCTGGATAAGTATGATGATGACAACAACAACGACGACAACGATGACCACCTTCTTGTTTATTCATCTTGTGATGTTAACCAAGTTATTAGTTTCATTGGGGGAGTCTACGTCGTCAAAAGCAAACAATTGTCAGGCCTAGAAAGTTTCTGTTCTTGCCAAAATTTTCAAAAGCATCAAGTGAACAGACCATCACAAATGAATTTTTTCATTTCAAGAGGCATTGACAAATTTCAGATGTCATGATCACTCCCATGATACCAAACATTACAAAGACCAGTTGCACTTGCTACCACACAAAATGTTTATTTGAAAGCACAAAATGAACAACTACACTTCACATAAATTTAGGAACTGATGATGAGAAAATTTTTTTCTGTGTTGATAAAACACTCATTCTCCACACACATATCCTGTACATACAAGAAAGGAAAAAAATAAAAATACACAAAAAAGTCTACATACAAAGACTGTAGTCCTAAAATACTTTATATGCTTTACCTTCAATTGTGTGTACATAAAATTTTAAGTTAACTTTCTTGTGCATTTCAAGTATATGCCCTGTAAGCATCAAATTATCATAGAAGTTGATGAATATGTCATGTATTCATTCTTTCATAAATGTTAGCCATTGTTAACCCTAAATATGCTACAAAATTCAAATATGGGGTTTATCTAAATTATATTATAATGATGCTCAATCCAAATTCCTCATTAAAATACTTCCATTTACTTATCAGGATGCTAGTAGTTCCTTGAGTGCAGATATGGTAGCACAGAAAGAGTTAATTGTGTGTACTTGAGTGCAGGCATGGTAGCACAGAGAGCTAATTGTGTGTACTTGAGTGCAGGTATGGTCGCACAGAAAGAGTTGTGTATACTTGAGTGCATGTATGGTAGCACAGAAAGTTAACTGTGTGTACTTGAGTGCAGGTATGGTAGCACAGAAAGAGTTGTGTATACTTGAGTGCAGGTATTGTAGCACAGAAAGTTAATTGTGTGTACTTGAGTGCAGGTATGGTAGCACAGAAAGAGTTGTGTATACTTGAGTGCAGGTATTGTAGCACAGAGAGTTAATTGTGTGTACTTGAGTGTAGGTATGGTAGCACAGAGAGTTAATTGTGTGTACTTGAGTGCAGGTATGGTCGCACAGAAAGAGTTGTGTATACTTGAGTGCATGTATGGTAGCACAGAAAGTTAATTGTGTGTACTTGAGTGCAGGTATGGTAGCACAGAAAGAGTTGTGTATACTTGAGTGCAGGTATTGTAGCACAGAGAGTTAATTGTGTGTACTTGAGTGTAGGTATGGTAGCACAGGAAGAGTTGTGTGTACTTGAGTGCAGGTATGGTCGCACAGAAAGTTAATTGTGTCTACTTGAGTGCAGGCATGGTAGCACAGAGAGTTAATTGTGTGTACTTGAGTGCAGGTATGGTCGCACTGAAAGAGTTGTGTGTACTTGAGTGCATGTATGGTAGAACAGAAAGTTAATTGTGTGTACTTGAGTGCAGGTATGGTAGCACAGAAAGAGTTGTGTATACTTGAGTGCAGGTATGGTAGCACAGAGAGTTAATTGAGTGTACTTGAGTGCAGGTATGGTAGTACAGTTACTGGTGTACACTTGAATGTAGGTGTGGTAGCACAGGAAGGGTTAACTGTGTATGGATGAGTAGAGGTGTGGTCGCACAGAATTGAATGGAATATAAAATATTATAGAACTGCAGTCTTTGATATTGGGTGAAAACAAATACTTTTAGCAAATACAAATATACTCCAGTGACCTCCAATCTGAATTTCTAGTTTTGTCAATTTCAGATTCTTAGAAGTTAGATACATATATAGGACACACTGTTACTTAGTACCACCTTTGTCTACATGGCTAGTCCTTTTGACACTTTGTCAGCCATCAGCTTCCTCTGTCTCACTTGTCTATCCTTTCAAACCATACTTGTTTCAAAAAACATTTGGGTTGTCTGTGGGACAAGTTACTTGAATCTTTTACTGTGAATGTATTAATTTTGCAGTGCACACATATTCAGGTCTTATTTCTGGTATTCCACTCAAATTTTAACTCATTCCACCATAATAGAAGACCAAGTCAACATTTTTCCTTGGCACGCTGTGGGCACAATGCACCCGGAGCACGCCAAGGAAAGATGTTGACCATGGGCATATAATTTGGACTTATCGTCCATGTAAGCTTCAAATTTTGAAAAATAATCCTTAAATTTGTAAAATACAATTAGCAGACGACATTTAGATATTAGTGGGAAAGAGCCTCATTAGGATGGAATGAGTTAAATCAACAGTTTTAGACCTGCTTCTCTTAGACCCCTATTCAAAACCTGTTTCACAGTATGACCTGGCATCTGTAATAAAACAACATAGTCAAGTCGGTCTGCAGTTCTTTCTTACGTAGATATTGACTTGTGAGGGCTTGAAGACTTGCACATTGGTGACCTTTGAGACATGTGATAAAGAGGGTATATCTCTGGTAGTGGTACATGTATTCCCTGTATAATCCCACAGCAGTGAACATTTTAGACAACAGTATCACCCCGATGTTGTCCCTTTCGATGTACAGGTTAAGCTTATAACACAAGCCTTGTGTTCATGTTATATTTGTAGTACAGCATATTATGAATTTTGTAGAATTACAGTTTCTCCCTTATGACAAGTGTAGTCATTATGCATGACAATGTAGTCTTCAACAGCAGCTATTAAAACATGAAAATAACTATGTTAATTATACCACCAAGAAATGTTTTTTTTCATGGACGGGAAAGTTAACCCTTTCCCCCTTAAACCGGCCAAAACCGGCTGGTGGTCAAATGTCGTCTGCTTCAGCGTTTTCCACAGATTTCAACAGCAATGAAAAACAATTTGACTGAGAATTGAAGATGAGACCTGTCAAGACAACATGACCCAGGTAAACAGCTTTCTTCGGCATGGGTTGCCCAACCCATGCCAAGGAAAGCTGTTGACTCAGTCTTAATTCAAGGGGGAAAGGGTTAAAACCACTATACACTTTTTTACTCCTTCAGTGCCACATTTTAGACTGAGTCAACAGTTTTCCATGGCACGCTTTGGGCACAATGTGGCCAAAGCAGGCCAAGCACGGCTGTTGACCCGGACTATTGATAAAAGGTCTTTTTACAATAATCTAACACCTTTACCATAATTCAGAGCAGTTCATTTTATGTAGCTCAACTTCCCCCACAGTTGGCAATGCAACAGTTAAGTGAATACCTACTGTACATGTGGATATCAGACTCATGGAATTTATCACTCCCCTTGCATCAGCAAGTTGACCTACATGCTTTTTGTGGTCCATACATCCATTTTTACACTATTAGCTTCAACACAGTGCCCTGCTTCTTTCTCACATTCATTGACACCTCATTCCATACCAGTCCCTGATATTTACGTATATTTACCAAGATTTAAGACAACAATTGCATATTTAAATTCTTCATGAAAAGAGCTTTCGTTCAAGTACCAACATGCCTATCGTCTTAAGCCAGTGGTTCTAGCACTGCCTGGCAAGTCATGCTGCAGCTGCCGCAAGAGCAGCTGCAGCATGACTTGCCAGGAAGTGCCAGAACCACTGACCAAGACCTGTCCCCATAGTATGGAATGAGCTAAACTGCTTTGCTTACTAACATCTACACCTGTGATTAAGGAGTAGTGATTTTACATTGATACAAAATCACCAAGCAGGTAAATTTATTGAAAATGATTATTTGTTTTCGACACATCACAAGTATTTTCAGACTACAAAAGTCATATGGAAACAGCCAAAGAAAAATGTTTAAACATTCAAATACACCTGTACATGTCTTTACTTGGCCTGGCACTTGACACAAATGTCAACCCTTCTCTCCACCAGAGGTCACTAAAAACCTGACCCAAATGCATACAGGTTAACTTTCATGTGCACAAGGTTTGGCTGAACTTTGGTGTCTTCAAAACAAAACATCCATTCACCTGCAAAATGGGGGAAAAAATCCATCTGCAAATTCAATTTAAACATTCTCATCATCTATTTGCATAGGGCAACATGGCAATTTGTCTGCAATAAAATAATCTGGGTTTAGAAAAAAAAAAATGCTCTGCTCAAGACAACAGGAAAAAAAGGCAAAAATGCCAGACATTAAATGTGACACCTGCCTGTGGCCTAACCATCATGAATAAAGCCACCATGTTACAAATACTGTACAAGTATGCCACTTCTTTAACAGTCCTTAATGCACTTATATTCAAAGAAATCTCAATATTCATGACTGCCCTGACTAGAGTTCAAGTATAGTTTTTCTGACATATTATCATGATTTACACTTAAATGCACACAGAAAAGTTGTAAAATAGCAGAGATATTGCACACACTCTCATGGTATACATACAGTAAAGTCTCTGCTTGTGGACACCACCATACTGAGAATGGCTTTACCCAGAAGAGAGTACAATGCAACCGAAAACAAGTACCCACAATGGACAGAATTTACTGCATGTTTTTTTTTTTTTGTTTTTTTTTGTTTTTTTTTAGTTTCTCATGTTTATAATATGCTTTAATAATTACTGCATCAGACACACAAGATTTGTTTAGCCCTCTGATGGCTGTCCATTCAAAGAAATGTCTTACTATCATATGTAATCGGACAGCCTTAATTGTAAGTACAGAATGCATGCTTCTCCCTTCTTCCCTCCCTACAACAAAAACATGACAATGCTTTACAGTTAAACCTATGCTGAAAGTCCATTCCTGGTCATCATCGAATTGGAAGTCTACCTTTCAAGACAGGGTGGCTCTCATACGAGTGGTCATTTAAGACAGGGACCACCACATATCCTTTGACTTGGTATCTTCAGTGAAGAATGTCACACAAAGCTTGCGCTGGTAATTTTTAGTTACCACATCATACACCAGGGGGCATCCATATCAGCACATCCAGCTTTCAGCTCAAGGCACTGGCCAGTATGCAAATACCAACATACTCTAATCATTTCAAACAGGGCAGATATGTCTTGATGTTTTACTTATAGCTTTGATCCATTGTAAATGTTTCACAACTAACTGCTATCACTAAATCCTTTGTGGGAAACGCACAGCATATTTAATGCCCATGTACACTCACAATATGTAGGAAGTTGTATATGTTCCACTTCAGGCCAGCAATTCATAAACAGCGCATACTTACATACAAAGTTCCATGTGCACTTCTAGCACCTCTAAAAATATAATGTTCCATGGAAGGGTAACCCATTTCTGTCACATTGGGGGGGTGACAGGTATAAAATAAGTCTACAAATTAATATTCCAGTTTGAGTTATAACAAACAGCTGTATATTCTAGTCGCGTTGTATCGAACATCCTCATTATGATGCTTGCTAAGCACGAAAACTCGACTACGTAGTTGCACCACATTGTTAAGTCCATATATAGCAGTGTACATAGTCTCAGGAGAGGGTGCCTTGTAGTCTGTAGGCAGGGTGGCATATGTTATGGCATTGTCTCGTACTGTGCTCATTACATTTGCCAACAGAGTCATCCATCGAACCAACAGGTCATCTGCCGTAGCTGGCACCAATAGGTCCAGCATGGAGGCTGGCGACTGCAAGAACACAAAGTACATAGGAATATGTTAACTTCATACAACCATAGAGTCAAACGCTTTCCTTGGTGCACCACCCCACCCCATGGAAAACTGTTGACCGAGATAATACTATTCTGATAGGGCTTCTCAGCAATTCTAAAATTCTACTTCAAACTTTCTTTAACAATAAAATTGATAAAAAATCCCTGATGCAGATGTCATTTTATCAAAAATCTGTCTCTCTCGCAAAAATGACATATACACGTGTATGTGCGCATGCGCATGAGTGAGTGAGCATGTGTATGTATAAAAGAACAGAAATAGCTGCACTAGTATCTGTTTTTATTTATAATTAATTGACATCCTGGGCAAACATGTGCAAGTTCAGTACTGTTTTGACATTCAGTCTCAATGTCATGGGTAGATAAGTTTACTTGACTAGTCATAAAAACAAACTTTTATATCCAAAGGTTATCTGTCTCATTACTAGGATCACCAGGACATGAATCAAACCAGATCCATGCACAACAAATTGCTAGTTAGCTTTTCCTATAAGTACCTCCCAGTATACAACTACATGATTGGACTTTTCCACTAGTATTCCATAACTCACACATTTTAGCAATTGGTTAACTGCAAAACCAGAGAGCCAATCAGATCAACCCATTGTTGTACTGACAGACCTTTTGGGACCAGTTTGTCCAGGTCACGCTGGCCACGGACATGATCATGTTTACAAACAAGCTTGGTTTGTGTGTGATATATTACTCCAACCTGTTCAGATCAGGATCCGACTGGACATTTGATCCCTATAACCAATAACAAGCCTGTTAAACTTGTGTTAGCAACAAAATATATTTAGATATGAGACTCTGACCAACTTTGGTGAACTCCAGCAGTTATTTAGAGTGAACCTGGTAATGTCTTTCAAATGTATTTTGTTCAGGTTATGTCCCTGCCAAGTTTTCAACACTGCTTTGGCTGGGATTGTGAGAAAGAGCCAGACACATCACTACATGTATCGACATCTCTTCTTGCTGGTTGACAAAACCTGGTGGGCACTCAGCATGCCGAGGAATTCTGTTCACTTGTCTAATCAAATTCGTCCCAAATTGGCAGATCTCCCAAACCCACAAACGTTACAGAGAGTCTGATGACTCTGTCAGTCACCCACAGCACAACAGTCTGCTGGCCACACGTCTATAGTGACCAACAGTTTTAACCCTTTTTCCCTTAAACCAGCCAAAACTGGCTGGTGGTCAAATGTCATCTGCTTCAGTGTTTTCAACTAATTTCAACAGTAATGAAAAAAAAAATTACTGAGAATTATAGATGAGACCTATCAAAATGATATGACCCAGGTCAACAGCTTTCCTTGGCATGTGTTGGACACTTAGTGCCCAACCCACGCCATGAAAATGTGGTGCTTAATAACCTTGAAAAATAGGTCAAAGTTACACAATCGTTGGGTCATGATGACCCAACAAGTAGGTCACCAAGTAGAGTTTATATACAATGTACTCAAGTGCAATTTTGAACTGGAGGCTCAATTCTGGATCTTTCAAGGCATTTTAACTGATAATTTTCATCAAGTTATAGGTAGCCCCAATAGTAACATAAAGAACCAAAATTTTGACCTCTTCTACAACCCCATTCAATTTCATAAAGGTCCATCAAAAATGGACTGGTTACAATACTTTAACATTTTGACCTGCAGTTATATTACATAATACTATACGTGGCACCACCAACATTGACATTGACATAGATTTTCATACATTTGATAAGTCCCATAAGCTATAGGGGCCTAACTCAAAAACTGTGCGGTGCAGAGCATTCACAAGATGACCCATATATTCCAACTGGCCATTTGACCTTGACCTTCAACTCTGATTAAAAAATTGTCATGTTCAAAATGTGTGTCCACACCCATCTTTCCACACATGGTATGTTTGTTCAGATCAGGTAATAATTTTTCAAGTTGATCAAGAAAACAACAAAACTGGACAAACGTCAAAGTCCATAATTATTAGGTCATGGTGACTCAAATAGGAGGTAACGAAGAACAGTTTTATGTACAATATAATCAAGTGCAATTTGACATAAGCTATCCCCTTTCCATTACAAAATCACCTCTTTCAACTTATCTTAAAAATATAGGTCAAAGTCACTGATATTATATAACATGCTAGCATTAGACATAGTATATACATCCTGTAAATTAGGCAAATCTAATCCACTTAAAACACAATCAGAGATTGCTACACCTATCTCCCCCCCCCCCCGCTCTGTGACCTTGGGATTTGGGTCAAGGTGATCCATGTTTGAACAAGTCACAGACCTTATGTAGGATTAAAGCCATGTGAAATAAGAAAGGTCTATGTTAAAACTTTTCAACTTATCATGTGAAAACCAACTTCACAAAAATGACTCCGTGACCTTGGGTATTGGGTCAAAGTGTCAAAGTCACCCATCTTCCAACTCTCTCCAGACCTGATTCGAGATCTATGAGCATGTGTAATATGAAAGCTCTATGCAAAAAACTTTTCAAGTTATCAAATAAAAACAAAATTTACTAGAATGGCTCTTTGACCTCGGGAATTGGGTCAAGGTCACCCATCTTTCCGCTTATATAAGATCCTATGTAGGAATGTAAACACCCTCACTTTGACAGGCATATGTCAAAAACTTTTCAAGTTATCACATGAAAACCAAATTCACTAAGATGGCTATGTGACCTTGGGATTTTAGTCAAGGTCATCCATCTTGGAACTTGTCCCAGACCTTATGAAGGACTATAAGCTTGTGCAATATGGAATCCCTATGCACAAAACTTTTCAATTTATTGCGTAAAAAAACAAATTCACAAAAATGGTTCTGTAACCTTTGGAACTGGGTCATGGTCAACCATCTTCGAACTCGTCAGAGACCTTATTATGGACTGTAAGCAGGTGCAATATGAAAGATCTATGCAAAACATTTTTCATCATGTGAAAACCAAATTCACTCTCTGACCTTGGGATTGGGGTCAAGGTCACCCATCTTCAAACTGGTCCGAGACCTTATGTAGGACTGTAATCACATGCAATTTGACAAGCAGATGTGTCAAACTCTTTGAAGTTATCAACCGAAAACAAAATTCATGAAAATGGCTCTGTGACCTTGGGAATTGGGTCAAGGTTACCCACCTTTGAACTCATCTGAGACCTTATGTAGGACCATAATGTAAGTGTGTACAATATGAAAGCCCTAAGTGAATTTTTTTTGAGTAATCAAGTGATGCCAATTTGCTAAAATGACTCTGTGACCTTGGGAACTGGAGCAAGGTCACCCATCTTCAAACTCCTCCAAGACCTTATGTAGGACAGTAATCACTTGCAATTTGAAAAGCCTATGTCAAAAACTTTTGCAAATTATTGTGTACAAACCAAATACACTAAAATGGCTCTGTGACCTTGGGAATCGGGTCAAGGTCATCTCTTCTTTAAAATTGTCTGAAACCTTATTCAGGACTATAAGCATGTGCAATATGAAAGCTCTAAAAGAAAAAAATTTCAAGTTATAGTGTGAAAACTATCCGTCCGGACACACAGACAAAGTAATCGCTTTATGCCCCCTCCTCCTTGGGGGGGGGGGGGGCATAAGTACTTTTCCAGATATAGAACTTTTTATCTTAAAAAACAATTTGGTTCATCATTTCTATCAAATTATAGGTGGCGCCACCAGTATCAAAATCAACTTAAACTTTGACCTCGATAATCTTGCTACATTTCTTGAAGATCTATTACACATTAAGGATGCTACAGTGGTTACAGACGGATGGACATATGAACAGACATGAGTGATTGCATGAGCTCTTCGACCTTAGTGAGTAAAGCGTAAAAAGGTAACTAGAGTATCCTAATAATTCAAAGCATTGGTCTATGTCAGATTTTAACAAGTGAATGTGTTTTTCTGGTCAAATTAAAACCAGGGCTTCACCAGGACTATGACCATGTATGTATAGAAGTAAAATGGGCCTAAACTTCACCAGCCAGTACCTTTGTACTATGCTTGTGTCAAAACAATGACATGTGGCCATTACTTTTAGACATATATGGTTTAACCCTAGTACTGCTGAATTTTTTTTAACCTGCCTTTTGCACTGCAGAAAACATGGACCCCGCAGCACCAGGGTTAATACTTGTATACATAATCTATAAAAGTGAAAACTTCATTTCCACATTCAAATAAAATTTCATTGATCTTGAACACATGCAGTCCAATGTGGTATATCAGTGATTGGAAAGCCAGTTCATTTTATGCTGCCACCATCTATGGCGTACACTTGGATTTTATCAATACGTCTGCTCCACATATGTATATTGATTATGCAAATCCGCTTATTGTGATATATTTGAAGCTTTACAAGATTTTCATGAATTTTCCTTTATGCATAGCAGCATGTGTTAGCTTTTTATCAGCATATATTACTATTAAAATACATAGACAATATTAACTCCTTATAATTACTTTTTGTTTTCAGTATCACTTGTGGCATACTGTTTACATGGCATAAACATAGCCTGGTCTCAGCAGCTTTGTAACTTTTCCATCTAAATCAATGAACATTTTCATTTCAAACACACAAATAAACTGTATGTGTTACATGCAAATGCTTTAAAATCAATAAAATGCTGTGTGTACCAAATGATGACAATCTAGATCGACCAGCTGTGACACAAAACACAGAAACAACATAAAGGACAACTATGGTCAGGTCTTGTTCCTGCAGGCACAATCTAATTGTAAGAAGTTGACTGATAAAATGGGACATAAGGCCACGAAAATGAGATGCATTAAAAAAACATTACACGAGATACCCACTTCCCTGCTGAATCAAAATGACATGACAGTATTGATGTAAACATCACCCACAATCTTTTTGGTATCATCATGTGGCTTGTGGTTCAAACATTTGAAAAGAGTTTGAGTTTGTGTAAAAATACATTGTTGTTGTGTGCGAACTTTGTTTGCATATGCAATAACTTTCAGGAACTCAATCAATTGTTGGAAAAAGATACAAGGAACAGAATATGCATCAGATCTCAACAACCTTGTTACATTAATAGAATGTCCAATGAAATGTCACTGCAGGACCAGTTTTTTACCCATATCCCTGAGAGGGCCTACCCTTGCAATTGGAAGTCATACTTTGTAACAGATTTTTACCAATTATATGAAAACCCGCAGGTACTTTCGGACCTACATCTACTATCGTGGCAACCTTCTCTATTAATTTCCAACTTTGACTCAGTGACGGCTCTTGGCTCCTGTGCGCACTGGTGCGACTTAATTCATAGCCTGGGGGTAGCCTCAGTGTCTGATATAATATTCCTATTCTGGGGCCCACTGCTGCCAACAGCTGGTTACTTCAAGGTGTTGTATTTACATTTTTAGGTAATGCTCACTCTGGAAAGGTCCCATTATATATTTTATATTACATTCATACAACAAATCAACCTTCTGTTAACACTATTCACACATATTTTGGATACTACCTCTCCAAAATATCAAATCAGGACAAACCCACATGGACTTGGCTGCCATTTTGAAACTTGTGGATTTGCACCCAATGGTTTGTAAATGAGGATAGTATTCAGACAATCTTGAGGGGTTATAATATATGAAACAAAAAGTACATATTTTGCAAATAATTCATAGCATCAATTATGATATGTTATAAACTGTGGCCATGATTCACTTTGATATCCAAATCAAATGTATTTTTGTGTGACTGTCCCGCAATGCATAGCGCTTGTTCAAAATGGTGCATGATTTGCCAGGTTGAGGTATCGTGTCACATTTGGATTTGTAACTGACGATGATAACTGCTTCACACACAACTGAGCTGGCAAATTAAAGTTAAGATAGTATTAAAGTCAATGTTTGCCCTGGTAACTTGGAGAACGGACAGCTGGAACCAAGTGAAATATCACAATTGGAAAACGATCACCGAACAACCAGGACTAGGCTGTTTCACAACCATGGCTATGCCTTATTGAACTCCGTGTTGCCATGCCTTTTTCCCGGTCCAAGTTAACCCTCCCTTCCAGACAAGTTGAAATAAAATGCTGTTTTTGAGTTGACTTTACTGCAAAATAATGACACACAACTGCCACTTTCTCCTTAAAATCTTTCTGCCAGAATCGATTAATTTTTATTAGGAAAGTGCGGCTTGGAACTGGGGGGGGGGGCGGGGTTTGTATGTTGCATAAAATTTATTTGAGGTCGGGATTGAGCCTTTACACAGTACCTCCTTTGACTTCAGTTTAAGTTGTTACCTGGGCACAGCTGGAGGCACTTGTCATATGTATAACAAGAGGCCCATGCAGCTAATGCTCTGCTGGCACAGTGGCTATATTGCACCTGTTCATTCAAAGTTGCGAGTCCTCAAGTGGCTTCTGAACATAAAAAGCTTATGTAAATTTAGTGTATAAAATGTCCATCAGATGGCACTTCACTCCACATGTAATCATAGCTTATTTGTGCAATTCCTGTGATAAATATTGTTGCATGTGCCAAGACAACAATCAGCAGGTCCTTAACTTTACGCCTCAGTGACCTTGGGACAGAAGATCATGGTCACCCACATTATGTAATACAAGAGGCCCATAGGCCTGGTGCTGTGCTGACATTGCCATTGATGTCCAAGCTACACCCTGCCATTACAAAATCCCCCCTTTCAACTTAACAGGCATGGTGACCTCAACCATGCCTCATAAAAATCTATCAAAGCCACTGATAATATATCAAATTCTAGCTTTGGACATTGCATCATCAGTATCACTAGCAACTTGGACTTTGACTTCCCTCACAATCCCACTAAATTTGGTGAAGATCTGCCTGAAAATTAAAGATGCTAGAGTGTTCACAAGATTTTCACACATTGACCCCTAAATTACATAATGTAGGTGCCACCAATATCAAAAGGGACCTAGATTTTCATACATCCTATACGTCATGGAAGTTATATTGGGCTAACTTGAAAACTGTTAATGGTATTGTGCTAATGAGCAAAAGTTTACGGATGGATGGACAGACATGAGCGGTGGCATAAGCTCTACCACTTTTGGTCAGCAGAGCTAAAAATGCTTGGTACCCAATTTTTTCCATATACATGTCTGCACCACATTACTTTAATCTTCGATGGGTTTTCTTGGAAAAACTGTAAATTGCTTTATTTATGCATGTTTAAATTTTGGCGTTTTGCGTATTTTTGACATTTCACAGCAGTTTTAATTTCACTATTTTAAACCTTACTCCTGTTCAAACAATGTTAAAAATACTATTTCATGGTAGTTTGATTTTCAAGGTTTTATGACATCAGCAAAATAAGCAAAAATAGGAACACAGCAAAATTAAAGCAGTTAACAGTACTTCTATTTACAATTTACTTGTCCTTGAAGAAGGGAATCAAATGACCAACTGCGCAACAGGTTGACATATCTTACCTTGGCTGCCAGTAGGTGTGGCACAATATCGGCATTACACGATAGGTTGACGAGTACCTTCAGTGCCTGAAGTCGGACAGCTGGGCTGCCCTTGTCCACAAACTCGTACAGATGTTGTACCACCTTGGTGTAGGGGGTATGGTAGTTTGGGGTTACAGACAGGTTGGTTAAGGCTTGAAGTGCAGTCAGCTGGATTGTCTCGGAGCTCTTGTCCGACACCGTAAAATCTATCAAGGCGGGGATACAGTCCTGTAAACACATCACAAAGTGGACTAAGACATACAAATCTAATATTTTTGTCTTGAGCAAGTCTGTCAGATCTCGTGAGGATGCACAGAACATAATCTTGGTGACACACAAATATATTCTTTCCAGGGTATACCTGCATGAGTAGAAATTGAAAAAATAATTTTATTTTATCTATTTTATTTTATTTGTTTTTTGTGTTAGCCCTCTGGGCTACTGCTGATTATGATTCTTGAAATTTACACTGTGAATATCTTATATGTTTCCAGATATTTTAACCCTTTCCCCCCTAAACCAGCTAAAATGACAGCTGGTGGTCAAACGTTGTCTGCTTCAGTCTTTTGAACTAATTTCAACAACCTGACTGAGAATTGTATATGAGACTTATTACAATCACATGGCCCAGGTTAACAACTTTCCTGGGCTTGGCTTGGGCACTTACAAACATTGACCATATGGAAGGATGGATGACTCAAAAGCAGAGGGGAACCATAAAAATTAGTAAAGCATGACATATTGAACAAAATTAGTATAGATGCACAAAATTAAGGTACATCCCAACCAAGTTAATGACACATCTGGGCAAAAGTTTTTTGACAGGTAAAAAATTTACTGGTGCATATATGACTGATGATGGACAGATGATCACCCATTCTACATGATCAGCTGACTGACAAAATTAAACCACTAAATATACTTATAAATGCAAAATGTGTGCCAATAATTACATCCATTGCAGTCAAGAATTTTTAATTGTTTGGGAGAGACATGCACAGTAACTCTTTGGCCTGAAAAGGAATGAAAAACAATATTGTGTGTACTCTTGTTCATTATACAACACTGCATGTATGCATCATGTATATAGCCTCAATTTTTTTTTTTGCTTATATATATATATATATATATATATATATATATATATATATATATATACACGTATATATACATACATATATATACATACATATATACATACATATACATATATATATACATATATATATATATATACATATATACATATATATATATACATACATATATATATATATATATATATATATATATATATATATATATATATATATATATATATATACACATATACATGTATATATATATATATCATGGTTTATTTGGTGCCGCTGCATATACACATACATGTACATGTATATCTATATGTATTCCCATCGCAAATTCTAAATCCTTGATCTTTCATTGATTTTACACCAGTATTAGGAACCAAATTTAATGGAAAAGATAAAGTGATATATAACCATAAACAGAACAATGGTAGATTCTGTATGGTCCTGCATAAACTAACCATTATATATTTGACCAAATGTCAGGCTTTGTTGAAAGTCATTGATTTTGGCTAAATCTTTACAGCTGGTGGCATTAAGAAACATCAGGCCATATTTACTTAAGTCACTGGTGCCAGACACACAGAACTGTATATAACTGGACAGAAACAGTGCTACAATTGACACTGTGACAATTTATAATGATACATGTACAATAAAAGAAAAATAACTAGACATACCTTCAACGCAAAGCGTTGACTGAAGGGACCGCCATTTGCTCAAATAAGATCATAATGACACCAAAATCTAATCATGGTGACACCAAAATCTAATCAGTTCATATTGTCATATGAGACAATTATACTGCAAAATGTGAACAAAATACACGGAAGCATTCTAGAGATATCTAGTAATGAGCCTTAATGAACATGTAATTAGGCTGCCATTTGCTCACATTGGGTCATGATGACACCAAAATCTAATCATATCATCCTGGCATACAAGATAATCATACTATAAAATTTGAGCAAATACATTGAAACATTCTGGAGATATAGCAGTAACGAGCCCTGACAAACATATAATTAGACTGCCATTTGTTCAAATTAGGTCATGTTGACACCAAAATCTAACCAGTTCATCTTAGTATGCTAGATAAGCATACTGCCAAATTTGAGCAAAATACATTGGGGCATTATGGATATACATGTAATACAGTAACAAGCCCTAACAAGCATGTAATTAAGCTGCTATTTGCTCAAATTAGGTCATGGTGACACCAAAATCTAATCAGTTCATCTTGCCAGGTAAGGTAAGCATATTGCTAAATTTGAGCAAAATACATGGAAGCATTCTGTAGATATGGCTGTATAGAGGATGTGCACAACCAGATGGACGGATAGACAACCCGAAAACAGAAAGCATTCCCCCTATGGGGCGGACCCTTAAAAAATGATACATGTATTGACATCATCCAACAGTACATTTAATGGCTGTCAAAATGGCCGACATTGGTGCTTCATTCAAAAAGACTTCAGCTGAAAGGAAAACATACTTTGCTTTCAAACTTACAGAAAAACAAAAACATAATGGTCAGAACAACCTCACGCCCCCCTTGGCCAAGGTAAAATATGATGACCCCTGTGACCCTGGAAACAGATCATGGTCGATGAATGTCAAACTGAGCCAAGCTTTAAATGAGATGCTTCCATAGTACTACATTCATGATATTAGCTCAAGTTGTTCAAAAGTTGTTGCATTTGCAAGGGTAAAAATATGGTGATGCAATGGTGACAGATGGACATACACAGACAAGATGACAACAATACCCCATCTGGAGCCAATGATTTTCTGGGTTTTTTTCCAAAACCAAAGCGGAATTGTACATTTTTTTCATCCTTGAAACAGAATTTGATATTTTTTCTTATATGAATTATATATAAATATATAGCAGTGAAACGGAAGTTGAAAATTTTTTGCTGATGAAGTAGAATTCCTCTTTTTTTGAAACAGAAAATCATTGGCCCTACCCATCACGCTGCACAGGTAAAAAATGAGGAAGGTAGAAATTTTATGTTTTGATCATCTCATTCCATTTTACTGTAATGTATGTATGTATGTATGTATGTATGTATGTATGTATGTATGTATGTATGTATGTATGTATGTATGTATGTACATATAACCAATTTGACCAGTTCCTGATTGGCTAGGCAAAAAGATTGCAAAACTGATGAAAAGTTCATTTCTCTGCACAGAGAAGACATTGATATAAACAGTAACCATCATATTTCCTATAATGAATTTGACTTTGGTTTACACTGTAACTGTTCAAAAAAAAGAAAGAAAAGAAGGCAAAAAATAATTGTAAGCACCAATATTGTATTTGTGTCTTTTTGTCCAAAACCACTTCCTAGTACATGTAGTCATTACCCTATTCCGCAGTCCGAACTCTTTACCAATATGTCAATTTTTCGCAACCTTACCCAGAGCAAAAACTGTCAAGATTAGGTATACTGCCTAAAAATACAAAATACCAATGGCTGGCTTGTGTGCCTGTATACTGAAAAAAAACTATTCACTTTTGTTATACCCTGGCATGATGTACATGTCAATGAGAATATATACGTGGTATATGCATTACAACTGCATGTCACAATATCAGAATTTCAGAATGATAGTTATTACTTTGCAAGGTTAAGAACCACAGCAAGTAAGGCCACACTATGGGGGGGGGAGGGGGTTAACTTGGGCTCTGGGGTTTGCATAGCTGCTGTAAACCTTGCTTTTCTGTTTGCACTGTTGATTTGGTGTTGGAAGTTCAGCTAATCGTAAACAGCAATATTTGATGAAGCATATTCTGGTACATGTAACGTCAAAACACTTTGTATCTGTACATCCTCCTCCAGATGCTTTAACTCAATCCATACCAGTCCCTGATTTTTCCGTATATCTACCTAGATTTAAGACAACAATTGCATATTTAAATTCTTCATAAAAAGAGCTTTTATTCAAGTACCAACATGCCTATAGTCTAAAGTAAGTGGTTCTGGCACTGCCTGGCAAGTCACCACAGTATGAAATAAGTTAAATCTGCTTTGACCCTTTTCCCCTTGAATTAAGCCTGAGTCAACAGCTTTCGTTTAAGCAAAGTTACAATTTTCATTCAAACTTTTTTTCGTTTACACTAAATTAACAAAAATCCTTGAAGCAGACGACATTTACCTGCAGTCAGTTTGGAATGGTTCATGGGAGAAAGGGTTACACAGCTGGCATAAACATTCTAACATTAGCCATGTGGCCCCTTGCCAGTCCAGTGCATGGACTAGCGCACTGATCACCACCTACACCTACATGTACCAGTTGTCACAGGGTGTTCACTATTATGATACAGTGGTTCTCCCCCCCCCCACCCCCAAAAAGGCCACACTAGAAATGATGCCTTATCAAAAATATAAAAATTGTTGTCTGAGCTCATTTTCCCATGTTTTGTGCCGCTCATTTTACACATAAAGTGCTAGTTTGAAGAAACTGCATAGTTTAATCACTTCAGGAAATGATGCCTTATCAAAAATATAAAAAATACTGTCTGAGCTCATTTTCCCATCTTATGTACTGCTCAATTAACACATAAAGTACTAGTTTGAAGAAACTGCCAGGTTTAATCACTTTAGGAAATGTTCCTATATATTTCCATGGTCCCTATTCAGGCCTATTGGAACAACTATTCTGTTGTTCTAATTCTAACAAGCCTAAGATAAGCACTGGTTGACTCGTAGAGTCACCAACTTTTGAGAGTTTCCTTATTCGGAAAACTTCTTTTTTCAAAGAAAAATTCTTTAGAACAAACATCATATCTAGCAGGAATATGCACATCCAGCCACCACTGAAACATAAACAATAGCACATGTTTTATGTACCAACGTGGCTATCCCATATATAAAATAGGCAAATGCAGTTTTTTCTAACAGTTTGGTTTCGTAACTGATGATGAGAAAATATCTCCGAAACTAGTCTTACATCAATACCAAAAAGCCTCTTCCATCTACGGCCTTAGTCCTGTCAGATTTGTTTATTTCTTGTCTCAGACAAGATGGCAGGAGGCAAAGAGCAGCCAGAGGCACAATATGAGCATACTACCACAAACTTCGGGGAATTCTCAGTGAATTCTCTGGTGACGGCAACCTATGAGGTCTCCACAAGTACCATTGTGTTGATCTCCACCAGTGCGACCTGTGAGGTCCTTACAAGCAGGGCTGTCCTACTGGAGCATTGTAGCAAAATTTTGCTACAAAGACCTTCAAAACTGCTACAGATTTTCTCCAAAATAAGTGTTTCTTATGGAAAGAAATGGAAAAAATGCTACAAGGAAAGAAAATTTTGCTACAGAGATTTTCAGCTGGACAGCACTGACAAGAACCATTGTGTCATCTCCACCAGTGCAACCTGTGAGGTCTCCACAAGTACCACTGTGTCATCTCCACCAGTGCCACTTTTTTGTCTTCTACATCAGCAGCTACTCAACACACCAAGAGTGTAATACATTACACCACAGACCTCACCTCCACCTTCTCACTGGAGATGGGGAGACGGAATTGATGAGACAGAACCTCTCATGTCTTCCGTCACACAAGGGATTTCCCTGGTTGTGACATTAGCGTCATCCAGAGCCACTGCCCCAGATTCAGATTCCCCAATTTATGACAGTCAAGGGAAAGGGCCAGAAATGAAACAGAACTGGGTCAAGACAGACATGATAATAGGTTACCCATACTTTGCCCACCACAACCTAGTAGTGGAAATAGTAGCCATGATCCTGGCAGGGACCTGCAACAACAAAGGCAAGAGGAAAATTTAATTTTACCCAAAGCTCTTCAGAACTTTTGTAGCACTAGGAATGCCTTAGTCAAGGTAGAAAAGAAAGAGATATGCACTAAGTACTGCACGAAATGCATTGAAAATGACTTGATTCCACCAGAACTTGCTTACACTCCCAAGTTTCCACAAGGAATTATCCCAACTAGAAAATCCTTGCAGGTGTGGAAACAAACTGCAGCAAAGGCGAGTCAAGCTCAGCTCTTTATCTTGAAAGAGACCCACAATGAAAAACTCAAACCTAACCAGGCCATTACCACAAACAAACTAGCAAACCTCCAGTATTGCCATGGGTCTGACAAAGAAGGTGTGGGCAAAGCTACAGACATACTGACACAACTAATAGAATGACAGAAAGCTAAACTGTTAGTCAGAATGGAAAAGAACATCTCTTTTCAAATTAAAGAAAAACAAGAAAAGGAGACAGAGAACAATGGCCACCTCTTTCTCATGAAACGGGCGCCCAGGCAAGACTCCTCTCTGTGATGACATGGAGGAAACGAGATTACCTCACGTTGCCCAAACACCAATGTCAGCAGACAAAACCAATGGAGAAGCACAGGCCAAACCAGGAAGAGGAAGTTAGACAACTCAACCACCGAGAGGTATCAGTCCCCAAGAGGCAGAAACACCCAACGTCAGCGGTCACCCCTGAGACAGAAGAGACCACCCCAGGAACAGGAAATATCCCATCGCCAAGCAACCTCAGATTAAGCTCCAGCCAAATGGTAGCACTGACAAATTTGTTGTCAAGTCTGACCAAGAATGACAATCGTCACCAGGGTTAAGGACACAAATATGGCTGCCCCCAACCCAAGAAGGGCCTGAGCAATCAGAGATACTAAACACTCACTCATCACAGTTACAGTTTACTTCAGTGTTCAACTTGGATTTATGTTCCATGTTGGATGATGTACATGCATACGTTTGACTGTACAAAAGTTAAGAGACAATTTTTGTCTGGCTCTCATCATGTCAATCAGTCAACAAACATAGTGACAGCGACAAGCAATACAAATACTCTCTATGCAGAGACCCATGCAGATTCTCATCATGAACAGCTGAACATGATGAGTACAGAGGGTCGGTAAGGGGTTTCCCGTGCTGGCGTCCTGGGCTTTTTATTTACCGTAGTGGCATACTGGAAGCCCTCTTGTTTTACGTACTTCGTACTATCCAAAATTTTGAAAGATTTTTATTTTCCGTACTGCGTACTCTAGAAAAATAATTACCTGTACCAGCATACCGAAACCCCCCTTACCCCCCTTCAGTACAGTCAAACCTTCATTCAACCTTTGTAGAGCAAAAGTTAAAAACATTCACATGTATGATTTTAACAATTCGAACAACATCAGAGATAATAGTGATCTACTTATCCCTGAAGATCTAATAGTCAGTCAATCAGACTATGAGCTTACAGAGTCACAGAGAATAGTGCTCAATAAGGGTTTGAATTTTTGTCCCATCCCAAGAGAACCAGATAAGGGGGAAATTAACAGTGACTTTGTAAGATTTTTCAGAATTTTAAAACTTAAGTGTTTTTTTCAAAACCTTGAGGAAATCCACGGATCTCAAAATGTACAATCTGTAGCAACCTCCAATGCCAATTCCAGTAAAGCTTCAGATATAGACTTATTTGCCCACCCAACTGACAAATCTAAAATACCAAGCACTTTCATGCCTACTGAGGCAGAACTAGCAGACCCAAAACTAGAAACTTTTTGTAGGTCGATCAAACAAAATCTGACTAAATTACAACCAAGAACTCCCAGGGTAGATAACCTATCTAGGGATGAAACACCAGTCTGAAAGAAGTTCAGACTAACTCAGACATAGCGTTCAAAAAAGCAGATAAAGGCTCAGCCATCCTGATACAAAACACAAATGACTACATAGCAATAGCTATGGACCATTTCTCAAACACAGACCACTATAAAAGAATGAATAACAATATCACTTAACACACAATGAACGAGTCAAATCTACCCTGAAAGACATACTAGACAAGAAAAAAGCAAAAGTTCAGTCATCTAACTATTTATACATCACTGAACCGAGGATACTCAGAATGTATTTCTCACCAAAAATACATAAAGCACTTATACCTCCAAGAGGGTGGGAAAGAGGTTTCCCGTACTGGCATATTGTGGCTGTTTATTTACCGTAGTGGCGTACTGGAAGCCCTCTTATTTTACGTACTTCGTACTATCCGAAATTTTGAAAGATTTTTATTTTCCCTACTACGTACTCTAGAAAAATAATTACCTGTACCAGCGTACTGAACCTCCCCCTTACCCCCCTTCCTCCATCTGTCCACCCAATACTCAGTGCAAATAAGTGTCCTACAGAACGCATATCAGCCCATGATAATTTCTTTCCAAAACCACCATAAAAAAGTTGGAAGAAAATTCCTAGTTATATCAAGGACACTGCAGATTTTGCAAATAAAATTGAGGCATTACAAGCATTACCAGAAAATGCCTTTCTGGTCACATATGATGTACAATTATTGTACGCTAATATTCCAACCACTGAAGACCTACACAGTGCTACCAGGGTTCATTAGATGTACATGTACAATCATTGTACACTAATATTCCAACAAATGAAGGCCTACACACTGCTGCCAGGGTTCATTAGATGTACATGTACAATCATTGTATACTAATATTCCAACAAATGAAGGCCTACACACTGCTACCAGGGTTCATTAGATGTACATGTACAATCGTTGTATACTAATATTCCAACAAATGAAGGCCTACACACTGCTACCAGGGCTCTGCTACATCATAGAGTCCACACAGAAAAACCTGCAACAATTTTAAGTTCAACAATGATCAGTACCTCCAAGTCAGTGGTTTAGCTATGGCTACCAAGGTAGCTCTGTCATTTACCAATCTTTTTATGGCAGATTTGGAAGAAAATTGTTTACTCAAGTACATAATTCCACCATTAGTCAGATGGTGATTTGATGATGACATATTCTGTATATGGACACACTCAGAAAAAGAATTAACTGATTTTGTTGAATATCTGAATTCTTGTTATCCAAGAATCAAATTCACGTGCAATTGATCAAAAAGCAAAATAAGTTTTCTAGACACCACTGTAAAAACTGACTCAGAACATAGGGTATAACACAACGCTCTATCTTAAACCCACAGACACTCATACTTGCCTATATTTCAGGTGAGCCCATCCCAGACACTCCAAAAATACAGGGTCATACAGTTAACTCCTTGCCTGCAAAGCAGACCAAGTTCCGTGTTACTACACTTGGTCTGCCCTTCTTTGACAGGATTTTATTTATAGTAAGGGAAACAGAAGTATACTCTGACCCTCCCCCTAGACTGAGACACCAATCAGGAAGATTATTATGGCCTAGACCAGTAACAGCCTCTGGTCCCTAGTATACTGAAGCCTGTTGCCATAGTAACCACAATTGGTCTTCAGCCGGTAACTACTGAGAACATTACTTTTCAAGATATGGAATTTTATATTTTAAAACACATTTTGGCTCATAATTTCAGTCAAATTATAGGTGGCACCACTAGTATCATTGGCAACTTATGACTTCCCCCATAATTCCACCACATTTCATGAAGATCCATTAAAAATTAAAGATGCAAGAGCATTTGCAAGATTTTCATATTTCGACCCATATATTACATAATACTATAAGTAGCACCACCAATATCAAAAGGAACCTGGATTTTTATACACCCAATAAGTCCTGAAAGTTATACTGGGTTAACTTGAAAACTGTGGATGGTATCGTACTAACAAGCAAAATTTTACAGACAGACGGATGGTCAGACATGAGCGGTCACATAAGCTTTGCAACCTTTGGTCAGCAGAGCTAAAAAACCTCCCTACACTGAACACACATTCAGCACATTTTTGTGTATTTGCACTGAGTAATTACTGATAAGGCTGACACTAAACAGATTAACTTCAAAGACAGACTTAATTGCCAGCAGCAGCAGAAACCAGCCACAGGCAAGCTGTTGAACACCTGTTCTCACTTCTATAGATGGCAACAACAGAATGAAGGGTGAAAGTGTCAATGGTACTTAACACCTTGCTCCTGTCCTCTCAGGGATAATAAGACTAGTTTCCTGTGTTTTCTTTAACCATTCTTAAAAAAACAATAAATTACAAATTAAATCACTATGTTTGTCTCACTATAATGGAACATGATATTAACATATGCACGTGCATTAATATGAAGAGACACTGTATGTTCTTTAATAATATACTGATACATGCATCTCAACTTTCCTCTTATCATAGCCACTACACCTTTCCCAAATAATAGAAAGTTTCAACCTTTATTTGTTTGCTGTTCATTTGTTTAATGATGTACATTTAGTTAGCATGAGTATCTCCCAACATATTTACCTCAGCTGGTATCTCTAGAGTATGGTTGGTAAAGAAAAGAAAAAAAAAATGGTAAAACAAGAGGCCACAATGTGGAAACCTCCCTAAACTGAACACCTCCCTATACCAACACTTTTGTTCGGTCCCAAGGGCGTTCGGTATAGGGAGGTTTTACTGTACACATACCTTCATCTCAAACATTAATGACCATACATGTACACATACATGCCACTAAAATTATTACCTTAATCACCTTTATCATTTCCATAAGGTCAAGTTCCTCGTAAATTCTTTGTAATTTCCCAGTACACACCTACTGCACTTCCATCATAACATTTTCTTTGCATGCTTTTACAATGCATCATATTTGGTTACCTACATGTACATGTAATTAGAAAACTCCACCAGACTAAACTCATCAATAATTGAGACTACAGGTAGTGAGCTCAGCCACAAGACGAAGGCATCCCAGAGTCACTTGTGTATTCTACCAATGAAAACTCTTTGAGTGCACGAATTGTTACATTTGTGCTTGGCAGATATTATATAATCACTCTTCGTGGAATAATTATGATTAATGGAAAAATTCTCTGTCAGATATCCTCAACACTCCATGTATCTTACTATAAAGGTCAGAGGTAGAAGACTACAACATATTTACAGGCTGCTTGGTTTATTAAAAGTATGGAAATACATTATGCGTTTTATCTCATTGAGGCGTTAAGACATTTATGAATGAATATGAAAATGTTAAAACTCAAAAATCATCACTCACATGAGTTCTGTTCAGTAATGGTACAAAATTAATTTTATACAGGACATCCATATTAACTGCAGCACTGCTTTGGCCCATATCACTCAATAAGAATGTACCTTTACGTACTGACAGATCCCTTTATAGAAACAGAGCAAAATGTGTTGCTTTTGCAAACATCATAGCAATAATTAACTGTTTCAACAAGAAACAGGCTGCTTTACAAAAACAGCAAGATGGACACAAACCTGCATGCAGATCCTCAGACATTCTTTATTTTATTTTTTATTTGGGGGGGGGGGGGGGGAGGGGGGGCATCTCATGGATATGGGCCAAGTGTGCCCTGTCCAGAAAGGCTGAAGGCTCATCACAACACTGTCAACAGGCGCCAGACTCCTGCTTTACTATGCCACTGTGAACTGCCTCTCTGTCACTGGTAGCCCAGAGACTCCAAGCTAACCTATGTTAAAAGTGGGAGATCTCCTCCTGAAAAGCGGGAGGGTGAGTGCTGAAGGCGACAAGCATAGCTACGGGGTCTGGAATCATGCTCCCCCATCAAAAATTAGAAATTTGCACCTTCATTTCCTGCATTTTGAACCATTTTAGGCACCATCCTAGACATATTGCACCTGTAGATAGTACAACTTTACAGCCACCAATGGAATAATGCTTCTTTTTTTTTTTTTTTTTTCAATTTTACAAAAAGCAGGAGACATTTTATAAAAAGCAGGACAGTGGGAGATTATGTAAAAAAAAAAGTGCAAAAAAGCTGGAGATCTCCTGCCGAGCAGGAGACCTGGAGGCTGTGGTAGCCACAAAGGCAACAGAGTTCAACACAGTCAGGAGTCCGTCTTACAGCGTGATTGACTTGTGGGGATACAGTTCCAGTGATAGTACACTTGTCTGAGCAAGACAGGTTCAGTGGAGCCTGGTTGCTGCCACAGGCAATCGTGGACAGAGTTCATGCTGTGTCATGGTTGACATAGTCAGTGTGTAAGTTACCAGGGTACATGTACAAGTTCCAGTAACCTGTATTGCATTGGCCACTCAGGGACTTCAAAGAAATGGATCAGGACCGGCTCAATTACACATATAGATTCCTTTGAACTTCCTACAGACAAAATTTAGATGATTCAACAGAATAAACATATATTGACTGTGTAAACTGATGATGAAAGTATACAGAAAACTGATGGACAGAAAACAGGAATGTAATTAATACCAAATGGCCTTTACAAATGCATCACTATAACTCACAACTGCTAGATGGCGTGTGAGTTCAAAAGTCCTAGTCGCATCCTGAAATTACACATTGTGTTTGGCATGTGATGGAGACATGATTTGTTTGGAATAAATATTCTTGATTACTACACAAGTTAGTATCAGTCTTGGTATATCTGTCAATACACCTGTATCATGGGGGCGACAGGGTCAAAGATTTTGGTGGGAAATTAATGTGCAAGTCTCATACTTTGCATACGGGGGGGGGGGGGGGGGGGGGGAGAGAGGATAAATACAGTTTACTCTGCTCTATTTTCTTGATGAAATTACCATCAAAATAAACACAGTAATTTTTTTCAACACACATTTGATACTAATTCTTTCACAACAAATGAAAAATGTCTGAATCTCAAAAATATATAAACCAGTAAATAAATAAATAAATAAATAAATAAATAAATAAATAAATAATTAAATAATTAAATAAATAAATAAATAAATAAATAAATAAATAAATAAATAAATAAATAAATAAATAAATAAATAAATAAATAAATAAACAAATGTCTCCACAGCACCCTAAAAGTTTGACATGTTGACAGAATTTCATGCAAAGATTACAGTATGTACTGCAATATGCAAACTAGAAAAAATAAATTTGCTCTGGAGAAAATCTAAAATAAAAAATAGACAGACAGATAGGTAAACAGATAGATAAACACATGAATAAATGAGGGAAGAAAGAAAGAAAGAAAGAAAGAAAGAAAGAAAGAAAGAAAGAAAGAAAGAAAGAAAGAAAGAAAGAAAGAAAGAAAGAAAGAAAGAAAGAAAGAAAGAAAGACCTAATGTATGCAATACAAAAAATTGTTACTCTACATAAACAATCAGCCAGAAAAATGAAGGATAACCAATACAAACAAAATCCACTAAGATTTGAACAAACCCTTCATCACAAGTCTCAGGTGTTTCCAACTGAGCAATGAAGTCCACTGTTGCATTGTGCTGACTAAATTGCCACAATGATCACAGATTCAAAACATTATGGAGGTACAGACATTTTCTTTAGACTGAGCCTGTCACTGTTCACGGAATAAAGCCCATTGAGTTGAGTATTTGTTTCTTGAACAGACCAAGTTCCATCATTAGTATCTCCACTCTATGTGGAGAGGTGGATACACATGCTTATTGGTCTCTTTAGGAGGCAACTTGAATATACTATTTACATCAAACACAACTTGGTGTATGACTTCTCTTCTATAGCAACATACTTCCAATACACTGATATGTACTCTTGACTGACTTTTATTAATATTTCACAGCACCACCCACTGAACAAATTTGGAATTGACAGAAAGGACACTGCCACCAAGTGTGAAGAAAATAGGGCCAGTGATTTTGGAGAAGTCTATTGAACAATCTTGGAACAGTCCCACTCAAGGTTCATCTCCACAAAGTTCTGGAAGGATCTCACTAATGTTTTTTGGGAAGTTGACAGTGTGAATTGTCAATGGACAGACAGACATCAGATGCAGTCCCATCCTACAAGTGAAGGCGAGTGACAAGTCTGCTGAGATAAACACTGGCATTCAGACACCCATAAAACAGATCTATTTTATGGACGTATGTGACAGACAGTAAGCATGCATACCATTGATCTTCGGCAAATAAACTGGGTTACAGTCGTAGTGCCTATTGGCATACAATTTCCAATGCTACATTGCACATTCATCATGCTATGATGACAATGAAACTGATTCCCATTGTCTGCCATTCTTTGTACCAATCATCTCCTCATTGAAGATGTTTGGGTAGTGCTATCCATTAGCTAAATACCCAGTGGCTAAAAAGATGTGATTTTGGCTAACACAATTTTCAAGTTCAAGCCAAATTGCTCAAGAACATTTCAAAATTAAGTCATTTTTTCAAGCAAATATTTATCATCTTGTATTTAATAATTCACATTTATTGAGCACAATTTTAAAATGTAAATGTTGCTCATGATTTGGCTGACATGATTACTATATGGCTAATGACATTAGTGTTACTTCAAATAATTATTTTAGCACCTAAATCATGACAAAGAAATTATAACCAGACACCCTCTCTAGTCAGACATGTGAAGTCAAATCTAGCTTTCTGGAAACCATTATACTTGGTTAATTACCTCACTGTCACAATATAACATACACATAAACCCTTTAGCTACAATTAACCCCTCTGCCATGATGTATGTAGTCATCCCACTTCGTAACCTCCAAACAGTTTTGGTTGGTGTCAGTTTTTACACATGCATGAGTACAATTTATATCTAATACATATGGATCATAGTTCTCTCTGTTTTCCAATGGTTTTGACACCTTTACAGAAAAAATCATCTTCCGAATAAAAATGTTGCCTAAATTAAATGGATTGAGTTTATTTTTTTCATGAATAAAATAGTGATGATATTGATTGATTGGACTAGTCTTCCATGTAAATAATACAACATAAGACCTGTTGCTCAGTCAGGCATGAAACCTTCAGGCAGCACATGACCCATCTACCTCAGCATCATTTCCCAGAAACATACACCTCTACCTCCTCCAAAACTATATTTACACACTTGGAATTTTGACTGCCAGGAAATAAAATATTCTGACCTTCACCTTAAAAGTGAAGGACACACGTGCATACCTGTGTAGGGGAATCACAATGGGTCACCTGAATGATCGTGCGGTAACCGTTTGTAGCATCCGCAGGCTGTGGAGAGCAAGAACCATCCCGTGTTACATTACATCGCCATCCATTCATAATGTCTGCCACATCATTGCTGCAGACAACAGCCAAAGCTTGCCTTGTTTTTCAACTTTGATATTGAATATACATTGTAGCTCCTTAACGCTTGAGTCATGTTGTTGTTCTCTACTTCAATGCTGCCGGTTCCGCTCGATACAATTGGTTTACAATCAGACCAGGGGCTGTCATCTACAGCACGATCAATACTATATTGGCCTGGCTGTTTCCGAGATCATAGCAGGAGTAATTATTTCATGCTTGCATGCATGTAGATGGTGTATAGCAGCTGATATACAGATAACATATGGGACTGTTCCAAGTTTATGTGTCACATCTCACCTCTGTATTGTCACACCAATGCCAGTCATTAACCTCCCCCAGACAAGGCCAACTTTTACTGTTTTAATTTGTCCTCTCTTAAACTGTGACATACTTTTACCCTGATGCCAACAGAGTTTTAATCTACTGTCCTGGACTCATACCTTGTGGACAATCAGCCCAATACCACAACCTGGTTTCTCTTTCTTTCTCTCCCTTCTTCCCTCTCTTTTGTTCAAGTTTTGGCCATGTACAGTGATCGGGAATTTCAAAAAACAAAAAACAAAAAAACAAAAACAAAAAAAACCTGTTGATTTGCAACATTTCATCTCCAAGATACTAAACAGTTCCTAATGCTACATCTTTACCAGGCCAAAATGTCCACTTAGGACAGGCAGCCAGGCCCACATACTGCAGGGGCTGCTAGCCACGCTCACTAAAGCTCATGTGCTTCACTGACTTTATGGAGCATTCAGCTAGAGTATTATTCAATTAGAGCTACTTGCTTTAGTCGTTTAGCTCATTCAATTAGAGTAAGTCAACAAAAATATCTTGTAGAACACTCACTTTATTACAATGCAGGAAGACATGCTCTTATATGTGCACATTGCTTTTGGCAAGAAAAATAGTATTCTGAAGAGAGAGGTTTGCATAAAAAAAGTATATCTACATGTATAAATATATATATATGAATGAGAGAGAGAGAGAGACAGAGAAAATTATTGCATACAAAATTCCCTTTTCAAGTGCCCACTCCCATGTAAGACAAGTGCTTAAGGGAGAGTCCATTTACATGAAAACTATAAGGAAATCAAAAGGGGACCTTAGAAAATTGCCCCCTTAAGATAGACCTGGCCCACACAGACAGGCTTTGCTGAATAACACATGCCCACATTTACTTTGTGTAATTGCTCAAATTGTTGTTTTTACTCCCAGAATATTCAGTTACTGATTCTTAGTTTCTGTTTCTTTTATCATACAAAATTAATTAAAGGTGAGACAGACAACATTATTTACATATAAATTATATACAAACTGCATTCTACCATATTAAATGATACATAATTTACATTTGGCACTCAGGATTTGTCTAATCATCAGTCATAATCTAACATCCATTTGCTTTACATTGCAATTTTCTGTATTTAGCATTTTTCTTCACATCAGAAATGGGTCCTTTTTATAAGTGGGGGGGGGGGCATTTCCCATTAAGTCTATCTTATCATGACTGAAAGCTCTGATTTTAAGATTTTTTGTACACTATCTCCAGCCTCAATTATTCTATGTACAAGAAATATGGAAGAACATCATCAGATGGCCAGTAAAAAGTTGCAACTTAATAACTGCAAACTGCTTGCTATTATGCAGAAACATAGGATTCCTAAATCTGGCTGCACAATTAAATTTCCAAATAAATTTTGCACTTAAAATTATATACTCCAAACAATAGCCCCTTTATGCAACTGGCATTAAAATTCACCTCCATGCTAAGAGGCCAAGATAGGGTGTGTGAGGGATGGATCTTTTTTTTTTTTTTTTTACCCTAGGCCACCTGTGTCACATAGCGACACAGGACCGTGGCAGACAAGTGGAGAGCCACATTATTATTATTATTATTATTATTATTATTATTACTACTACTACTACTACTACTACTACTACTACTACTACTACTACTACTACTACTACTACTACTACTATTTTTTTTTTTATTATTATTATTATTATTATTATTATTATTATTATTGCTATACCATTCCTAGACTCCCCAAAATTTTGTGTATTGGGTTGCGTATTCAGCTAAATACACATATTATGGTACCTGTCAAATTAGACCACCCTTGCTGCTGGCAAGGGTTTTTTTTTTATATTGCAGGTGGTCTTGACTTGCTGTCAACTTTGGCAGAGAAATATAACTGTCTTCAATTAAGATGTGGTCACCCACCTGGTGGTCTTTATGACAGGTTCCACTTTATAGTCAGTTTTCATTTTTGCAACATGGACCTGGTGTGACTCATTGTACTTCAAATTAGGCCTATGGCAGGCTGAGTAGGTTTTTCTGTGCCCCTGCCATTTTCATTTGTTGACCCCCTCCCCTCATGAAACAAGTAGGCCTTGGGGGAAAAAACATGGACAGAAGGATTGGAATTTACACACTTTAATGGCCTCCCATTTTAGGGCTATTCCGTGAAACTTCTACCAAATTTACTGAGGTGTGCTATGCAGGCAAGATTTAGCCATACCCTGACCATGGAAATGATTGCACTGGGCATGGAAAGCCATAATACATGTCTAATCTATGATCTGTAGCATCTCTGGTACCACCTGGTGGCTGGATGGCTGTCAAAAGTTGAATCAATGACCTCAGAACAGTAATATTACACAAACCTGTGCATTGTATGTTTATTAAAACTGAGTCAACAGCTTTCCTTGACATGCTATCTTGAAAGGTCTTATCCACAATTCTTTTTCAAATTCTTTTCCACTGCTGTTGAAATTAGTCACAAACATTGAAGCAGACAACATTTGGCCACCAGCTGGTTTTGTTTGGTTTAGAGGGAAAGGGTTAATCTGCAACAGCCATGATTATGCCAACCCCAAAAGGCACAGCTTTCAGTCAGTGTGGTGGCAGGAAAACATGCTGGCTGCACTGGTAGATGGCATGGGACTTTTAACTATTGGTAATTGTGACGTGCCCCTCAACAATTTAAATCAACATCCCCTCCCCAGTTCACAAGTTAATCATATCAGTGGCATGGTGACTGCTTGATACACCATAGCTGTATTTATGAATCAAGGAGGTAATATAAATAAACAGCTTGTCTGCAAGGCAGTCTGGTAAAAAGAGGAAACAAGAACAGCCACAGACTAACAATGAGCCCAGCACGCTACTTATGCTTCCAGTAAGTGTCCAGGCATGAGGAGTGGGCCAGGCAAACGTCATTGCTTCAGTGGCCCTCCTACCCCTGCATCATCCTGAGTGATTCACACACAGTTAACTCTTTTCAGTGCCAGGTCAGTCACAGAGTCAACAGCTTTACTCAGTGTGCTCTGCACTTGGAGTGCACTGCGGCAAGCTGTTAGCCTGTCTTCTCCGGAACCACCAGCGTCCCGGTACTTGAAAGAAGTCTTTTTACGAGGAACTTGACTCAGGAATCATTATAATAGTTGAGATGAGCACAACTCTTGTCCTGATTAGCACAGAATGGGTTAACTGCTGGGAAAATGGCCTCATTTGCTTGCCTCTCATGCAGCCTGCCAGCATTCAGACTCCTACATTTCACCTTTAATCAAAGTAATTCTGTTACTACATGAATGAGTGGACATGGCTGATAGGTGATGATTAATAACCAGTGGAGACAATCAGGCTTTACAGTTACCCCTAAAATTCATTGCCTGCTTACTCTAAAGCCCCCTGGAAAGGTCACAAATCTGTGGCCAGCTTGAGTAGTGATTTGAAAGGTGGAGAGATCATGTCTTCATAACTGCACCATGCATGGCATTGTGAATATCGATCAGCCCTGTTTTATTCCCAGGTTCTGACACAACATGTACATTCACATGTATTGCAGGCAGGTTAAAATCCCACATTTAGAAACATGCAAAATTGTACATGTATTAAAAAATACAAAATATTTACACAGAGTCCCCTTGTCTTGAGAGAACACTCGAATGAGAGACCACCTGTCTTGAAAGACCACCTTGTCAGGATACTCTGCCTTGTACGTTTGACCTTTTATACCTGCTGTGAAAGACCACCTGTCTTGCAAAACCACCATTTAGTCCTCTTTGAGGATGGTCCTTCATGACAGGTTTCACTGTACACACAAAAGTGAGTCCGTCCACCATGTAAGAGCCAAATGGCTGCATGCAGAACTGCCCTGCTGCGGAAAGTAACGCAGCAAGGAGATAAACTTTTAACTATGGTACATTTCAGAAGCTATTAGGCTGGACACAATATCACC
Source organism: Hermodice carunculata (assembly GCA_964020975.1). NCBI lineage: Eukaryota > Metazoa > Annelida > Polychaeta > Eunicida > Amphinomidae > Hermodice > Hermodice carunculata. Next base: position 70,056,273 of record OZ026622.1, on the reverse strand, counting down.
TTGATTGATTTGGGAAATATTCTTGACAAGAAAAAGTTCCAATTTTACATTTTGGTGAAATTCTAAAAACTATGTGTGCTGAATTCAACCGATCCACAACCAAAAACTGTTTAGTTAAGCAGTTCCACTGAACCCTGTGAAAAAGATCACAGAGAGCTGTCACTGATAATGGTTGACCGGTTCATAACATATCCTACAACATCAACCTCCTTACTTCTAGCAATCATTGCCAGACTTCGCTAAAAATACACAGCTATAATCAATACCACTCTCAGTGCTACAATATCCACTGATTCCTACAGCGTCGCCATTCGGAATCTGTAATGATATTGCCACCCACAATGCTTACTAATGTCTCAGTTTCTGCTTTATCGCTATACCTTATGGTCCATTCATTGGCCTTAGCTTCATGATTTCTCCAAAGATCAATGACCAAAAAGCAACTTTTATCTGTAAAACTTCCCTCATAACATGTGTACCGCCCACTTGTGAGAATTTGTTGAAGCTGAAGGCATAAGCAGCTTATGTCTACAGAGGTAGGTATTTCATTATTCATGACAGAGCCCATTTACTCAATTTTCTCTGAATTATACGGCAAAATTACCTGTGATATGAGAATAGTTATTGTTGCAGATTAATACAAAATTAATGCATGCACCGGAAATATTACGCAATTGATATTATAGGTTCCGCTTTTGAAAAGAGGATTGTAGACATTATCTTTCATTATGAGATTGTTTGGGAGAAATGAACCATGATCCGCTGAACAGTTGTCAGACCTGCTCGTAGATACAATCAAAGGGAAGAGGTAACTGAGCTTCCACATTGTTTAATTTATTTATATGCTCTTCTGCTGACTTTAAGCTCACACATGGGCAAGGTAATGTTCTTTACTTCAAAATTCCGTGTCCTTATCTTTAACTCATTCCACCCAAAAGACGCCTTTTCCCGCTAATGTCTAAATGTCGTCTGCTAATTGTATTTTTATTAATTTAAGAATTATTTTTTTCAAAATTTTGGATGAAACTTGCATGGAAGATCATTCCAAATTAAAGGCCCATGGTCAACAGCTTTCCTTGGCACACTCTGGGCACATTTCACCCAGAGCGCGCCAAGGAAAGCTGTTGACTGGGTCTTCTATCAGGGGGCAATGAGTTAAAAGCTTAATTTACAAGTAGCTTATGGAATTCAAAACTTTTGTTTATGCTCATCAACCTTGCTTGGTCAAGATTGCCTGGACTGCAGTCCCTACAATGGCATACCATCTGAAAAACCTACATATGTATTAAAAACAAGTGTCTTTAAAGAGAGATGGCCCATGACAACATGGCCAAATAATGAACACACAGACAGAATATCAGCAAGTCTTGACTGAGCAGTGCCACAACACAGGTGGTTTCTCCCAGAGAGCTGTCATCAGCCAGCACTGCAGCATAATTGCCGGAGACTCTACAGTGCAATTTAGATAATTAGCAGACCTTTATTGAGCAGAATACTACAGAATATGTCCATGTTCTCCACAGAAAGGCCCTGGGGCCAAATACAAGTAGTTGATAGGCTGTTACCCAACGGCAGGTGACACTTGATTGGTGAATACATGGCCTTGCCGGCCACTGCCTCTGCACCTTTATAGCTGCAGGGCTGGCCCTGGGCACTGGTGGCAGTTGTGCCCCACGAGATGGGCCTAAAGTGACCCAATTTTGACCTTGATCTGTGTCACAGGAACAAACACAGGCTGTGTCATTTTACTTTTTTCTTTTGCTTGTATCAACATACTTTTTTTTCAACATACATCAAACAAGCCGTTATTTTTTTCAAACTGTACCTGCAACTGTATTCATCTTCACTGTTGTTTGAGAGTCTTGAAAAATCCACAAAGTAAAATAAAAATCTCTTTTTGTATCAAAATTTTTTTACAAAGGAACACAAATTATCAATACACTGTTCAAACTCCACCAGGCACTTTATTTATCTGAAATGGCTGGTCATTTCTTGCAAAGTCTACAACCTGATGCAACACTGCAATCTGCTCTGCAAATGAGGGCCACCACATGCTACTCACTTTGCTATACAAAAGAGGGCCACTGCACACTACTTTATTTGCTACAAGAAAGAGGGCAACTGAAAGCTACTCACTTTGTAGCACAAGTGGGCCAATACATGCTGTTCAATTTGCTACACAAAAAAGGGCCACCGCATGCTACTTCCTTTGCTACACAAAAGAGGGTCACTGCATGCTATTCAATTTGCTACACTAAAGAGGGCCAATGTATGTTACTCATTTTCTACACATATTAACTCATTCCATACTATGGTCACAGGTCTTGGTCAGTGGTTCTGGCAACTGCCTGGCAAGTCATGCAGCATGACTTGCCAGGCAGTGCCAGAACCACTGACTTCGATGATAGGCATGTTGGTACTTGAACGAAAGCTCTTTTCATGAAGAATTTAAATATGCAATTGTCACCTTAAATCTTGGTAAATATACGTAAAGATCAGGGACTGGTATGGAATGAGTTAAAGAGGACCACTGCATTCTACTCACTTTGCTACACAATTAAATGAGGGCCACTGCATTCTACCCATTTTGCTACACAAAAGAGGGCCACTGCATGCTGCCCACTTTGCTACACAAAAAGGGCACTGTATGCTACTCACTTTGCTACACAAAAGAGGGCCACTGTATGCTACTCCCTTTTGCTAAATTCAAAATGGAATACTCTACACACATTTTATCAAAAAAGAAATTGCAGAACATGTAGACTATAGCAAATCTTTATACCACACATGTCCGCTGCTTATAAAATGTTAAGTTTGCCACCGCCAGAATCAGTTTCAATGCCCTGGCTATACTGGCTCTTCAGACCTCTTCACATACTTCACTTGGGGATCACTTGGCTGATATTTCTAAGACCCCTACACAGTGGTCCCCATCTTATAAGGCCACCCCATGTGTACCAGAAATATGGCCTGATATGAAGGATGGCCGCTCTTGAGGAATAAAATTGAAAGACCACACTTGCTGCACAGAGAAGTGGTCTGAGCTGTAGAAAGAATGACCCCCTTATCGGGGGGGGGGGGGGGGGGGGGGGCAAGAGGGAGACCACTGTATTGAACACTTGACCCTTTTCCCTTTAATTAAGACTGAGTTAACAGCATGCCAAGGAAAGCTGCTGACCTGGAGCATGTGATTTGATAGCTGTCATCTACAATTCTCAGTCAAATTGTTTTTCACTACTGTTGAAATCAGTTGAAATCCCTGAAACAGACATTGACCACCAGCCAGAAATGGTTGGTTTAAGGGGGAGAAGGTTAACTATCATAATTTCTTTTATGTCTGATGACCTTTCAGGATGACTGGCTTAAAACTTGAAAGTGATATTTACGGGTGACACTAAGAGACTCCTGTCTTATCTGTTATCTGCTTCAATATTTGCTTAAATTTTATGTTATTATCACAAAAAGTATTTTTCGTGAGAATAACAGATGCAAACCTATCAGCATGGCATGTGTCAGGTCATCAGGTCAACACATTTCCTTAACATGCATTGTGTACTTTGCACCCAATGCAAACCAATGACAGATCTTGATTCTCTTCTCCCAACAATAAAAGGGTTAGAGTTGTCATTTAAAGCAAATTCATTCAGCATACATATTAAGCAATATACATTTCTTAGGAGAATTCCAAATATTTTCTTACAATAATAACAGAGAAATAAATCTAATAAATCTGCAATGTAGTTGCAACAAGTTAAGTACTTAACCTGTGTTAACAGACAAAATATGTGATATTTTCTTCAGTCATAGCATCTCTTTAGTTTATGCCTTCTATCCTCTGGCAATGGTCCAATCAATATTGGCAACTCCTCACACCATGCCATCAATAATTGAGTGGGTTTTCTCTTGGAGTAACTTAACTCTTTCAATGCCAACTGCGACTAAAGTCAAACAAATTAAGTGGAACTATTCTGACTAGTCACAAAGATCCTAGACAATGTGACTGAGCCAATCTCAAACTTGGTCATACACAAACAAGCAGCAGCAAAAACTGTGTGCCTGAACTGAATTTGCACAGATACATGTAAAAACAAGGTTGAAATGGGACAAATGAAACTTGCAAATTACCAAGTCTACATCTGCTTGAAGTACATGTTGATGAAATTAGTATGACCTTCAAACGGACTTCCTTCACCTGGTGTTAAGGCAGGGAACTAAACGGCATCGACTCAGAATTCACACAAATTGAAATCTCCATAAAAAAAAGGTGTCAACCCTCAAAGACACGTGACCAGGAGGTTCTTGTAAAAAGTCCATGAAATCAAAGGAAATAGTCAATTTCGTCTCAAAGTCCCTGTCATTTTAAGAACTTTTTAACGCTCCAAAACAGGAGTCCCCCGAAGAAAAAAAGAGAGTTGACAGCCGTGATACAAGCCAGGTCTTTGCAATTATAAAAGTGTTCATGCATCTCATCAGTTTACATTGATGTATGACAATAGTTCCTTTACATATTGATGTATGATAATAGTTCCTGCTGTGAAGGTCACTGGCCTTTGTAGTCTCACTCCAGAGACATAGGACCATATTGTTTTGTTTCTTGGCCTACCATTCACAGACCACTGTCCTCTGGCAGTAGGGGGTGGTCATAAATGACAGGTGGCTGGCAATGATCTTTAGTAACAATTATGCAATTAATGGCTACTCTATCTATCTGTTTGTCTGTGTCCGTCTATTTATCTATCTATCTATCTATGTTTTTCTTTTTTTACTTTCGAGAATGTACCTAGATTTCTTACCATCAGTGTGTGTGGTGTACATTCATTGCCTCTTTTGGTCAGTCACACAGACAATTAAAACACTGGCTGGTCAGAGAAATTCCTGGACTCAAATTATCATAGACAATTAAAACACTGGCTGGTCAGAGAAATTCCTGGACTCAAATTATCATGTAAGACATTACAACAGACTGCAACATGTAATTTTCAGCCATGTTACATATGGAAGCCTATTTATGTTTAGATAACATTATACACATACTTGACAAGGTACCTGTTACATATCATGTCAGTTTAACCCTTGACTGGTTCAAGTGAAACGGAGCTGAAAGATTTCCATGGCATGGGTTGAGTGCAATGTCCCCAACATGTATCATGGAAAGTTGTTGACCTCAGAAACAGTACCAGGATAGGTCTAATCTACAATTCTCCCCTATCTGTTTTCTATGAATCAGAAATTTCAATATTGCAGCAGAAAACATCTTACATCTGGGAGAGTTGAGCAGCAAATGGTTAACAGTTCTGAAGTTTTTTTTAGCATTGGTTTAATGTGAATTAAAATAAAACCAGTGCATTTTAAGAGTCAATTAAATGTTTAAAAGGAAATGACCATAAAAATCAATGGCCTTAAGAGTAAACACAGTCACAGCCATATGAGATGATTCAAGATCTTCACCATCATCAGCTGCCATTTTTCAAATTTTATTTTACCCTTCCTTTTAGAAAAATGTCTTTTTGTATCCATGCACAAGTAATTGTGGAAGGTGTTCATGATTGTGACTTTTGAATTTGAAAAAAAAAAATCACCGACCTTCAACTGTTTCTGGTTTTCTTCATTGACTGCCAGGTTGGCGATGCTCTGTGTTACAGCAGTCACTAGAGATGGGTACGCGATGTTGTGACCTACTTGTAGAGCCATGCTGTGTGACCGCAGCATACGACACACACGAGGTAGGCAACCAACTTCTCGCAACAGGTTCTGGAAGTATATCAAGAGGACATTTTGGGCTAAAACACTGCTTTCATGTCAGCAGAACACATGTCACCTTTTACCTTTCTACATGGATTAAAAACCAGGTGTGAGAGCATCTTCACATTGCTTTAAACACAATAAGATATGACCGTAAGAGTCTTACCTTGAAGTATGATATTTATTTCAACTCTACGATACATGTACTTAAACACATACACGTATTTGTGATCCATTCCATTTACTTCTGGATAAATTACAGTTAGTTTTCATACTTAACTCATTCCATACCAGTCCCTGATATTTACGTATATTTACCTAGCTTTAAGACGACTACAGTAGTCCCTCCTTTGAGAGACCGCCCCTAGTGCCACCCAAAAGGCGGTCACATAAAGCAGGTGGTCCCTCAAAGGAGGTATAAATAACATGAAAAGTACTCCAAAAAGACCTAACAACTATGGTCTCTCAAAGGAGGTGGTCTCCCAAAGGAGTGGTCTTTCAAAGGAGGGACTACTGTATTGCATATTTAAATTCTTCATGAAAAGAGCATTCGTTCAAGTACCAACATGCCTATCGTCTAAATCAGTGGTTCTGGCACTGCCTGGCAAGTCATGATGCACCTGCCGCAAGGGCAGCTGCAGCATGACTTGTCAGGCAGTGCCAGAACCACTGACCAAGGCCTGTGACCATAGTATGGAATGAGTTAAGAATGTGTCAATACCTCATTGTGTAAGAAGCCATTTTATTGACAAGGCCCTTAATATGCTTTTCGTATTCTTGTGTGCATCTCTTTAAGCAAGAAGCCACATGTTAGCATATATACCTGCCAAAATCCCTTGACAAGATATAAAGAGACTTTCTATATTAAACATACAGCAAAGTCAAGTACTGCAGAATACCACATAGTCCCATGCCAGAGAACACATAGCAAATATGCAGAAAAAGGCAGGGAAATAATGTAATGTGAGGTCTGAAAAGAGGGAGGATGGAGTGACGGATGAACATACAGAGGGACCGGAAGAAGAATAAAGTGGAAACATATTATATGGCCTGCACAAGCATTTTTTGGTGATGGGGTCACAGGTCAAGGTCACAATGACCTAATTTTGACATGCAACACACCCCTAAAATTTCCAGTTAGGACAAGCAAGAATTCTCTATGTTGATTTAACCCATTACTTATTATACTGATTTGAGGCAAAAGTGGTGGCCAAACTAGTAACAGAAACCTCAATGTTAACCCTTTCCCCCTTGAATTAAGACTGTGTCAACAGCTTTCCTCGGCATTAAGTGCCCAACCCATGCCAAGGAAAGCTGTTGACCTGGGTCATGTTGTCTTGACAGGTCTCATCTTCAATTCTCAGTCAAATTGTTTTTCATTGCTGTTGAAATCAGTTGAAAACACTGAAGCAGACGACATTTGACCACTAGCCGGTTTGAGGGGGAATGGGTTAAGCCATGACGTCATGCATTTGTCTCAACTGTTTTCAACTCTCTGCCAACTAAGTCAATAACTTTCTTTCTTGTACCCTGATTGCAACATGCCCCAGCTGCTGTTGATTAATGGCAGGGTTTCTTTCAGAGGGTAACATGGGTGGCCTTTTTACCCTAAATATTTCTGAGGGTATGCCTCTGTACCCTAAAATTATTGCTTCAGATCACCTGAACTTCCCAATTTGCTTTGTAACAGGGTCTGTGATCTTCACACCAACAAGTTTTCTCCGAATTTTATTTTTATACTTCTGAATACCCTAGAATTTATGTCTAGCAGAAACCCTGAATGGCATGTCATTCTTTCACAAACACCTGTCACTTCCTGTTAATTTTCAATGACAAAAGTTCCGTACCACCATATTGGTGCTAAGTCTCTCCAGTTTAATCATAAAATGACATGTTCCATCAAAGTATCCGCACAAAATTCTCCACATAAACATCAGAGCCTGCTGCAATTAAAACACACCTAAATGACAATATCATCATCATAATTGTCAGGAGATCTCGACTTATTGTCTATTCGGACTTCATTTCATTACCATAAAGTGAATGTAACTGTTTTACGAACAGAACTCAGGGAAATCTAAATATTTTATGTGTGTTTAACGGTCAGAGCAGTGAGTCATGTCAGTTCTCATATCAGAGGTTTCCCCCTTGTGGTGTTGTGCTCACAGACAATGGAAGTACTAGCCAGGTAATCAGACTGTGATATGATATACCGTAAATACCACACCCTATACATAAGCCCCTAATCAGATTGCAATATGACATATACATGTATTGTAAATAAGACACTCTGCATATGCTGAGTTCATGGAAGCTTCTTGTTCCCAGCAAGCTATTTAAGTACAGTGGTCCCTGTCTTGACAGACCACCCCTAGGGCAGGTCAAAATGTGGTCTCTCAAAACAGGTGGTCTTTCATTAGAGGTATAACATGGAAAAGATAGCACAGTATTCTGAGAGAGCGGTCTTAAAAAGATATGCGGTCTCTCATTGGAGGGGTCTCTCAAGACAGGTACCACTGTATAGACTTATTAATGAAATGTACATTTGTTATGTTTCTGCAGGATACACACAGCTTCACTGAGTCTTCTGTCTCAAACTCTGAAATGCACTTGTCCTTGTAAAGAGATGGCTGTAGCAAGGGCAATGCATGCCCCTTATTTCATTCCGTCATAACATTTCCTGTTATTAGCAGAACATCCGAGAAGCCACAGCCCACAGGCAACAGTCCCATTCAAAATGGTAGAAAACCCAGACAAAATGTCAGCCCCCATGTACATGTACTCATAATTGTATAGTTTCCATCCACAACCAAAAGGCTGATAAAATAGGCTGTCAACCCTACACAGTAATGGAGATCAAGAGAAACGGATTGGATGAAAAGAGAAAGAAAGCGATACATGACTGATACACTTTATTTCTTATCTCAAGAAACACAGATGTCACTGGCTTTTGATATCTATCCTTTTGAGGACAAGTGACTTTCAAATTTCACTAGTCCCATGGACAAACAACTTTTATTGGCAAAATTCCTAATTGTTAGATTTCAAATTTATTTGGCATAACAGACACATAAACTCACTGTATGACATAATGATTCCCATTAAAACATGCTTTTCCTAAACCAAAACTTAGGTACACTTCATTTGCACAAGTGATATTATGAGGTAGGACAGGTGAAAATTTTGTGTCACTTGTCCTACAGACAAGCAGTTTCAAAACAAAATTTCTCACCCTGCCATACATGCAGTGCATATAATAAATGTATATAAAAAGCATTTACTTACTGGTATGTGTTTCATGCTGTCACTAAAGCATGGTCTTACCTTGCTATCTTGTCAGCTTACTTTTCAGAACAGGCTGATTTTCCAACAGAAAATCAAATGTCTCCCCATGCACCCTCACCAGATGGTTGTCGTCCTTACAAATCTTACAAATTTCTTATACTAATAATGGCAGTGACCTACAAATAAGCTCAAGATAAATTTTTTCTTGAAATTCATCCTGAATATAAATTCCCATTCCATAGCTCTAATCCTTCTGCAGTGATCACATCTGTAATTATGTCAAGTTTCAAGTGACTAGGTGACTTTGAAAAATAAGTCAAAATCGCCCATCTGCAACCACAAGCATGTTCTAATGGAGGTTCAGTATCCCATCAAATTTTCACTGCATAGGATGGCTGTATCAGGGTATATTCCTTAGAGGATTATGACATAACTCTCCAGATTATAGCCCCACAGATGTCAAAAACATTGAACCTGGATTATGGCCCCAAAGGGGTCTAAAAATAGATGGTCCAATAGGTGAGAGATAGACTCAAAACTGGCTAAAACTGGATTGCATAACTGATGTGGAGTGAGTATGCAGGTGTGTCCTGATAACAATCATTCATGATAATGACTTAACGTATATGAAGCCAATGTGGGAGTTCACAGCAAGCCACTGTCATTAATGAATGGAGATTCAAAAAATGACAGAAGTAAATGTGTCTCTGGGATGTACAATCAGTAAACACAGGTATGTCCTTATAGCAATCATCCATAAAAAATTACATACCCTGTATGAAGCCTTAATCATTAATAAGTGGGGGTTACAAATTGACATAAATAAATGCTACCCCAGCCACCCCACAGACCAGGGTCTATGACCAAGGTTCTCTGGAATGTACAATAGGAAAGTAAAGGTGTATTCTGATATCAATCATTGATAAAAAGTTACATAACCTCCATGAATCCCTAATCATTAGCAAGTAGGGGTTAAAAATACTGGTTGATGGGTGCTCATTAAAGTGTGTGTGTCAACACACACTTTTCTGTTTTTCCTTCCTTCCTTCCTTCCTTCCTTCCTTCCTTCCTTCCTTCCTTCCTTCCTTCCTTCCTTTCTTCAATACCAGCAAATTTGTCCGACACTTTTCTCGGACACTATTATACATAGAAACTCCAAACTTGGCATGGTTGTACCTCCATACAAGGAGTTTGACCATTTTATACAAATGAATGAAGAGGTTTAAAATTATGCAAATTAGGGGCATTTGAAATTTTAAATCTTGAATATCTTCAAAAGTATAATAGATAGAGATTTCATTCCAACATCTACTCGGGGGTTATTGACCAGTGCTCATCTAATGAATTTAAAACAAAAGTTGTAGCAATTTAAATTATGCTAATTAGCAGCTTTTAAAATGTTAAAACTTGAATATCTTCAAAACTATAATAGATAGAGACTTCATTTTAACTTCTACTAGGATGTTATTGACCATTGCACATCTAATGAATCAAAAGCAAAAGTTGTATCCATTTAAACTATGCTAATTAGCAGCATTTAAAATTTTAAAATTTGAATATCTTCAAAACTATTATAGATAGAGATGTCACTTCAACTTCTACTAGGGGGTTGTTGACCATTGCACATGTAATGAATCTAAAACAAAAGTTGTAGCAATTTAAATTATGCTAATTAGCAGTATTCGAAATTTTCAATCTTGAATATCTTCAACACTATCATAGATAGAGATGTCACTCCAACTTCTGCTGCTGTGTTATGGAATAGTTGTACATTGCCATACCAATATGCTTTAAAGACACACACACTGATTTGCTATGCAGCAAATCATCTTTCCTAGTTTCATCCTATTTTCTCATAGTAAGATCAAGGAGGCTAAAATGGTTTTTAGCCTCCTTGGCAAGATTTGCACAATAAAAGGATTATAGTATATATAGACAATTATTATAAAGGCCACTTAAAAGACAACACTGAAATTCTTGGTTAAGTTGACACCATTATCATCTGTACCCAATTGGCAAGTGTCTATGCCAGCAGCAGAGCACAGGATCTTACATGGCTGACAGTGAAACATGAAAGATTCTGTTTCTTGTATGTATAAAACACACTTTTAACACATGGAAGTGTGCAAAACTTCTGGAGTTATCATGTTCATAATTATCAATGTATTGACAATTTCACTAATGTAGTTCTTTGACCTTGGAAATGGGTCAAGGTCACCTACCTTAAAAAAATATATAAGCCCTAGCTTAAAAACTGTTGGAATTATCACATGTGTGTTGGTGTGTTGAAGAATTCACTAATGTGGCTGTTTGACCCTGGAATTGGCATCAAAGTCACCCACCTTCAAACCTGTCCGAGACCAAATAACTATCATCCTGTTCAATATGAAGAGCCTTATTAGGCCAGCTCAAAAACATCTGGAGCTATCTCATTCACATTGATGTGTTGAATAATTCACTGGTGTCACTCTGTGACCTTGGGCATGGGGTCAATGTCACCCATCTTCAAGCCTGATTGAGCCCTCCTGGCAGACTATAATCCTGTGCAATAGCCATAGCTCCAAAATGTCTGGAGTTATCTCATTTCTGTTAATAGGTTCAAGAATTCACTAATGTGGCTCTGTGACCTTAAAAATGGGGTCAAGTTCACCCATCTTCAAACCTGACAAAGCACTCATAGAGAGCTATCACCCTTTGTGATATGACAGACCTACCTCAAAAGCTTCTAAAGTTATCATGCAGAAACTAAATTCACTAATGTGGCTCTGTGGCCTTGGGAATTGGGTCAAGCTTACATATCTTCAAACTTGATCAAGTCCTTATAGCAGACTATAATCCTGTGCAACATGAAAGCCCTGGCTCCTAAACTTCTGGACTTAGTCACGTTAATGTGTTGAAGCATTCATTAATATGGGTGTGATCTTGGGAATGGGGTCAAGGTCGCTCACCTTTGAACCTGACCAAGCCGTTACACAGAACTATCATCCTGTGCAATATGAAAGCCCTAACTCAAAAACTTTTGAAGTCATCATGTACAAACCAAATTCACTAATGAGGCTGTGACCTTGGGAATGGGATCAAGGTCACCCATCTTCAATCTTGATCGAGCACTGATAAAGGCCTATAATCCTGTGCAAGATGAGAGCCCTAGCTAAAAAAATTCTGGAGTTAGCATGTTCATGTTGATGTGTTAAAGAATGGTAAAAAGAAGAAGCAAAAGAAGCAGGCTCAAAAACATGAGACAAAAATATTTCAAACACTTTTCCACCTTTTGGCATCGTATCCATCCTAGCCTATTTTACCTTTGATTGAGCTCATGTCCATGAGGTGTCTCAAGGCTTGCATTGCACCTATGCCAAAGAATACTTTTAGGAATGAAAATGAGTGTATATTGCAGTTTACTTCGGAAATTGTAATTTCTGAAGAAAAATATATTGAAAATGAGTGTATATTGCAGTTTACTTCGGAAATTGTAATTTCTGGAGAAAAATATATTGTTCTATGTTGTTTGTCTTTTGGTAGCAAAAAATAGCAAAACTCTCCTTTTTTGTAATGTTTCTTTGCAAAGTGTTATGAATCTCTCCCTTCAAGTTCATAAATTGCTTTATTTTCAAGTGTATAAGAGTACACTCACTATTTTTCAAAAGTTGACAAATCTGCGATTTTATAAACTGACCATATAGGACTCTCAAATACCCTAAAAACAGAGCCTGTGTATTAAAACGCATAAATTTATGCGCAAAAATATCCTCTTTTATGAGGGAAATTAATAACTACCTACAAGTTCAAGAAGCCTGCAGCATTTTGAAATTTGTTAATACCATGAAAATAGAATAATTTACATTATTTTGACATCAACTGACAATACATATTTGTTACATATATCAGGCATTATTATTCATGCTGAGAGTGCACACTGAAACACTGTTCTGTGGCTACTTGTGGAGCATTTGGCTGATGATAATCTTAGCTTATCACAGAAACACCCAACAAAATATATATCTCATCATGACATATTATGACGAAGAAGAAGAGAGGAGGAGGGGGAGGAGGAGGTGGAAGGAGGAGGAGGAGGAGGAGGAGAAGAAGAAGCAGAAGAACACGACGACGGCAACAACCATGGAGGAGGAGGAGGAGGAGGAGGAGGAGGAGGAGGAGGAGGAGGAGGAGGAGGAGGAGGAGGAGGAGGAGGAGAAGAAGGAGAAGAAGAAGGAGAAGAAGGAGAAGAAGGAGAAGAAGGAGAAGAAGGAGAAGAAGGAGAAGAAGAAGAAGAAGAAGAAGAAGAAGAAGAAGAAGAAGAAGAAGAAGAAGAAGAAGAAGAAGAAGAAGAAGAAGAAGAAGAAGAAGAAGAAGAAGAAGAAGAAGAAGAAGAAGAAGAAAAACAAGAAATCAGACTTACTTGGAATCGCTGGCAGTTGCTGTTTTAATGATTAACTTCTTTCATAATCCATTGAGTCTTGTGTATTCAAAACTCTCCAAAGAATTTGGATGTACTGTAGATTTACTTAAAAATACACTGAATCTGCACTTCACATGGTGAAGAACAATACATTGTCATCTTATGGTAAATCTGACCTACTATATGATGCTACTGTAGCAGATGTTGGAAGTTGTTGCCTACAGTGATGATCAATGGTCCTCTGTGTTTATGATGTACCCAACGATGCATGACTGGCCAAATGGCACTTTGTAATTAAGGGTACACATAACTATGATTAATTAATGTGCTTGTTGTAAGTACTACAAATGGGTTTGTAGTTCATTCATTTGTATGCAGTCACATGATCCCTATCCTTTAACAGTCAATCTTCAGAATCAGATTACACAGGGACTTCACATCCAAAAACATGATATGATTTTAATACACCTAAAGCACACAATTAGACTTGTAACACCACGTGTGGGCAGGATATGTCAACCAGAGCCAAACATAAGCATCATAAACCTAATTACAGTCTATGCCCCCCACAACTCAGCATTTTAAAAAACACACAATATCCATCATTTTCTCTGTGTTAAGAGTCCATTACACTTGTCAAACACACGACCAATATACATTGAGCAAAAAAGGCCAAAAAGAGTCTACGTCCCTTGAGAACACTGAGTGAACATGTTTCACATTCCTTTTCCTGAAAGAATTCTGATGCATTATTCCCATGCAGCAAAAAGTTACACACTCAATCATTTCTCTGGCTGTCTCTGCTATCAGTAAAAAATCCAACCAAATGTTTGTTTGTTTATTAATTAATTAATTAATTTGTTTGTTTATTTGTCTGTCTGTTTAAATACACAGATCTATCACAAACAAAAAGACTGCAATCATAGACATTGCTTGTTCAGCATCTTTTGACAAACAAAAAAGAAACAAATGTGTGTGAGAGAGAGAGAGAGAGAGAGAGAGAGAGAGAGAGAGAGAGAGAGAGAGAGAATGAGAATGAGAGAGAGAGAGAGAGAGAGAGAGAATGAGAATGAGAATGAGAGAGAGAGAGAGAGAGAGAGAGAGAGAGAGAGAGAGAGAGAGAGAGAGAGAGAGAGAGAGAGAGAGAGAGAGAGAGAGAGAGAGAGAGAGAGAGAGAGAGAGAGAGAGAGAGAGAGAGAGAGAGAGAGAGAGAGAGAGAGAGAGAGAGAGAGAGAGAGAGAGAGGCATCAATCCACAACTAAGCATGACTGAGTGTTTGGTTAATATGCTAACCTGCTAAAAGCTCAGACACTTAGAATCCATCCTTATGAAGTGAGTTGTCAATGATGAACCTGAGGCAAATTCATACCTGACAGTTATGAGTGGTTTTCCATCAGAAATACAGTCACTTTGGGGGCTATTTCAATGAGTAAGTGTTAATGCAGTATTCCCTATTCATACCATTGAAACAAAGTGTGTCAACAGTAAATTTAAGTAACTGTCTAAAGTAACGGCTGACTGTTACTTTGTAACATTTTCTTTTGAACATCTGCAGGAAGGAGACACTGGGCATCAAGGCAGAAGCTGCATGCTACATGTATGAGACCATCAGAACTTAATATACAATATGTTTCCTTTGAAGATTACATGTCAAAAAAATTTACAAAATATTGTGATGAGCATTTGAAGCCACATCAGGTCTTACAGAAACTAATTATAAATGAACACAACAATTTTTCTGCAGACTTTCACCCAAACTCTGGATTAAACTATGGTTTTTCTGTCTGTCAGTTCAAAAATCACAAGTATGAAATGACCTGAGATGCAAATTTGGAGTTTGATGACTGATCAGGCTTAAAACTGTCTGTGAAGCAGGCCTTTTACCCCCCAACATACATAAATATCACAACATAAAACAGCAGGGTCTGCACAACAGGAGATGCTCAAAACAGACAGAGAAAGATGGTGTCTGCATCTTTGATTGGGCAGATTATGACAGCTAGTAAATAGCCTTATAAAATATTGCATGAAACATAATCTTACACTGGAGTCTGTCATTGTGTCCCCTTAGCAAACGAGTTTTACTGATGCAGTACCTTATGCCATAAGGTACTGTATCATAACTTATGGAAATTTAGTGCTCGGGATGCAGTGATGCAGATATACCTCAATGCCATGCCACATCCCCCACTCACCTCACTGGGGCGGCAGGCTATCATCTACAGATTTTTATGTTTTGTATACTATCTTAGGTAGCAAAAAATATCCTACTAAATGTTGCTTTACTTGGCTACACGTGCGCCCATCCATTATCCAGAACACTTTTCCTGTATCAAATTAGTTTAAATGCAGACAAATACTGCTTGAATGGAATAACGCACTAGCAATTTGACCATGGATTATAAATACTGCAATTGTACAGGTACACATTTAGCAGCATGCCAGACTACACACTTCCTGTGTTTTGTTTTGTTTTGTTTTGTTTTGTTTTTCTGTGGAGCCAGACTGCATGATAAATAAACAGCTCTGTTCTAAAAGGTCATATGATGTTCACAACAGTTGCTATAAGACACGTACACTTTGCTACATCCATACTTATACTGTACAGATTGGAGAGGAACGGTGCACATGCATCCATTAATGGCTGTCATTTTACCCATTCCAAACAGCTGTAGCTTCCATTTATCACAATTTGGCATCAACATCCAGGAGAATGTCATTATACACTGTATAAATCTATGGTGACTGCACACATTTGGAGGTTATCTCCAGTGTGAAAATTTCATTAAAAATATATATATATATTAAAGCCGGTGTAACCCCAGCATATAAATACCAAGAGCTTTCCGTTAAAAATTCAGTCTCTGATGAGCCCCGGTGAAGGGCGAAGCCGGTCAGACTTTTGTTACTGTTTCCTGAATCGATCATACATGATCTGTTCATTTACAGTTTCTAAACACTGTGTGCAATCAAACGGCCAGTTTTCGCCATCCTGGCACTTGCTGTGTTTTTATATATATATATATATATATATATGTATGTATGTATGTATGTATGTATGTATGTATGTATGTATGTATGTATGTATGTATGTATATATATATATATATATATATATGCATCAGGGTACCAGTATGATTTTTGCATCAGAGTACCAGTATGGTCTTTGCATCAGAGTACCAGGATGATCTTTGCATCCGAGTACCAGGATGATCTTTGAATCAGAGTACCAGGATGATCTTTGCATCAAAGTACCAGTATGATCTTTGCATCAGAGTACTAGTGTGATCTTT
This sequence comes from Hermodice carunculata, assembly GCA_964020975.1. Classification (NCBI taxonomy): domain Eukaryota; kingdom Metazoa; phylum Annelida; class Polychaeta; order Eunicida; family Amphinomidae; genus Hermodice; species Hermodice carunculata. Next base: position 70,039,554 of record OZ026622.1, on the reverse strand, counting down.
GCATCAGAGCACCAGTATGATCTTGCATCAGAGTTCTAGTATGATCTTTGCATCAGAGTACCAGTGTGACCTTGCATCAGAGTACTAGTATGATCTTTGCATCAGAGTACCAGGATGATCTTTGCATCAGAGTACCAGGATGATCTTTGAATCAGAGTACCAGGATGATCTTTGCATCAAAGTACCAGGATGATCTTTGCATCAGAGTACTAGTATGATCTTTGCATCAGAGCACCAGTATGATCTTGCATCAGAGTTCTAGTATGATCTTTGCATCAGAGCACCAGTATGATCTTGCATTAGAGTACTAGTATGATCTTTGCATCAGAGCACCAGTATGATCTTGCATCAGAGTTCTAGTATGATCTTTGCATCAGAGTACCAGTATGATCTTGCATCAGAGTACTAGTATGATCTTTGCATCAGAGTACCAGTGTGACCTTGCATCAGAGTACTAGTATGATCTTTGCATCAGAGTACCAGGATGATCTTTGCATCAGAGTACCAGTATGGTCTTTGTAGCAGAGTACTAGTATGATCTTTGCATCAGAGTACTAGTATGATCTTTGCATCAGAGTACCAGTATGATCTTTGCATCAGAGTACTAGTATGATCTTTGCATCAGAGTACCAGGATGATCTTTGCATCAGAGTACCAGCATGATCTTTGCATCAGAGTACCAGTATGGTCTTTGCATCAGAGTACTAGCATGATCTTTGCAGCAGAGTACTAGTATGATCTTTACATCAGAGTACTAGTATGATCTTTGCATCACAGTACCAGTATGATCTTTGCATCAGAGTACTAGAATGATCTTGATTGACTGACGAAAAACAAAGCAACATTCAGCAGATAAGAATTACACATTCATCTGTAACTTGTGAATTTACAACATACAGTTGCCCCCCACTTGTAAGGCCCCCTGATAAGAGGCCACTTCCTCTACAAAGACCACTTCTTCTTGCATTAAGAATGGTATTTTCATTTGATTTCCCACCTCAAGAGAAGCCACCCTTTCAATGAGGCCATATTTCTGGTGCACTTGGAGTGGCCTTGTAAGAGGGGGGGCCACTCTACTTATGTACATAGCCAAAAAAACCAAAAAACAAAACAAAACAATAAAAAAAACAAAAAAGCAAACAAACAAACAAACAAAACCCAAAAGTGGAATTCAAATATCCTTAAATATACTTTAACGAAAAATTCAAATTCATAAAAGAAGCTGTTAAAATTAATTTAATCCTACTTCATACCTTCTGCAGTTGAAAGTGCCACTGTTGAATGATGACATTATCCCATGCTGAAGCCTGTATCAGTTTTTTATATAGGCTGAATGGAACCCACTTGTCTTTATCTCTCACCTTTACACCACAGTAATACTTAACCCTGTGTACACTGAGTCAACAGCTCTCCACTGTGCACCATGAGGGAGAATTGTACCCATAGGGTTTTCACTATGTACCCTGAGGGCATATAGTGCCCATAGGGCTTTCCACTGTGCCCTTTGATGGGACAGAGTGCACATAGGGCTCTCCATTGTGCACTTTGAGGGAGCAGACTGCCCATAGGGCTTTCCACGATGTACCCTGAGGGCATATAGTGCCCATAGGGCTCCCCAGTGTGCATTCTGATGGGGCAAAGTGGCCATAGGGATCTCCACTGTGCACTTTGAGGGGACAGAGTGCCCATAGGGCTCTCTACTGTACACTCTGAGGGGGCAGAGTGCCCAAGGGGCTTTCTACTATGTATTCTGAGGGCACACAGTACCCATAGGGCTTTCCACTGTGCACTATGAGGGGGAAAAGTGGCCATAGGGCTCTCCACAGTGCACTCTGAGGGGACAGAGTGCCCATAGGGCTCTCCACTTTGCACTCTGAGGGGCAAAGTGCCAAATGGGCTTTCCACTATGTACCCTTAGGGCACATAGTGCCCATCGGCCTATACAATGTGCACTATGAGAGGCGAAGTGGCCATAGAGCCCTCCACTGTGCACTCTGAGGGGGCAGAGTGCCCATAGGGCCTTCCACTATGTGCCCATAGTGCTCTCCATTATGCACTTTGAGAGGGCAGTGCCTTAAGGGCTCCCCACTGTGCATTATGAGGGGGCAGAGTACCCATAGGGCTCTCCACTGTGCACTCTGAGGTAGACATTGCACCCATTGGGCTTTTCACTATGTACCCTGAGGGCACGGTACATAGTGCCCATGGGGCTCTCCATTATGTAATTTTAAGGGACAGAGTGCTAATAGATCTTTCCACTGTGTACTCTGAGGGGGGCAGAGTGCCTATAAGACTCTCCAATGTCCACTCGGCAGGGGGGGGGGGCAGCATCGCACCCATAGGGCTTTTCACTGTGCACCCTGAGGGTCATTGCACCCATAGGGCTTTTGAGGTGTGCTCTGACGAGGCATTGCACCTGTAGTGCACTGATGAAAGCTGCTGATTAATTGCTTATATTATTCTTGATGAAAAACTGCAGGCTGAAATTTACAACATGTGACCATTTCTGTTAACTTTAAACGGTTACAAGCTGATACATTGGCATTACCTCCCACAAGGTTAGATCATAAGAATTGCTATTGCTTCTAAAGCAGACTCATAATTTCATTGTTTCAGAGTTCCCATTAAAATATGCATGTTGTACAACAAGCAATAGTCCTCGGCCAAAGGGAAACATTTGTCACAAAATTTTCAAAAGCATTTCATAACCAAAACAAGAGGCCCATGGGCCTAATGCTCTGCTAGCACAGTGGCTATATTGCACCTGTTCATTTTAAAGTTGCGAGTCCTCAAGTGGCTTCTGAACATATAAAGCTTATGTAAATTTAGTGTATAAAATGTCCATCAGATGGCACTTCACTCCACATTTAATCATAGCTTATTTGTGCAATTCCTGCGATGGATATTGTTGCATGTGCCAAAACAACAATGAGCCAGTCCTTAACGTTATGTCATCAGTGACCTTTGGACAAAAGATCAAGGTCACCCACATTATGTAATACAAGAGGCCCATACGCCTGGTGCTATGATGACATTGCCATTGATGTCCAAGCTACACCATGCCATTACAAAACCACCTCTTTCAACTTCACAGGCACGGTGACCTCACAAAAATATGTCAATGTCACTGACATTATATCAAATTCTAGCCTTGGACATTGTCTATACATCCTATAAATTTGGCAAGTCTAATCCAATAACTTTTCTGGATATGGAATTTTATATCTTAAAACACATTTTGGCTGATAATTTCCATCAAAGTATAGGTGGCGCCACTAGTATCATTACCAACTTAGACTTTGAACTCCCCCACTATCCCCTCCAATTTAGTGAAGATCTGCCAAAATTTAAAGATGCTAGAGTGTTCACAACATTTTCATATTTTGACCCCTATATTGCATATTGTAGGTGGCACCACCTATATCAAAGTGAACCTAGATTTTTATACACCGTGGAAGTCCTGAAAGTTATATCGGGCTAACTTAAAAATTGCGCACAGTATTGTGGTCTCAAGACTTTTACATTTTGACCTATATATTACATAATACTATCGATGGCACCACTAACATTCAGTGGACAAAGACTTTTGTACACTTTTTAACTCCTAAACTTTATATAGGCCAATCTAAAAAATTGTGGAGTGCAGAGCATTCACGTGATGACCCCTATCACCAAACTGGCCATTTGACCTTGACCATCAACTCCGACTGAAAAATTGTATTTTCAAAATATGCGTCTTACATCCAGCTTTCCATCTATAGTCTGTCTGTTCAAATAGGGGAATAACATTTGGAGTTATTGACAAAAAAACAATAAACTTGGACAAGTGCCAAACTCCATAATTACTGGGTCACAGTAACCCAAAAACTGAATCACCAAGTACAGTTTTATGCACCATTTTATCAAGTGCAATTTTGATCTGGAGACTCAATTCTCTTTACCATTGAGGTCCCAGCTACACCCTGCCATTACAAAATCACCTTTTCAACTTTACAGGCATGGTGACCTCACAAAAATATGTCAATGTCACTGATATTACATAACATTCTACCTTTGACCATGGTGTATATATCCTATAAATTTGGCAAGTCTAGTTCCATTATTTTTCCAAATATAGAATTTTACATGTTAAAACACATTTTGGGCTCATAATTATCATCAAATTATAGATGGCGCTACTAGTATCATAGCAACTTAGACTTTTACCTCCAGCACAATCCCACTTTATTTGGTGAAATCCAACAAAAATTAAAGATACTAGAGTGTTCACAAGATTTTCACATTTTGACCCTTATATTACATAATAATGTAGGTGGCACCGCCAATATCAAAAGAGGCCTAGATTTCCATACACCCTGTAAGTCCTGAAATGTTATATTGGGTTAACTTGAAAACTGTGGACTTTATTGTGCTAACAAGCAAAAGTTTACGGATGTCTCTAGTATGATACACTTATGTAGAAAAACATGACCCATATTCATCAATATCAAACCCAACAATGACAGCAAACAGATTCCAGAGTTACCAAAGCATCAACATTCATCTTCCAATACCAATGCAAAGAAACAAATTTCACTCCTGACTTGAGACAGGCAGTCACCCACAAAAGGCAAGTAGTGGTTTTAAACCGGTCCTCTCAACCTCTGAAATACTCGGACGGACAGACATGAGTGGTCGCATAGCTCTGCCACCTTTGGTCAGCAGAGCTAAAAAGTTGCTCTTGAATTAAACATATTTTACTTTGGTAATAACAAAATACTGAAATTACACGAATATGGTATTAAAGTTGGGCAAGAGAGCTAGCTGTGGCCTATCTAAATCCCTTTCGCAAAGGAAAGAGACAGGATGTAACAAGACAAGACAAAAGCATGCTTGAAGATAATAGCCACGAGATACGGACCAACAGAAGGGCTCCAATGTCAGTATGATAACACTGTCATTTACTGCTTTTATGTACACATATGCATCCACTCAAACGTTCAGTTTTACCAATACCTGTTGGTTGAAAAAGACCAGTAGTGAGGACATATTCATGAGTTACTGAGATACTTTGTTAATAACAGAGACCACTCATGAGAGCCATACAATACTGTTTGCAAAGTGAACAGGGCAAAAGCAGTAACAATAGAATGTACTTTAGATTATGGTACAGTGAATGAGGGGCAGGCAAAATATTTACAAGTTGCTCTTAACAGGAGACAAGAAATCATTCAAAGCATTACCTGATCCAGTAGTTCCCTCAATACAACAAAATGTTTTTGCCTGGTGTACTGTCCTCCATAGAATTCTTGACAATAAAGGTATCCGTTGTGTATGGCCCTGTCTTGTGCACCAGTGTACATACACACCTATATTTATCACTGTCTCAGTGACAAGGTGCTACATTGTATCAGGTTTGACAACTGCATCCTACATGTGTTGTGATAATCAAAGTAACACCTGACATATATGATTAACGTTATATAATTTTCTGTTCTATGCTCATATTTTTGTACATCCTTTGACAAGCTTGGGTGGGGTGTATGACTGTGTGCAACATTATCACACTGATTATGATTAATCCTATTTAACAGTTCATTTAATTTGTTTGCTGATGTGTATGTTCATCCATTCATTGATTCACTATTCATCAACATTAAAATACTTCTTAACCTTATCATTCAAAATCAAAATTCAAAATTTGTAAACCCATAATCTTTCAATACAACCCCCCAAAAAATCAATCAATCAATCGATCAAAAAGAAAAAAAATGGGCCAATAAGCCAAGGCAGGGTGCAGATCACAGGTCACTGGAACCAGGATGTGACCTTTCCCCATTCATTTGATCAGGTTTCTTTGGTAACCAGCACTAAACTTTCCATTTTTAGTAAATTTGTGGAAAATAATCCTATAGAATCTTAAACTCACTAATGACAAACACCAGAGACTTCTGTCAAGGTGAATCTTTCCCAAAAACATGTTTCTTGATGGTTTTTAGTTTGAGCGCTGTTATTTTTTATGGTACGTCATCAAATTTATCCCAATGACCTGTGACCTAATTATGTGTGACTGAGTTTGCTCATCTGACATGGTAATTTAGCTTATAATGGGAATACCATTTAATATTCAAAATAATCTGAACTACACTTTTCAGCAAATACAAATAATCCAATTTTACAAAGAATGTCAATGAATTGTGTGGACAATCTACTGTAGTATTTCCTTTTTTAATCCAGTTAACATTTTGTTTCACAAAATGTTGAATCTGGTCTTATATCATGAGAGGCTTCTAAACAGCAGGCTACACTTTTTCTGATAACAAGAGCAAATAGGAAACTTCACTCCAGTAAGTGAGTGTGGTATATTCACTGAATTCACTTGAAGTAGGTGTTGGAAATAAAAACTTCCATTCATTGCAACTCACACAATCGTAACTGTGAATAAAACAGATGTTATACTCCATGTTTACTTCCCTGCATCTCCTTGACAACTGTCACTTATCTTTGTTCATGCAATATTAACTCATTCCACCCTGGTGATGCTTTTCCGCGGTAACATCTAAATGTCGTCTGCTAATTGTGTTTTACTAATTTAGGGAGTTTTTTTTCAAAATTTTGGATGAAACTTGCATGGAAGATCATTCCAAATTATATGCCCATGGTCAACAGCTTTCCTTGGCATGCTCTGGGCACCCAGAGCATGCCACGGAAAGCTGCTGACTCAGTCTCCTATCAGGGTGGAATGAGTTAAAATGAAAAAAATTAACACAACAGTAATAATTCTCAGAGTAATAAATGCTTGCAATATTATGAAACCTGTCCACAAAGACCAGCCCTACGATGACCAAATCTGGTCTTTCAAGACAGGTGGTCTTTCATAGCAGGTATCAATAAGATGAAAAGTATCAAGTAAAGTATCCTGAAAAGGTGGTTTGTGGAAACAGGTGGTCTCTCACTGGAGAGGTCTCTCACTAGAGGGGTCTCCCACTGGAGGGGTCTCACACGACAGATTTCACTGTACACAATTTTCATGTACAATGAAACCTCATAATAACGACACTCAGATATCTGATATATTCATTATAAAGACACAAGTTTTGAATGGCAAAAGTTCATTTTCTTTGTTATTTGATTTGATTCATTTATCTGACATATTCAGTTACCCAACACATTTCTAAGAGAACAAATGGTGTCATTATAATGAGTTTTCACTGTACAATGTACCCTAAAATGATAACAAAAGTGTCTATAGAGCGTCCTGTACCTGCCAGGTGTGTCCCATGTTGACTGGGCGGTCACGCACAACAGACATTATCATGTAGCTTTAACACCACCAGCTCTGTCATATGCTACCATTATTTTGTTACACAATTATACATGTTGTACAAACACAATCCTAGTCACAACTTGTTACGTGTCCTTTTACTTGCTATGTTAGACCATAAATGTTGCTTTTACAGAACTTAGAAGTGTCAGTCAAACCTTTGTTGTAACTTCAACTTTTTCTCACTTTCCCATTTCAGTGACAGTGTACATGTATCCTATTAATGTAGTTACCGTGTTATCTAATGCTATCAATTCCTGCTATCTATTACTCCTTTGCTATGCAAGTAGGGATTATAACCATGTAAGTACTCTACCTTCTTTTATCAGAATTATGCCATCTTTTCCCTAAACAGACACCTTCTGCTGCCCCCCTTCCCCCATCATCCACTGCCCCCCCCCCCCCCCCTACAAAATGGAACAGTCTAGTTCACGGGCAAATCATTTGCCTGCTTAGCTGCCTCTCAGTGAAGATGCATGTTCACAATATCCCATACATTATCACATGAGGAATAGAAGGTATTCATATTAACTGGGATCCTGTGCTGTGCTGCCAACTGGGCTGTGGCACTTGGCAGAAAGGAGGGCAGATTCACGTATTAAGAGGTGCCAAGGGAGCTTCTATGATAAAAGTAACAACCCGAGAAAGCAAAAACGCTTAAGAAAATTCATTCACTAAGTTTTGAAACATATAAGATGTTAAAAATATATTTAGAAAATTTCATTTGTTTGTTTTGACAAAAGTGTTAATTTTGGATGGTTAAGTAACAGAACTGGTACAAGTGCCCTAATCATGGTGGAGGCATAGTTCTGTTGCCTAGCAATAGCAGGGAACAGAAAAGGTCTGCAATGAATATGGTTTGATATGAATACCTCCTATTACACCAAAATATCATAAAATGGCTAATAAGTAAGCTCCAGCAGAATTTTCAAAGAAGTTTGATTGTCTGCTAGGCAAAGTTTCCCCAAGTATCCATACTTTTTTCTGCTTCATCTCACCGCAATTTCTTTAGCCAAAACAATGACAAAGATTTAGCAAGTTTAATGCATATTTGTTTTCCTCAGTAGTCACGAATGATTTGATGACGTTTAAATTTGACATCTCAGAACTACAGTTATAATTAGTCTAAAATTAACTGTCATATGGAGAATATCTTTGCCAAATCCAAACTCTTAATAGTCCACTGTCTACCTACAAACAATACTGACTTTAACACTATCTCTGGGGAACAGAAAACACAGCATGGCTGAAGTAAAATATTGATATAACCAATTACACTGAAACCTGTCTTGAGAAACCACCCATAGGGAAGGCAAATTTGTGGTCTCTCATTGAAAGTGCAAAGTATCGTAGAAAGGTGGTCTGTCCAGACAGATGGTCTTTCAATAAGTGGTCTCACAAACCAGGTTACAGTGTAATTCCTTTATGCTTATATTGTATAGAAAATCTGCGGAAACATCCCTTTTGAACTATTTCATAAATCACAAACTTACCTTCTTGGGGTATGAGAATCCTCAGAACATACCAAGTATAAATCACACTTGAAAGGACACCAATGCCGAAGTTTGAACAATACTTGTCAGTCCAACTACCAGTATTAGCAAAACGCCTCAGCGACAATCACGAAACTGTACTTCCCTGTAGAAACACTAACACATACCTGGGATGGTGTCACAGTGTTATGCACACCATGGTCGCTTAAAGCTGTCTGGAACGATCACACACATGAGCAACTGTCAACAGTTTCCTGTGCCCCCCAACTCTGACATCATAAGGTACAACTCACTTGATGAAGCCAACTGTCATCTAATTTGCATCTAATTACATGCAACATGCCTTTTAATTTGTTCTGTTCTGATCGAGTTCACGCTGAGCCTGAAGCAGGACATGGGAAACTGCAGATAAATTTGTCACAGGTTATCACAGTAATAGTTCTTGTCTCAAATTTCACTGTTGATAACTTTGTACGCTATATATGATTTTGACTGAATTTTTTTCTGCTACTTTCACAATTTTTTTCTTTGCATTTACTTATGAATGAAGTCCAATTTTGAAGGTTTTCTACTTACATTGACCGCATGAGGAGAGACATCAAATGTTTGTGTCACAACTTAAAGAAACTTTTTGTCTTGTTGCTATAGCAATTGAGGCTTATTACAAAATCATTTTTTCAGTAACCAAGAGATACATGTAATATGTTCTTGCTGTTTGAAAATATAATATTAAATTTAACTCTGTAGGAAACTTTGTCCCAAAATGTATTTCTAATTCCCATTTTTCTTCCTATGAAAAAAATCTCTATTTTGTCCTTAACTTACAATATTACTTTTCCCTTGTTTTCTTTTGGTTCTTAAGTTAGAGATGTTTCTAGCTGAAATAATAAATGTTGTTACTCTACTATTCCACACTTGTGATGTTGTATCAAGACTACAGATTGTGATTTATTTCAGCAGATCTTAACTTATGAACAAATACCCAGCAATTACCTAGCAATTGTGTCCTGATCGAAGTATATTAGCGACAAGCAATCATTTTGACAGGATTATGTGTCTCCCCTGATCAAGTTTCTCTCCACTCATTAGCTGTTGCCCTGCATCAATGCATTATTTGCACACAAAGAAACTCATTCTCAAGTTAATTACTTACAAAAGCATACTGCTCACCTGCTTGGCTGCCCCAGTGGCCCCATGGGAGGTGGTTGCTATGGTAACACACGATACCACTCTGTGTAGCAAGTGAATATACTGGAACTCAATGCCCACCACTTTGGATCAATGCTGATCACAAAATACCAGGCTCAAGTTTTTGTATCAGAAAATTAATGGGAATTATCACAAGAATACTTGTGTAAATGTAGTATTATCTTGATAGACTGGACCTCTCTTCTTCCACCTTGATCTGGTTGTACCTGTTTGGCCCAGGTCAGAGACAACATGTGTTGCAGCATGCAACCTTGCACAGGATGGCTGTCTGAATGATATATGCTCATGGCCTACAATGCATGGTACCAAGGAGGCTACACCATCCAGCTCCCCCTGACCACAATGGCATGTACTTTTGTTTGTTTCAAATCTATGGATGGACTAATTGGCACACAGTTGTGTCTGCTGAGTTAGGGGAGATTGACTAGGTTATCACTCACACAGCACTGTCAGAAAACGTGTCCATATCACCTTAAATCACTGCAGCACATGCATCAATGTGTGTTAACTCATTCCACACCACGATAATTAAGACCTTTGGCACATTTTTGCGCTGCCTGGCAAGCACATCTGGTGTTGCCAAACAAAAAAAAAACAAACAAACAAACAAACCAACAAACAAAAAATAAAAAAATAAACACCCACACAGACTGCTTCAAGATTACACAAGTTGCTACTCTATTTATCACAAATTTTAACATGTATTTCCAAGATATTTTCATCAAATGTTAGTGTTCCGAAATTTACCAAGTATATAGACATGGCACATCACCTCTGGTAAGTCAAAGTACATGTACATGACATACACATGTATTTTTGTATCTGCATTACTCTCACTAAAACTACTAAAGTGAAATTTTGAAGTGTTGATGAAAATGTGCTAACCTTGCCCTCCAGAATATGCATGTATTGACATGTTACAGCCATTAACCCTTAAAGCACTGATTTCAGACTGAGTCAACAGCTTTCCTCAGGACACTTTGGGCAATGTGCGCAGTGTCCCAAGGAAAGCTGTTGGCTAAGGCTATTTTTTTCTTTAGACTAAGCTTGCTTGTATTTGAATGAAAGGCATCTTCTTGAAAGGCATCTCTTGAGGAACTTGAATCTTTTACCCATTATATGTTTAACGGTAATGAAAAAATGACTATAGCCGCAATTAGTACTTTAAGAGTTAATTGTGGCTTATCCTTTGGATATATATGCACAGAAGTCCTTACTTGAGGCAAGGAGGGTAGAGACCCTTCCTACTCTCCTTGCTTCAGGAGACCATCAGCAGGGCAGGTCTAATAGTGGCCACAAAAGTAGGCGATTTGTCAATGAATGTCAATTAACTCATTCCATACCAGTCCCTGATTTTTCTGTATATTTACCTAGATTTAAGACGACAATTGTGCATTTAAATTCTTGATGAAAAGAACTTTCACTCAAGTACCAACATGCCTATAGTCTTAATTCAGTGGTTCTGGCACTGCCAAAGACCTGTGACCATGGTATGGAATGAGTTAACATGGAAAAATAGCACTAGGTACTTGAAAACTGCAGTCTTGAAAAGGCAGGTGGTGTTTCAATGGACAGACTACTGTAAACAGTTCAAGCTTCCTGCCATATTTGAACGATGATGTTTTCAGTGTGCTGCAGGCTGAATTCAATGGCTGTCATTCTGAGTGTTACATCTCAACTGACTAAGGTCATAACAAGCAGCCTACGCGTAGGATCCTTGGTCATAATTAGCAACAAAAGTGTGTATTCAAGTGAATATGCAACCCAATACACAAATATTTTCATCAGCCAGAAGTGTACATGCATACAGTAAAACCTCTCTAACCCAACACCTCTCTAACCGAACACCTCTCTACACTGAACATCATTTCTCGGTCCCAGATATATACTTCCAATATAAGCAAGCCTCCATATACCGAACACCTCACTATACCAAAAACTTTTTTCCAGTTCAAAGGGTGTTCGGTATAGGGAGGTTTTACTGTATTATCATTAGATAGGAGAGGTCACAATTGGCAATTTCATGTGCTGAATACACAACCCAATGCACAAATTCTTGCAAGCTACAGTTGTGCATTCCCGTTTGATTGACCTTGAATATCTGGTAAGTTTTGAGGCTAATGAACAAGTAAACTGAATCATTTAAGCTTTAGACCTAGATTTATCATAAAAACAACTGTATTTCTACATGCAGTGGTTTCAGGTTATCAAGTTGCAAATTACTATGGAAAGTAATGCAAATGCAAGTCTTATTCTCATGACTACAGTGCCCTGTGCAGGAGGGATACAAGCACCTTCTATTCTTAATCATCCCCGTCATACTTTAGTAAAATATTAAATAAAGTGGGTTACTTTGCCAGACATTATACACATGTTTCGTGCATTGTGCCCAATCCAAACCATGGCAAGCTGTTGGCTCAATCAGTCTCACTGTATTCATTCTAATAGTAGCACATGCCCTGATAGAAGCACACCCCAACATTTAATCCAAATGGTGTTTATTCAAAATTCAAATATCTCCAGTATTTAGCAAATATAATGCTTCCAACTGTTAAAGCTAGGCCCATTTATAAAGATTGAAAGCTTTGTTTTAACATCAAGATTTAGTATAGAGCCTTGAATACTCTCATCAAGAAGGTCATTTTTTCCATAGTCCCATAAAAACACTGTCTGACCAAGAACATCTTTGCATTGGCATGGCATGGCATGCTACTTTTGCAATGAATACAGTATTCTAACCAGGAATGGCTTAAAACACAAATGTCGGCCTGAAAAAAATGTTAAAAGTATCGTCAGTGTTGTTCTTGTCTGCAAACTCACTGTTTTGTCATTTTTTTCACAATGTCAGACACATGCACATTTGATAGAGGTAATCTGTACCTGACACTATCAATATTACTCAGGTCATGCTGCCCACCATTTAATTTCACAGCTGTAAAACCAGCTGATGTAGAATGAAAATACAACATGACCCTTTACCTGTGTCCTCAGGGAAGCCAGGTTTCTGTTACACCAGTCACAAATAAGTACACTGAATGAGTCCTGTAGATTTTATAATCTATGTTTGCATGCCCACTCACACTTTTCTTCACAGCTTGTCAAGCTTCCAAGTTTATAGACAAAGAAACCCTGCTCCAAAAATACAAGTGTACCACTTGATCAACAGTTTTCTACAGATATATCAGATCAATGGCTAGTTACAGCATGCTGAGGCTCCCCCTGGTGCCAAGCCAGTGCCAAATACTCATAAAAGCAAGCACTGCCCATCACCAAATGCAGTGACTACTGGTGCCATTAGCCAAATGCTAATATTTCAATCATTTGGCTTAAGAAATTTGCAAGTGACTAAGTTATTTTAACATGAATTATATTCCAATTTTGGCTACAAATTTTGAAGGATGAGATCTACCACTGCAATGTCATATGGCCAACCTGGGCAACTGGCATCAAAGTTCAATGTACATTATCCATTTTCTTGAAATTTTACATGTAGTTTCACCAAAACAATGCAAATTTTCATCATTAAATCTAGGTACATTATTCAAATTGTGTTTTTGAATGGAAGTTTTTAAATGGTAGACATTTGTTTTTTTACCATATTCATCTCAGTAAGTGCACACTCCCTAATAAGCATACACACCCCATTTTTTTCAGAGAAAGAACCCCCAAAATATCCCATAGTTTTCAAATGAGTGGTAGAATTCATTATTACCCTTACGATCTACCTTTTTTTCAGCTTGTGTGGATGAAAATTTTTATAGTGCAAGGTGCGCCTATTAAGATGAATGATGTCATGTGATGATGGTTTTGAAAAATATGCATAGAGCATCAGATGTTTAGACCACAGTTTGTAATTTAATCATGTGCATTGTTTAAAGTAGACATATGTTTTGTCAAAGACAACTAAATCAGGATAACTTTCTGTGTGATGCAAGTATTAAACCAAGAGAAAAAAGTCTGTTTCGGGGTAATTCGCAAGGGTCTGAAAACTGCTAAAACATTGGGCTATGTTTAACCTATGTGATTCCCAACCTCCCCCAAGTGCAACTTTCAAAGATACCTTATTTTCACACAGTGAAAATGAAAGCAGTCTCTGGCTGGTAATTTTCAACATACTTTAGTTAAACAATTCCTTTTATGTACCACATGGTGTAATTACTTTGATCAGCTTTTTCCTTATCAATTACAATGTAAAACAAGTCTTTGCTGTTAACAATAATCACACTATGCACAACAATTGCTTATGTGTAATGCCCTGGTTTGCTCAACCAATCACAACAACACACTCTGAGGCCTATTTTATTTTCTCCCCTAGGAATATATGGTTTGGGTATCATTCTCTAATTATTCAACTTTCAGAAACATTATTCTACCACTATTTAGTTACACATGTTGTCAGGTGTTTTCAGACATAAAACAACAGTCAGTCACGTTTGTCAACTTGCCCAAGATGTCAAATATCATGCAGTGTGGAGAGTATCTGATCAGAGTCCAATGTCTCCCAAGTCACAGGTCCACATGCTCCCAGTATTTGAGACATGTGGCAAGCTCTGGCTTGACCTTGATTGATTTCAATACCTGTGTTAGGGCATAACATGCTGTTTTAGTGTAACTTGTCACAGAAGCAACAGATTCCCGACAGGCCACATGCAGACAGCCATGATGTACGTCAAGCTGTTGAACTCCTGCTTTGCTGCTACTAGGTCAAGTCTTATTCAATCATTGGGCATTTGGCCGGACATTCAATTTGACTAAACAGTGTGATCATCAGGAACATAATTTATATGCACTACTCAAACGCAACAAGTCCTAAATCCATACACCAACCAAGAAACCACTCCATATCTTCCAGGGCTTTGCCCTAATTTTTATACATACATGTAATTGAGATGAAAAATATATGCTGACTTTGAATGACCATCTGGTGAGGAGCAGCCTTGGCATGCGGTAACTAGCCACTGATTTAATTTCTCAGAAGGAAGCTGTTGACTAAGTCATATACTGTATAAATTTGATGATGATACATAAATGACCAGTCTCCTAAATTTGACATAATTCCAACAGTACACAGGGTATTTTGTAAAACATGAGCGGAACATGCTGCATTGTGACTGCTTGAATTAGTATATAATTGAACAGATTTTATTATTTTCAAAACATGTATACCCCCATAATCATGTTAATGTTTCGTAAAATGATCTAGCTAAAGCTCAAACCAGACGTGGATGGATTGATATATATATACAGTGAAACCTCCCTATACCGAACACCCTTGGGACCGAAAAAAAAAAGTGTTCAGTATAGTGAGGTGTTTGGTATAGGGAGGTTTGATAGCATTGAAAGTATATATTTGGGACCGAGAAATGGTGTTCAGTATAGAGAGGTGTTTGGCATACAGAGGTGTTCAGTTAGAGAGGTTTTACTGTACATATATATACAGTGGTACCTGCTGTATGCAGCCATCCCTTCTGCCAAGAAAAAGTGGCCACATACAGCAGGTGACCTGTCACTGCAGGTAGCTTTACAAAGAAACTGATTCTTGTGTGCCAGCAAGGTGACCACAAAAAGCAGTGTGGCTGCTCACGGCAGTGGTTGCATACAGCAGGTACCACTGTGTATATATACAGTGCTCCCTGTCACCAGAGACCACCCTTACAGCAACCAAAAAGTGGTATTATGAGACAGGTGGTCTTTCATGACAGGTAAATTAACATGGGAAGTATAGGACTTGGGAATCTAAAAAGTGGTCTCTCATGAGAGGGTGGTCTCTCACGACAGGGGTCTCTCGTGACAGGGACTACTGTATATATATATATATACACATATATATACATGTATAAGTAAAGTGATGATAAGTTATATAAATTTCCTGTTCATTACATGAAACAAAATGGTTCCTGCTTGAAAGACCACTCCAATGAGACCACCTGTAATAAGATGCAGTCAATCACTATCCCACACTGGTTTGAGATACTGCTGAACACATATCCCACACTGTAATGAGATACTGTTTAACATATACCGCACTGTAATGAGATACAGATGAACATATCCCACGCTGTAATGAGATACTATGTAACAAATCCCACACTGCAATGAGATACTGTTAATCATATCCCACACTGTAATGAGATACTGGCAAACATATCCTACAGAGTACATGTATGCTTATTTCACTTCTACAAATTTTTTTCTTTTTACATTGAGGATTGGTGAGATAACAAGAAGTATAACCACATATGCATTAAACCTTCTTTTGAAACACCTCCCTTGAGATCAGACCACCAAACTCTGGTTTCTCAAAACAGTTTGTCCTTAACAGGAGGCACAATATTTATGTGAAATTGAGAGTCATACATCACTGAGAGGGATTTACTATTTTCCTCTCACAAGGGATCCTTGTTGGTGGGGAAAATCACAAGTGACTGCAGCCCACGAGTGATTTTCCCCACCAACAATCATGAGTGAGAGAAAAATAGTAAGTCACTCTCAGCCATGTAATATTTTGTTTATTCTATGTTGAATTCAGTACTCATAGCGAAAACTATGCCCTGGTCCTCCCTTGAAAGCTGAACTGGTGTGCAGTGTTTGTTTTGCAGTTATCCCATGTAACGTGTGACATATGATCAAACATCCCTGGGAAACATTTTATTTTGCCTAAATGTTAATGCGCTACGTCAATGATGCAGGAGTGTCACAATTTAGTTGTAACAATGTTTACGTCATATGACCTACAGTGAGTTACCACTTTTGAATTTCACTACAGATAATGATAATTCACCCTCAAACATAGAAATATGGGGGCAAAATGTTACTAAGGAACCTGAACGAGCCAGAGCTGATCTTGTAACAAGAAGTGTTACATGGGGGAGGGGTGGCTACATTTGCTTACTGAGTAACTTCCCTTCATACCACTGACCTGGTTCATAGTAAATGCTGCAGCATTACCGATGGTGACCAGTGCCTTCTCCCTTAGTTCCATATTCTTCGAGGTCAGGAGTGCTACCAGCACTTCGGCATGTCTCCTGGTCATCCTGAAAGCATCTTGACCGATCATCTTCAACGTATCTGAAGCCTCCTCTGAAGGCACTTGAACCTCTGGGGTTGACTCTCTAGAAAGGGAGCCACGGACAGAGCTGGCCGAAGAAGAACTTGCACTAGATTCTGAGCTTTCTTCTCTTAAAATCCCAGATGCAAGTATTTCTGCTGCACCCTGTGATATCATCTCCCAACCAGGTATATTGTGTGCAGTTTCATTGGGTGTAAAAGCCTGTTCTAAGGAGTTACCTTGGACTCCTAGCAAGGGTTCTCTCTCCAAGGCAGTCTCTGGTAGTTTTGTTTCAGCAGGAGCAGCCCATGGTGAAGCAACTGGTTGCTTGGAGATTGATGGCTGTGGAAAGAGGGCAGCAGTGGAGGGGTCTGCCTCTGAGAAGGCACTCTGACTAAAGTCTGCCCACCCTTCTGCACCACCTGCAGCAGCGGCCCCTGGTGGAAGCTCCATAGGTTTTGCTTCCCAGGGCTGAGACCAGCTGGCCCAGGACTGAGACTCCTGTATGGGTTCTACAGGTTGGGGTGGTACTGGCTGGACATCATGGCTAGCTGGAGATGGGACTGTGTCTGATTGGCTGGATTCTGACCATGGTGTGTTTGGAATATCCCGATGACGTGGCTTACTGACTTTGCTTTGTATGGACTTGCCATGAGATTGCATAGGTTTAGTCAGTGCTGCAAGAGCTTTATGAACTTCCTCTTTACTAACTTTACTGCGATTTGATTTATCTTTCTTCTCACTTTTCCTTTTAGTTTCTGCACTAGAAATGTCCTTCTGTCTAGCATCTTCCCCACTAGCCATTGCCGCGGGCTGTGTGAAACCAGGTGGCGCTTTCACTTGTGTACCTGAAGTTTCTTGCACTGCTTGTGGCTGTGATGGTGATGTTTCCTCACTATGCAACTCAAGTTTCCCCTGGGAGGGATGATCTACTTCTTCTTTAGGCCTACTGGCAGTGGGATAAGTAAACCCAGGCGGGGGTTTGACCATTACAGGTGACATTTCCTGGCCTTTTTGTATGGATTGAAAAATTGGTGGAGATCCCTGCTGGTGATCTAATGGAACGCTTTCTACTACACTGCTGCTGGTAGGTTGCACCAACTCCTCACCAGATGTAAGCATGACTGGCTCTGATGACTTTGAATCATATTTTGAACCTGACTCTACCACTTGACTAGAGTCTGCAGGTTTACCATAGTGACCATGTATGTCAGCTCCTACTCCACCAGGTGCTGACTCCCTGGGCACTGCCCTGACAGCCTGTACTTCTTCCTGCACCACCTCACGCTCTGGATCCTTTGATAAAGTTCTTTGAGGCAAGCCTGAGTAGCTGGCTGGTGAAATAGGAGATACTGGGGTAGGTGGACCTGTTGAAAGATCATCTAGAAAACTGAAGTTATCTGTCACAAAACTCAAGGATTCAGCACTTCCAGGGGTTGCAATCAAGGAATCAGTTTTACTATCTTCATCAGCTTCCTCCATTATGCAAAAGCTACCATCAGATTTCATATCTGACAAAGGACCTAACAGCCCATAGGATGCTGGATTGCTTATCACAGGAGATATCAGGCGTGGAGTTTCTTCGTGCAGACCACAGTCTCTTGTACTGATTGTTGGAGCAGGATATTCTGATGCATCTTCTCCTGCAAGGTCTTGTGTGGATGACCTGGATGGTGGTGGAGCTTTTGGTATTTCATATTCTTGATCTGCATCACTCTTTTCCTCTTCTGCTTCTGTTGCTCTGCTTCCAGTCTTTTTATCCGAGGCACCATGGCTTCGTGGTGGTGCTTTTAATATTACTACGCCATCTTTGTCTGGATTGCGGACATTCCAGGCAGTATGAGTAGAGGGTGCAGAGGCACCTTCAAATGCTACAGCAGAATCTTTTGCTTGATCTTCTTTAATATCCTCTTTTGTCTTTTCAGAAGCAGAGGTACCTTGAAATGGTACGCCTGAACCTTTTGTTTGATCTTCTTTTGTATCTTCCTTTGTCTTTTCAGAAGTACCAGTACCTTGAAATGGTATGCCTGAGCCTTTTGTTTGATCTTCTTTCGTATCCTCCTTTGTCTTTTCAGAAGCAGTGGTACCTTGAAATGCTGTGCTTGAACCTTTAGTTTGATCTTCTCTGGTATCCTCATCCTTCTGTTCAGAAGATGTATGGAAAGATGTCTGTTTGTCTATTACACTTTTATCTTGATGACAGTCCTTCCCATCATCATCTTGTCCTTTCTTTCCATGTTCTTCACTTGTGTCATCCACCACAGACCCAGGTCTTGTGAAGTTAAGGGCTACTCCTGTAGCCTGCAGAATACCACTCCCCAGGGCAGCTGGTAATGTTTCTGAATCACTCTCAACTTTTTCAACTTTTTCTATGTCCACCTGTCCCTCTGTGGGCTCAGAGATACTGAAGGCAAGCTGTGATGCCATGAGTAATTCAGTCTGTATGTGTGACCCGTCTGCCTCTGGGCTGTGACTCGTGTCAGCTTCCCCCGCTGTGTCTGCTGGATGGCCAGATGTGGAGGCTGATACCACGTCTTCATCTTGGGCTTCTGAACTTTCACTTTCTGTCAACAGAAAATACAAAACAGGACATATCAATGGCATGAAAGTTCTGCAATTTCCTTATGCCCTCTTGAGTGCAGATTTCAACATACACATTCTTAGAATATTTCAATAAATTCAAAGGATATGATGATTTGTTACAATTACAAACATAAATAACTGGTGATACTTTTTGTAAATGCCAACAGATTCAAATTTGGCCCAAGTTTGTCAGACTATTTGCTTCAGCAATATTTCTCATCCTGATGTTATTTTTTTCTGATAGTACAATGTTTACCATTTACATTTAAAGGAATGATGTCAAGATATTTAACTTGAAAGTGAAGTCACTTTTGCACTAGTTGCATCACATTTTAAGGACAAGTAAGACACCAAAGGCATGTTTATGTACATGTAACTGCTATGTAACACAGCTTATGGTCTGAAAAGTACTAATGCAAACATTCATAAAAGTATGTATTTCTGGAAAGGAAACTAGCAAAAGATTTTAAAGATGATCATAATTTCAACTTTGTGAGCTAATTGTTGTATAAACATTAAACTCATTGACCATCAGTAAATGCCAGATGCTGACACTGATGCAGATCTTTTATAAATCTTCTCAAGTTCATCCAAATTTCAAACTTTTTATAACACTAGTATTTTTTAATCTGTGAACTTTGATAAGTATTAATTTAATTACCCCTAAAATGCTTTTACTATCATCAAGAAGATATTTATTGCCTGTTTTTCAGTAATTAACAGAATTCTCAGGCTTATAAATCACAGATTAATGTATGTTGCTTTCATTTTCTTAATTAAACCTTCCCCCCTTGAATTAAGACTGAGTCAACAGCTTTCCTTGGCATGGGTTGGGCACTAAGTGCCCAGCCCATGCCAAGGAAAGCTGTTGACCTGGGTCATATTGTCTTGACAGGTTTCATCTTCAATTCTCAGTCAAATTGTTTTTCATTGCTGTTGAAATCAGTTGAAAATGCTGAAGCAGACGACATTTGACCACCAGCCAGTTTTGGCCGGTTTAAGAGGAAAGGGTTAAATAGCTTAGTGAGAAAAACTTAATTTATTTCAAACATCATGGTCTAACTTTATGCTGATCTGTTTTGTTGATTAAAGTACAGCTTTCCTCTGGCATATCATGCATGGATTCTTGTTTTACATGGGCGATTGACAGGCTATGAAAAGAAATATTCTTTCCAAAACCAAATATGTCGACTCTACAGTGTGTTAGTTGCTAACATTCTTCATCTCATCTAAACCTCCTGAAACACAACCTTTAGCTTCTGTTGTAGGAAAAGTTTTGTTATTGATTATTATCATTTTTTTTTTGTTATTAACAACAAACTAATGAGCAGTGTAACAAAGTCTAATAAATCAAAGATGCCTTTGAGCTAAGACCTACCCGTGAACACAGTTGACAATATATCAGTTTGGCATTGTTGTAACAAAAGTTGCATACCTCTTTATTCGCAACAAACAGCTGAGTGCAGTAACAATGACTGATCACAGAAAAATGCCTTACAAATCCAGCTACTACAGCTGCAATAAAATCTTTTTTTTGGGGGGGGGGGGTCTGTGGTGAAATTACATGTTTTGTTAAAATCACAATTATTGAATAAACACCATCATATATCACTTGTCTGTACTTGCACATAGACATTCTTCACAACAACAAGACTCTGCATCATGAATCACTGGCTTGCCAGCATTGTCACTGTGAGTGGCTCTCTTTTGGTGCTGCCATCTAGAGTCTGATGGATAAAATATTAAGAATACTGGAGAAACCCAAAATAACCTTTTCTTGACCTTCTGTGCATATACTGGCCATGCCATGACAAAATATGGCAAAATACACTTTGTAATATTGAGGCCACAAAAGTATACCCTTACCCTCATTTTTAAATACCCTGCCTCCATATCATAAAGTTATTCAACATATCCTGGTGTGTTGGCACCATATATTTCATTGCATTTTAAAAACAGACTTTTGCCACCTATGCATGAACATTTTAGATGGGTGGCCCATGTTTGATTTATCATTTATGTCAATACCTTTGGGGAAACAAGATATGATAAAACAAAGAAAGCATCCATCTTGCCCTATTTTACAGTGAAGAACAGCTACATGTACGTGCAGGCCTGACTTTCATACAACTTTTGTTCATCTGTCAGAGCCATGTGTCTATTTTACACATGTATCATGTTTACACCAGTGTGTTTCACCTTTAGCCATAGAATGGTAAACAGAGCCTGGTTTATGATGATATCACCTAACCTACTCTTTAACTCTTTCACTGCCAAGTTTCAACTGAATCAACAGCTGTCCTTGGCATGCTTTGAGCACACTGCACCCAAAGTGCACAGAGAAAAGCTGTTGACCTGGACTTTTCTTATGATCTATGCCACTGCAGATGACACGATATCACTTGAATAAAAGCAGGTTTACAAAGAATATGAACCTAGCATCATCCTGTCACTTCAAAGCTCAACAACTTTTGTCACACTGGCAATGAAAGAGTTAACCTTACACACTTGCCTTCAGTTCCCTACCTTTTTCTGCCACATTAGTAGTGTGCATGCCATCCCTGCCAGTTGGCATCTCACTATACATATCTATTTCCATCTTGCACGTTTAACCCTTTGCCACTCAAAGCTGCCCAAAAGCACCTGGACATTATGTGTTGTAGTCTGCTTCTACATATATACACTTAACTTGTCACCAATTGAAAGCATTTTAAGTGAGAATTGTTGAAATGATTTACATGTATCAGCATAAAATGCCTTGATAAGGTCACTATTTCTCCTGGGCATGTGTTGAGTGCTCATGCCTGCCACATATGCTGAGGAAGCCTGTGAACCCAGTGTAACTGCGAATGGATAACCAACCTATTGCTGAAAGAGATTTGGTATTTTTGACCTGCTAGTTGCTACAGATAATCTATCATGAATGACTCATCAAAGTCATCCTGCTAGAATTACACTCCCCCATTTATAAGCCTCGTGTTCCATCCCTGTTCAGTGCCACACTGTCCAATCCAAAAGACAGTGGTTAGGGATGCTTGTAACCCTCTGCTGCACACATTGACCTAGGATCACATGAAAATAAAGCTATGGTCCTTTGATTTTGACAGCTTGTTTTTCTGTCATATGTCTTTTTAAAATCATTACAATCATTGTATGTCCAAGTTTGCAACAAACTGCTTTTTTATGTCACTTTGTGAAGCCTTGCCCACAAAACAAAAGCAGAAAGTCAACCTTGTATTATGTGACCAAGACGAGAAAATCATTATGTCTGGGTGAGAACCTAGACATTTTGTTTTTTCAAGAATTCTTTTTTTCTTTCTTCTTTACAACCAAATTTGTCCAGAGTTTTTGTCAAACACTATTATTCTGGAAACCACCAAACTTGCCATGGTGACTGACCTACCAGTGAAACTGTGCATATCCTTTGGAACAGTCATGATGTTTGAAATTATGCAAATTAGAACAAAAATATTATGATAAAATTTTAAAAGCTGCATATCTTCAAAACCATTGCAGACAGACACCAAATTTCAATGTGCATGTATAGGTTTTTGACATATGCCAATATAATGGACAGTAAATGATAGGTGTGGAATTTTAAATTATGGTAATTTGGGGTATTGAAAAATTTAAAAGTTGAATATCTCCAAAACTATTATAGATGGTATACCATTCCCATTTCAATTTATGAGTTTAACACAAAGCCACATCCAATAAAACATGAATCTTGAAAAGCTTCAAAAGTATTGTAAATAGATATGCCATTTCAACTTTACTTTACAGGTTTGTGACACAGGTGCATCCAGTGAACCATGAACCAAAGTTGTAGGATTTTAATTTATGCAAATAATGAGAATACACAAAATCTAAATCTTGAATAACTTCAAAAACTTCAAAACTATTATGCATAGAGGTATCATTCCAAGTTCAATTGGTAGGTTTATGACATAACCACATCCAATGAACCATGATCCAAAGTTAAAGGCTTTTGATTTAAGCAAATACACAAAATTATGATCTTGAATAGACTAAAAACTATTAAAGATGGTGGTGTTATTCAAACTTCAGTTTATGAGGTTGTGACACAGCCACATCCAATAAACCAAGAACCAAAATTGTAGCATTTTAATTTATCCAAATTAGGCTTATACACAAAATTTAGATTAACCCTAGTGCTGCGGGGCCCGTATTTATACGGTCCAAAACTCAGGTTAAAAAACAATTCAGCAGTACTAGGGTTAAGATGAACAATGGCAAACTGCACCATTTCAAACTGTTGTCATTTTGAAGGCACCCAAACGGATTTGCTGTGAAGCAAATCTTCTTTTCTAGCTTCAGGGCTGTGTTTTTTTGAGGACAAATGTCTCGTTCTCTTACGTTATTTTTCTGAATTTTCACTTCATAGGAATTTTCACACTGGTGACACCTTGCCCACAAAAGAACTTAAAGAATCTGCTTTTCATCATGTAAACCCTGCTCATTGAACAAAACCAAAAGAATTGGCCTTACAAGTGTTAGGTAAAGCCTTACTAATCTCCCACCTTCCTCCACCCCTTTAAGAAAAAAAAAACAAACAAACAAAACAAAACAAAAACACACACACACAAAGCCACACAGACAGACAAAAAAACTCCAGCTTTTCATCATGTGAAGGCTTGCCCACTGAACAAAAACAAAAGAATCTGCCTTGGATTATATGAAGCCATAGCCACAAAACCAAACTAAAATAAAAACTGCTTTGTAACAATGTGTTCAAATAAAATTCTAGCTGTTACTGTATTCATGAACGTAATGTTTCCAACTTTGAATTAAGATTGAAATAGGCAATGGTAATAACAGTAATAATGCAACAGTTTCCTAAATGTGAGACAGGAGTGTTCCAGTGGTACAAAAGCACAGCTATCCTCTGAGTATCAGTACCTTAGTTTATCTCATGAACCCTACAAGCACCACTTTAAGGAGCCTGGGCTTACTGCTACTACTACAGTGCTCTGCATTAGGCTTTGATATTTCTTCCTAGGCCTAATGCATGGTTAAAATATTGCAAGTGTATCACAAATGTTCATGTTTTTCACATTTCATGCACTTCAACGAAACTTTTAATTCCTTGCTCTGTTCTGGACATGACTCCCATGATCAAATGTTTATGATTTACATAATCAGTAAAATTAAGCAAAGATAAAAAATACATTAAATAAAGCCAATTTACAGTGGTCATGTGAAAGAGTTTGCCTTGCACTGCATCGAGGCACCAAACACTTCAGCAACACCCCATATGTTTGCATCAGTTGTCATAACAGAGATCCTCATAGGTTTCCATTACTATAACTTGGTAAAGGCAACATAACACTTGTGTATTTACTTTGCTCAAAGAACGTGGCAGGAAATACCTTTAGGTGATAACTTTCGTGAGTTCTTGCATGTTCTGTTGTTCCCAGATCAATAAAAATGACTCACTGCATGCATATTTCAGACACATATAAATATACTTCACATACTCTAGTTACATGTGTGCTCAAATTTTTCCTGCTATTCAGTCTCTTTCCAGGAAATACAAATATAGGGTGATAAATTTAATTGAATTGAATATCCACAAAAGAGTGTCATCTCAGACAGGTCTGGACTACTGATTTTTCCTATTTAGAGCTATGTTATAGACCAGGCCTGCACCTCTCCTTGGTCTGCCTTAAAGCATGCTGGATTGAAAACTGAAAATAAACACAACTACATGTAACACCAGCCTTGAATAACATATGTTGGCATATTACAACAAACGTGAAGTAAAACATATAAGGAAAATAGGATTTTAAAAAAATGTATTACAGATGATGCAAGCAGCTTTGGCTGTGCCAACATCTGAGTTTGTCAAATTTACAATGGTTATATAATATGTACTTCCTGTCTTTCTACACAGCTTGGCCTTGGATACTCCATGTTTTGGTGTGTTTGCTTGAAGCCGGCATTCCTAAATTTGGTCCATGAAACTGTTGGTTTATGTAAATTGCCACAAGCATGAGCCAGATGTTTATCTTCGGCTCAAAATTTGTAGACATAGATGCCAAAAATACATAAAAATAAACAAGTAAAGACAGGAAGACAGACAGAGGGAAAAAGAAAGAATGGAAGAAAAGAAAAAAAGAGAGAGAGAGATGAGTTTACTTGCCAGAAGATAGGGTAGTCTCCAACACAAAATTGTCTTTCTGTCTGTCTATCTATCTACATGTATTCATTTTTTTTTTTTTAAATATTCTGGCCTGAGTAAAGCTTGAAAATTGGTCTCTTTCACCATGTTCACTTCCTGTGATGTCACTCAATTTAAGTATTCAAATCATGGTGGTAATAAAGGACTGGTGAGTTGAGTATGGTTCATATTGAAGACCCTGTGTGTGTCATTCACTTTGTAAATCCAGTGACAGCATGAGCTTCAATAGCAGTCTAAGGGGATGCATTCCCATGAATATAATACACTTGTTATGTATGTTGTCAGCAAACAGTTATTTTCACTTCTCAGTAGTTCACGGTGGTGAGCCCTTTGTTTACTTGAATTTGAACTCATCTGGTCCTGGTGTCTTGGTTAAATTTTAAGAATGTGGGTACAGTATATATGAAAGTGAGAGCAGATGAGGCACTACTGTAATCAGGGACAGGTCTGGAATGTGTGCAATCCCTCAACAGATAACAGGAAGTTAGCAAATCTGCACAACTGTACCTATCTCATCAGGCACAAGCAGAATTTACCCTTCTCAAATGCATTACTTTTGATAAGTCACACACCCTAGATCAAATCCATTCACATTGTTATCTTCAACCCAAAATAGTCACCAACTCCCATGATTACCTGCAGCAAAAGCAACACTCTACCCAGCTAAACTAACTCTTTCCCCTTTAGATCCGTCCGTGGACACACAAAATTCAAGGTAAAAAATAAATGCAGCAGTCTTGGCCAGTCTCTGAAGAGTTCGGTCAGAATGAAACTGGTCAGACTACCCTAAAGTCTTCACCCAGGCAAGAGCTTTGCAAACAGGCACGTGTGTGTGTGTGTGTGTGTGTGTGTGTGTGTGTGTGTGTGTGTGTGTGTGTGTGTGTGTGTGTGTGTGATTTCTGCCATGTCCACAGCCATTCATTTTTTCCACATAGTGCCATTAAAAGTGATTGTACTATGCGTAGAAATGACAGATGCCAAAATTATATACATGTAAATATTTAGACCATAGATATGACACAACTCAGAAGGCAGACCCCTAAGAGCTCCTATATGGCTATGGCAGCACCAAAGATGTTCTTGGAGTGAAGTCTGTAAGTGCAATCTAGTGGTTCAACTGGGTTCAGACTGCCTCTGAAGTAAAGTGGTGCTGGAAACTTCTGCTCATTTCACCCCATACTGCTATATTGCACATGATAGGATATTCCAGCATAAGGCTACATAAAAAAAATCCCAGTTTATCATCACCACCAGTATCATTTTCTTCTCCCACATCAACGTTTTTGACATGCTTGTACTTTACTCCCAATCAGCACCCAGGGCACTTAGAGAATTGACTTTCTTTTTTTTTGGGGGGGGGGGGGAGGGGGGGCACTTATTGGGATGAGCATTACTTTCTTCAATCACAACAAAAAGTTACTGGGAAGAGAAATAATCACCTAGGATATGGACTGGAAATATCTGTCGCATCGATTTTCAAAGGAAACAATGCTGATTGAAAGAAATTACCTGCTTCACTCAAAGAAGATTAAACATTTAGTAGAAGTAGTAGTTGTTATTGGCTGCAGTCCAAAACAATACATATAACAATATGGAACATTCAATAATCAAAGAACATCAGTATGTCATACATAACTTTGAAATCATCTAAAGGTAAATCTACTAACACTAGGAGGAGCTTTGCAGTGTCAATGGGGGGTGGGGGTGCTAATTAATGCATTGGCACTTATTGGGATGAACATGGTAGTTTTTGTCAGAGGGTTTGGCCACCAAAATATTGGTTTGAGTTTGAGCTTTGCTCATGCATAATGCTGATCTGCAATGCCATGCACAAAACGCGACCCCACAGTTTCACATCAACATAGAACAAAAATAATCTGTTACAATACTATTCCAAGTGCATAAACAATTTACTTCATTAGCATCTTATAGTGAGCATCAGCCAGCTATTACCATTAACATACATGTACATGTGAATACATGACACGACCAAATGCTTAATCATCCAGTTTTTCCATATACAGAAGGCTTACTCAGTATCCAGTCCATGGATTTGGTTTTCACTGTCACCCCATGCAGTGCATGAGCTCATGAACGCTTGCATCCCAGGATATTTCCACAATTCTATTTACACCCGTCTCTAACTTATTGGGCTTTATGGAAATTATGGCTAAGACAGGGCAAGTGGCCGCTGTGGCTAATGATGTTATAGGAAAAACGTTCGACTAGTTTCGTTGCGATCTGCAACTCATCAGGAACTGTTGGGAACACTGTGAAAGGCCTATATTTATACCGTGGGGTAACAGATCCGTTGCTACGTATGCACGTGTATTGTGATAGCGTAGCTGCGGATTCTTAGTGGATGATATGGAAATTATGTCAATAATTCATGTCTCTTCAGAAAATGTTGTCAATAATGTGTGATAAATGATGATTCACGAATTTGCATTCTTGAAACTTCCTTGGAACCTGGGCCAGGCAAACACGCTTCCTGAGGTGGCAATGGGTTTCCATGGAATAGAAAAACTTAACAGGTGTGAGGGTAACCTAAATAAACATTGCAAAGTATGTAAGATTTGTTCCGCATGTTGCGTTTTACCTTAATTAATGTCTGCAGACAGTGCAATCACCAGGTCGCTTCTGGAGGCCTTCCAGATCGCAACTCACACTATATTCTTTAGGGGCCCTAAAACACCATGTTGCCAGCTCAGATAGCTGTTGTCATGCAAGACTCTAACAATTACTCTCCATGCAGAGTTTGACTCCTATGGTGACACATGAATTTGTAATGCTGATGCCCACATTTCAGGCTATGCCTACTAGTAAAGTTCTATGTGTACATATTAATATTTATCTACTGAAATCTTGTGTATTAATGCCGGTGTCAACGAATATTTGGGCCCGCGAACGGATGGGCCCCCGGGCCCATCCATTCGCCGAACAGATGGGCCCCGGGCCCAAATATTCGGGCCCCCGGGGGCCCAAACGTTCTAGAATATTTAGGCCCCTTCCGAATATTTGGGCCCCCTTTCATATTTGATTTTTGTTACATGTATACTTCATGGGACATCTTAACTATTGTTGTAACATTGATGATGTTAATAGTGCAAAATAGCAAAATCATGGTCATGTTACAGTAGACTAAAGGTAAAAGGTGCTGGTCACAGTGTTTTGTCAGCTCAGCATGAGAGTAGATTCAGTGCAAAATGTAAAAACGTAGTCCTGAATCATGTGAATAGCATTATGATCTATGCGGAATTATGACCAGATGTCTCGATCCTAAGTTTACTTTCTCATAGAAAATGGGAAATTTAACTGTGATGCAAGTATGTTCAGATCTGAATATAACAGTTATAATATTATTGGACCAGAAATTTACATGAATAGCTGAGCTAACCCAAACTACATGTACATGTACTTCTGTAAAATCTGAATCTATACATGTGGGGTAGATTGTGCTAAAATATGTGTTGCACAAATATATATATATATATATATATAAACACTTGGTATATACTTGGGATAATTCCTGCAAGGTATATGCACCCACATTACATGTAAAATACACCAATACATACATGTATATATAGTGGCAAACGTTAAGTCTTGCAAATTTATTCAATTGTTTGATTTACATTTATTTAACAAAATAATAACAAATTCTTTTAAAAATATTTCTTTTACAGTTTGCAAAATATCATACAGGATGTATATATACAGAGTGTATTGGGCCAAAACTAAGTTATTCCAATCTCTATTGGGGGGGGGGACCCAAATGTTCCTAGGGGGGCCCAAACGTTCGGCGAATGAATGGGCCCCCGGGGGCCCATCCGTTCGGGGGGGGCCCAAATATTCTTTGACACCGGGGTTCTTTGTCTTTGATTCTTTCTGTAGTGGACCGAACCTCTGTTGAAACTATGTGTAACATACAAGCCAACTTTTCCTAGGTGGCCCTTGCAGAAGCAGATGTTTATCAACCTTAGCAGGGTCATCCTGACTACAATTTTTGTACGGTAATTCCATTCTCACTATTATCTATCCTGTTTTTGTCATGTATGTTTTTGCGCAATTACCAAAATGTGTACAATGTAATTACTTCTGTGTCGAATAAAATGAATCTGAATCTGAATCTACATTTTAATCTTCAAAGAGCTAATCTGTTGCTTATTATCAGATTATAGCCTAATAGGCGAGCGGCCAACTCCCAAAAAGAGCTATATTTTAGGAGTTTAATTATACCATACAGAAATATACAACATGTCATAAATTTATCTTTTGCTTCTGGAGATAATATTTCGGCATGTTGTCCTTACTTCTGGTTGTTTTAAGGGGAAAAAACAAAGCATACATACAAGTATATATTTACTCTCACAATTCCACATTTTCTGTATACATATTGTACTGTTTTGAAGCCATGAAACCCAATTTTAGAGCTTAATTGATAATAAGATAGTGATTTTATATTACAGTCACCACTAAGGTAGGATTCCCTGCAATCCCTAATGTAACAATGGCAATACATGTATGTTCACACACCCCTTCCATTTTTTCTAATTTCGATAATTTGTTGAAAATCATTAAACTGACAACAGAATCATGTAGTGACCAAATTTGGTTGACATTAAGAATGGGTACATCTGCACTGAGTTTTCTGAGAATCCAACATATGGTTTGGAAGCAAGAAGTCGAAAAAACGAAAACACACACAACTACAAAACAAGAGGAGTGTGACAGTCCTGTGCTTAGCTGACCCTTCATGAACAAACAGGAGTGATCAATGCCACTTAGTAAACAGCTTTCTTTGACCCTTCCACAAGGAACATTTTCACCAAGTTTCAGAATGATCTGAATGACGGTTTGGAGAAGATGTCGAAAATAGCGAAAACACACAAAATGCATAAAAAAAAAAGAAAAAAATAAGAGCGCCAACTCCTGAACAAATTAAGTTCTAGGGTTACCCGGAGTGTCCCCATGCAATTTGGAAGCAATTGGCCAAGTGATTTTAGAGGTTTTTTGAGATATTGCTAAAAAAATTAGGTGGTGCTGAACAAAGTAAGAACTAGGAGTCTCTAGGAGTGTATCCTTATGATATCAAAACAATCTGGCGAGCGGTTTTGGAGAAGATTTTATAAGATTTGCAGCTTAATCTGAGTGGCGGTTCTGCAGAAGAAGTTGAAAATAGCGAAAACACAAAAATCATAAACAAGAGGATTTTGATTGTCCTGAGCTCAGTTGACCATTCATGAACAAACTGTAGTGCTCAATGCCACCTAGTGTACAGGTTTCTTTGACCCTACTACAAGGAACATTTCCACAAGTTTCAGCATGATCTGAATGATGGTTTGGAGCAAATGTCGAAAATAGCAAAAATACACACAAATCATTTTAAAAAGTTGTAGGTTTTTTTAAATCGGAGTTCCACCTCCTAAACAAATTAGGATGTAGGGGTACCCAGAAGTGTCCAATTCTAGGCAATTGGCGAAGTGGTTTCAGAAAAGATTTTTTTTTTTACCATTTTGCCAAATATCGGGTGGTACTGAACAAATTCAAAAGTATGTGTCTCCAGGAGTGTCCCTGCGTGAAATCAAAGCAATCGGGTGAATAGTTTTAGAGAACATGATTTTTTACGATTTGCAGCTGAATTTGAGTGATGGTTCTCTAGAAAAAGTCAAAAATAGCGAAAACACAGACAAAAAATTCATGAAAAATAGAATATTATTGCAGCTCCACCCGATGAACAAATTAAGGACTAGGAGTCCCTAAGAGTGTCCCTGTGGGATATCAAAGCAATTGGGTGAGGGGTGTTGGAGATTTTTTTAAGATTTGCCCCCCCCCCCCCTCCCCAAAAAAGAGACAAATTTATAAAAAAAGTCCAAAATCACTGGAGCACAACCATTTGAACAAACCTGGTAGAGACCCACCCAATGTACATTGCCACCAAATTTGAGGTCAATCTGGATAAAGGTTTCGGAGGAGAGGTTGATATTATGAATTAGCATTAGAATGCCCATTGACTTACATAGGAATGGTGCATTTATTGATGAGTACCCGAATTGAAAAAAAAAAAAAAAAAAACCACCAAAAAAAAAAAAAAAATAAAAAATAAGGAACTCAAAGCAGTGCCATATAGTGAACAACTTTGTTTGACCCTTCCACAAGGAACATATCCACAAAGTA
Source organism: Hermodice carunculata (assembly GCA_964020975.1). Classification (NCBI taxonomy): domain Eukaryota; kingdom Metazoa; phylum Annelida; class Polychaeta; order Eunicida; family Amphinomidae; genus Hermodice; species Hermodice carunculata. The sequence goes on along the minus strand of OZ026622.1, from coordinate 70,007,539 downwards.
GTACGTAGTAATCAAAAGGAAAGCTGCCTTTACTGATAAGTATCCGATTTGAAAAAAAAATTGTTAAAATCCACAGCAGTGCCACCTTGTGAATACACATTTTTTACCCTTCTACAAGGAACTTATCCACAAAGTTTCACCTTTATCCGAGTGACGTGCCTCGAGAAGTCAAAAATACCAAAAACATGCCAAAAATCATAAGAAAAATAGGAACAAATCACAGCACCACCCGGGGAACAAATTAGGAACTAGGAGTCCCTAGGAGTGTTCCTGTGTGATATGAAAGCAATTAGGTGAGCGGTTTGAGAGTAGAAGATTTTTTAAGATTTGTCCCCCCAAAAGAACAAAGATAATTATCATAAAAAGTATAAAATAGTATAGAAAAACATGATCCATTTTCATAAATTCCAAATTCAACAATGACAGCAAAGAGTTTCCAGACTTGCCAAAGCATCAACATTTATCTTTCAGTACCAATGTGAAGAAACAAATTTCACTCCTGACTTGAGACTGGCAGTTACCCTTAAAAGGCAACTGGTGGTTATAAACCGGTCCTCTCAACCTTACAAACATTCATCATTAACTGCAGACACTAGTTTTTTCCAAAATGTATAGGCCTAACCACCCAAAACACAAATTCCATTACTTCTAGCTGCCAAAAATAAAAAGAGACCTGTTAGGCCTATCACCTTTTAGTTCTCCCGACTTGTCAGTCATAAAAAATCACCAGAAAGTAAAACATGGTAGAGACCCATCCAAAGCACATCCTTACTAAGTTTGAAGTGGATCTGGCTGACGTTTTATTTTAGAAGTCGAAAATGGAAATGTTGACGGACAACGCACGGACAACTCACTAGCATCAGCGGTGAGTAAATAAAGGTGAAGGGATCATCGGAAGTGTCCCTATGCAACTTCGAAGCATGCAAGCAATTGGTGATGCGGTTTCCGTGGAAAAAAATGCCAAAAAGGAGCAAAAATGTAAACAAGATGAAAATCCCTTTAAAAAAAAAAAATTAACTACTGAAAACAATGCATTTCTGAAACATAATTGGGGGTTTAGTTTGAGTTCAGGAAATCTAACATGTTAGAATCCCAGAACACAATATCCTACAGCTGATTATTCCTTCAGTTACTTTTTATACTAGGGTGATGCCTAATTCTTTTTTAAAGGTGTTTAAATATATATATATATATATATATATATATATATATATATATATATATATATATATATATATATATATACACATACACACACACACACACACATACACACACACACACACACACACACACACACACACACACACACACACACACACACACATACATACATACATACATACATACATGTCTTCCTGGATTGTAATAAAGTGATACAGTGTACGTGTGTTCTTCAATCAAGATATTCTGAAGTTCATAAGTGTGGTTACTATATACACTCAGGTCTTCTGACCTCTCTGTGTAGCTCTTTGAAAAGGCAATTTATGATAGTTCTAATACTATATTGTACTAAATATTTTTTAAAGGCTCTAATAAAACTGAAATTCAAAAAAATGTTCTCATATATTTGTTTTCCTTATTCTGAGTTCAGTTACAGCTTTCTCTTTATATTCAAGTCCTGGGTATAGATGTATTTTTGTGGTTGAGAATCCCAGTGTCCTGAGTTCAGTGAAGCTGCTTCCACCCCCTCCCTCGGTAAAATGTTCCAGACTGCAACCGTCGTTGACAAAAAAACTATATTTCCTTATGGTATAGTGAGCCCTTTGTTTTTCTAATGTGTAGGGATGTCCTGTTGTGGTTGTATTGGTATTCTTCAACAGTAACAACGAAAGAAGTAACATCAGGGAGGTACATATGGGAAGAGACCCACCTTCCTGCCACCCTGCCCCTGGTAACATCATGAACATGTGTGGAGAATGGGGATTTGCCTGTGGCTTTCATAAGTGATTTGGTTTAAAAAATCCTTTATTACTCTTTTGAAAACCCAGTGGATTATTATAAACCAAGTTATTCTTTGTATGGCCTCAGCCTTAGGCTAACTCTCACTTTAGCCTCACTGGGCACCGTAGTGGAGAACACCTTCAACGAACCTGTGATAAATATACCTAGCTACAAGTGCAACTACACTCAGCATGTTAAAAATAGCCGCCCGGCACAAGCGGCTGGGTGTAATGTAACCCGAGCCACACAGTGAAGCCAGACGGCTCGTACCAATGACGCGTACCTGGCGCAGTGCAAGATTTCACGGTCTTCGGCTGATGAAATGCGGATGACTTTTGCACGGCTGGAAAATTTAGCTTACGATTTTCGTGACAGCTTTTCAGTTGTACTCACCTTTGTTTTTCTTTCGACTTTTGATAAATCGGTGTCCTACTTCGTAACCCAAGTACAAGAACCCTGCTAAAACTGCAAAGAGCGCGGCCACACGGCCGGCCACGAACATGTGTGCTGCCATTTTCAAAACAGTGCTTGTTGTCGTACTGTCAATAAATATACATTTATATAAACACGTAGAAAAAAGAATAACTTTGATTTTATTGCATACACCTATGCACAAAAAATGATTATTTTTCAACAATTACCAAGAAAAAAGAGATTTAAAGGTTATTTATCTATGTCGTTAAGAAATATCGTACCCATTTGCGGGATAAAAACATAAAACGTTCATTTCCGGTAAATTGAGGCCATGCTGTCTGCTGTTTGAATATTTTTTTCAAGGATAAAGCCAAAAAATTACGTTTGTGGACGAGAGATTGCACAGAAACCTTGCCGACAGAAGCAGAAACATGCCTTTTATGCAGGGAAGGGGCGCCGTGAGGCGTACCCTTGAATATTTAGAGAAAGGCCAAATCATTTTGAGAGACAATGTGCAAATTATGACATTTTTCTTCAACCCTGGGCAGAGATTCATGGAGGAGCATTCAGGCTTATAGTGAGTAGAGACTTCTGGATTATTGCATAATAATCTTCATGCAATATGTAACAGATCTACCTGATGGCAAGCAGTTATAAGCCTATTGGATGCCCAAAATAGATAGTTCAGTAATTGTATAATATGAAATGGGAATAACCCAGAAGAGCAGGCGAAGCCATTCCATTGCCAAGTTCATTTGCACTCCGCCAGGCCCCTTTTGCAGCCTGGCTTGTTCATGCCTTGCAGACGTGCACCAAGTACGCGCCATGATGTATGTCAGTGCTACTCGTGTCATGTTGTGTATATCGAATTTCACTTGGTGCCAGCACTGCCCTTTGTGACATGTTTCTATTGGACCAAAATTCCAGGCAAGAAAAGTCTTCAGATGTTCTAACATGTCTTCAAAAAACAAGATAGTTCAATATTCTTAGATTGTGTTTTTATTTAAATGGAAGCAACTGATTAATTTTTGAAGTAATGTGTGTGTTGGGGGGGGGGACTATTTAAGTGCTGAACTGCCACAAAAAAGTCATTTTTCAGGAACAGTTCTTCTTGCTGGTACAGTTTCTTGAAGCTGGCAACACTATATGACCGTGAGTCATGTTCTTCACAACTTCTTGTCCCCATACCACAAGAGCTGGCGAACTAATAGGAAATGGGTATTATAACCGGGAAGAAGCAGGCAAAGTCATTCCATAGGTATTGCCCAGGGCTCCCATGGGGTCCCCCAAGGGAAATGCCAGAGCTGTAGAGACGGGGAAACAGTGTGTGAGGACAATTTTTTTTTCTCCCAAGAGGAAGAAAGTACAGTCGATGAGAGTACACAGATATATCCAGGACTTGGGGCCCATCACAGCTGTGAGAGTGTGCAGTGGACCCTTTGCCTTGGCTCTAGTCCTGGAAGACATGGCAGCACAAGGTGATTAGGATTACCATGGTTTCTTGCACCTCATCTCCTTTTTTTTTTTTTTTTAGCTTAGCTGGCTTATCAGCCAGCAGAATTTATACCATCACTCTTTGTCTGTCATCCATCTTCACAATTGACATTTTCGACTTCTCTCTAAAACCATCATCCAGACTCACTTCACACTTGATAGTAATGTACCTTGAGTGGGTTTCTACCAACTTTGTTCAAATGGTCATGCTGCAGTGATTTTTGGATATTTTTGGGGTTCATGTTTGAGCAAATCTTTAAAAAAAGTCTCCTCCAAAACCGCTCACCAAATTGCTTTGATATCACACAGGAACACTCCTAGTTCATAATTTGTTCACCAGGTGGTGCTGCAATTTTTTCTCTTTATAATTTTTTTTCAATGTTTTCGCTATTTTTGACTTCTCCAGAGGTGTCACTCAGATTAAGCTGAAACATATTGGTCCTATTGGATATGTTTCTTGTGAAAGGATCAAACAAAGTTGTTCACTATGTGGCGCTACTGTAGATTTCTGATTTTTAAGAATTTTTTTCAATTCAGGATGGGGGTAAAACCGGTACACTGCTACTGTGCAGCTGCCCGGGCACAGCTTGTGTAAACAAAGGGACTATTAACTCTCGGTATTCATCTGTATTTTAGACCTTTCGGTAATCTCTGATGTGCTGGGTGACAAAATTCACATATTTCAAGGCTGATTTTCTACCTGGCCAAATCATGCCACAAAATAATTTTTAACATTCATGGCAAGATCTTACATCATGATACATTTTGGTGGAGTTTTTTGACAATCCGGTCGCATCTGGATATTTCATTAAACAGATCTTTATGCAAGCTAAAGTGCCCATAGGAGATAGGCATACCATCTTGGGAGAAACTGGATTTCCTCCCGATTTCCAGGTTGATTTTCTACCCGGTCAAATGACACCAAGAAATGACAGTCTTACACCCATAGCAAGATATCGAATCAGAATACATTTTGCCCTTATTTGAATTAATTTGTTTCATGTTGAATATTCATTTATATGAATCTTCATTCAAGCAAAATTGCCTATATCTGCCATATTAAGACACCCATCTTGGAGAAATTGAATTTTTCCCCTATTTTGATGGCGATTTTCTACCTGGCCAAATCATGCCAAAAAATAACCATTTACATCCATTGCATTTTCAGAAGTTAGTGTACATTGTGGTATTATTTTGACAAACTGACAGCATCTGCAAAGTTTATTACTGAAGATCTGTATTTTGGCAAAATTTTCCTAAGCTTATCATTATGGAATCCCCCTTGGAAACTGTAGAATTTCAATATCTCGGGTTTTAGTACTAGTATGACGATGTAAAGACACCATTCAAATCATTTTGAAGGAAGCTAGCGATTTAAACTGACCATGCACGCATACAGGTGATTGGTGGCCGCTTACAACATTACGCATCATAAGGCCCCACTGTTATGGAGCAATGATGCTAGAAGTTGCTATGTGCAGCGCGACAAGCCTGGATGAACATGGCCATTGTTTCAAAGCTAGGGTACAAAGCGGGTGCTTTTATCTCCATTGAGCTAGTTAACGCAGGACAAAGGGAGAACAAAGGGATCGTTTATAATAATAATAATAGTTTATTGAGCCTCCGCGAACGGAGAAATTAAAATACAGATCAATGGAACATCGAAATAATATCACAAATCACAATAACTCAGAATATCACCAATCACAATATCTCAGAAAATCATAATTCACATAACTCAGAATGTACATATACGCATGATAATAAAAGAAAATTAAGACACACGGACCAACATTGACGATTTGCTTAAGGAGCTGGAAAATGATCCTAATGGTATTCGCTTATTTGACCTTAAAATAAACTCTTGTACATATGCTGATGATGTAACGGTGATGGGCTCGACACAACCTGGTCTCCAAAGTCTAATTGATATATGTGTACATTATGCTGATCGATGGCGCAGGAAATTTGGTATTAAAAAATCAAAATGCATCACTCTTGGTAAAGCCGTACATAAATGTGAACCCACTTGGTATTTAGGTAATAATGTTATACAAAGCGCAAAAGAAGTGGAACTACTCGGTGTGACTGTTGACTCATCTGGCGGTTATGCTAAACATGTTGACGGTAGAGTAAATGCTTGTAGGCGAAGTATATTTAGTTTGACATCTATGTTTGCACAATTGTTTGGTCACCGCAGGGGTTTGATGTGCTCAACCTGGCGGTGCTCACTCCTTCTGTATAATACCTCCATGGTTAGATGCACCTTTCCTATTGACCACTATGTAAGTCGATTGGCATTCTTATGTTCAGTATCGTGTATTTCTCCACCAAGTAGCAATGCTGTTTTTAAAATTCTCTTTAAAAATTTTCTTCAATTTCTCATGCACCAGTAAAATTTAAATTTTGAATGAATTTATCTTTAGGCAAACCTTTGAAATACTTCTAAATGCCATATGCACTAAGCTAAAGCTCAACACAGGTCTATTCAGTTGCAACTTTGACTTTGGGAACAAGCTTAGGTCAGCTGATCATGGGCTGTTCACACAGGACTGCAGCAGAAAAGGGGAGAGCCACAGCTTTATTATTATTATTATTATTATTATTATTATTATTATTATTATTATTATTATTATTATAATTATTGCACTTCGCCAGCCCGCTTTTGCAGCCTGGTTCATTCATGCCTTGCAGATGTGCACCGAGCATGCACTGTGACACATGTCGGCTCGTGTCATGTTGGATGAGTCAAATTTGGCTTTGTTTGGTTTCTAGGACTGTTTGGAAGGTTGATGTCTCACTTTAGCATCAAAGGACTTATTGATTATTCCAACATCAAACAGTCCTAGAAACCAAGCAAAGCAAAATTTGCAAAAAGTGAGACCCTCATTTTGTATTCACTTCTTATAGTTTATTTGCCACAAGAATTCAAAGTTTGAATGAAAAATAAAAAAAGTTGAATTCATTTCCCAAAAAAAAATTGTGTGTTCACTGTGCAATTCCTGTATAAACACAAGGCAAATGACAACAACAATGACAAAACACAATTCTCAACTTAACGTACTTTTGAAAAATATGTACTTTGTTAGACTTATTTTTAGTTTATTGTGTTTTATGGCCAATTTTTTGGACATCTCTGCTGAGGAGAAGTATATCTTTAAGATAAGAAACATGGGAGAGAGGTTAAGTTCACTGCTCTTCAGCATTTACTATTTAAGTGTACATGTTGTAATTAATAGAAGCCTGTCATAATGTACATGCACTGTTCATACTCTGATACCCACCAGTCTGTCCAATATTCTGCAACAGTATATCAAGCATGAAAGCAATCTGTAAATAGTAAGTTTCTGATCATGAAAATCACATGTGAAGTGGTATTTGTTCCAAGAACATGTGCGGGGATGGGTGCCAGTAATTATATTTGTGTTTATGGAACGCAACACTGTGGTGATAGGTTTCTTAAATCTTAGCAATTTGATAGAATCTGCAAAAAGGAATGGTTTGCTACAAATTGTAGTGTGACCTCAAGATGAAAACAGTGAGAATATCAGACTGGGGTAGTGGCTTCAGTCAAGCATTACAGTTTGATTGAACTATACCATGGTGTTACCGCTTTCACACATAAGAATGCTGAAATTCTTGAAAAGTAGATTGACCTTTGAAATTTCAGTTTCATTTTATTTGTATTACATCTTGCTCAAGGAAATTTTTAACCTGAGGCTTCAATCCCTGTGCTTGTCTTTCAATGATTCAGCCTTACACTTTGAATCTCTACAGTACATGTGGGATAAGAATGGGTGCTTTACAAGTTAAGATGCAAAAGACATTCTTAGAACACTGATGTTGCCAAATTGCAAAAATATCTTTCGAATTCATTGGATATCAAACATTTATAACTTCTGCCAGCTTTGTCTTCATCATTTTTCTCTCTTTTTTCAGCAATTTTGTCTTCTGGCATTTACCACAGTTGAAGTACAAAAACCCATCTGTTCAAATGTTGACGTTCAAAAAAATAACTCCAACACCATTTATCAAGGCATATTTTGGTAAGTCAGTCATTATGTTGAAGCAGGCATTATTACAGTTGCAGCAATAAATATGATTGGATCATGCAGACCAGGATGTGACTGTATTCAAAACTTGTGTCATCATGCGAAGTATCACCTTACTAGTTACAAGTGTACCCATTCATTAGCAGTAAATATTCAGATTCAAAATCTGTTGACACATTGGTGCTTTACTAATAAAAAGTTATATAAAATAAGTATATAAATAAAAATGATGCACAATTGTTAGAATAAGAGTGAGTTAGCTGCTTTCCTTGGTGTGGATTAGACATATTGTGCCCAACCAATGGCAAGGAAAGGTGTTGAGCTGAGCCATGCTATACTGATAGATCAAGGAAAGCTGTTGAGCTGGGGCATGCTATCCTGATAGATCAAGGAAAGCTGTAGAGCTGAGGCGTGCTATCCTGATAGATCAAGGAAAGTTATAGAGCTGAGGCATGCTATCTGGATAGATTAAGGAACGCTGTAGAACTGAGGCATGCTATCCTGATAGATCAAGGAAAGCTGTTGAGCTGAGGCATGCTATCGTGATAGATTAAGGAAAGCTGTAGAACTGAGGCATGCTATCCTGATAGATCAAGAAAAGCTGTTGAGCTGAGGTATGCTATCCTGATAGATCAAGGAAAGCTGTTGAGGTGGGGCATGATATCGTGATAGATCAAGGAAACCTTTGAGCTGAGGCATGCTATCCTGATAGATTAAGGAAAGCTGTAGAACTGAGGCATGCTATCCTGATAGATCAAGAAAAGCTGTAGAGCTGAGGCATGCTATCCTAATAGATCAAGGAAAGCGGTTGAGCTGAGCCATGCTATCCTGATATATCAAGGAAAGCTGTTGAGCTGGGGCATGCTATCCTGATTGATCAAGGAAAGCTATTGAGCTGAAGCATGCTATCCTGATAGATCTGTTGAGCTGAGGCATGCTATCTTGATAGATCTCATATACATTTCTCTTTCAGAATATTTTTAGTGAACAGCACAGTGTAAGTAAAAATATCAAAGCAGATACACTGAGGTAGTTTGAAGAGAAAATACTTGAGTAAAAACTTTTGGGAAATTCTTGCATGTAGTTGTACTTGCATTGAGAATACATGATGTTGCATGACATAAAATGAATAATCTTAGGTAAAAATATTGTCACAATGAAACTAAAATGACTGCTTGACTGCACTTACATTAATTTTTGTGTTTGTCAGGTGGTCCATGCAGCAGTGAAAATGTATCTTTCAGTAATTTATTATCAAATGCAACATTTCCTTGAAAAACGCATCATTATAAGGTGGATTATCATGTGAAGTTTTATTTCCTTTTTCTTATCAAGAAAATGATGACCACATCCTAATAGACTGCTTCAGAAAATCTAGAGAGGAGATACATGAACATGTGAAAAGGGTGATTGGAAAACCTGAGTGAGTATTGCAGAGAATCAAATGTCAGAAATGACATTCATCAGCTAAGTTAATGAATTAGGTTACTGATAGTACACAACTGAGAATTGAAGAATGCCTGAGAATATCTTGCTTTGTGGTAAAACTGGCTTGTTGAGTTGATTGGAAAGAATGAGTTGTTTTTTTTTCCTTTTTCTCTTTTCTTTCTTTTCCCATATCTTATTTTTTTTCAAGGCCAACATCATGATAGATACAGGTTAAAATTTATGCCAAAAATGTGGGGGGGGGGGGGGGGGGCAGGGGAGTAATATAAATCACAATGATGCAGGGATTAGTAGGGTGGATCTGTAAAACAGATGATCATGATGTCTATACAATATGGACAATAGTACTTCCATATGAATTTAGGTTAGACAGTGACATGTTTGCTTATGGAGAGTAAAGAGTTCGAACTGCGGAATAGGGTATTAGGAAGTGGCTCTGGACAAAAAGACACAAATACAACACTATTTCATCTCTAGCCAGGGTATAAGTTCCGTGGACTTTGAAGGTGTGTCATGAAACCTTACATGAACATTTATGAAGCCTAAACTGCATGTTGTTGACTAAAACCAGGTCACTAGATCATTTTTCAGAGTCACAGTGATGTATCTATAAACTAATCATCTCTGGGATATAAGTATCCTGTATTTTGATGGTGCATCATGAACTTCACATTGGTATTTGTGAAGCCTAAATTACATGTGTACTAAAACTAGATCACCAGGTCATTTTTCTGAGTCTCAGTGATATGTCCATAAATTGTTCGTCTTTGAGCTATAACTACCTTGTGCTCCAATTTTGTTTCATGAAACATAAAGCCACATGAATTAGGCAGAGTTTCTGCCAATGGGTAAAAAGGATCATGACTATATCTAAACGATCTTGTGGTTATTTTTGCCTACCCTTAGCAAATCTGAAATTTATTACAGATATTAAAATATCTTATACATGTACTCTAAAATGTACATGAAAATCCCCACTATTGAACATTCTCTAGCACAATATGCATCACACTATAATATTTATCCTAAACAAATTAAAAATCTCCAGGCAGAAACCCAGTCATGACAGACATGTGAGTCATGTCATAAAACTAGGTCACTAGCTCAAGTATCTGGGTCACGGTAATATTCATATGTTATTTGCATGTTTGTCTTTGGGACTCTGCTTCATAAACCTCATACAGACATACATTTGGTCTAAAATGCATGTCTGTGCAAGACTTGCTCACCAGGTCAAGTATGTGGGTCACTCCTGTCCATATATACTACACTGCAGTGCACCATGTTTTATAACACTGGTGGTGGGGTCAGAACATACTGTGTTTTAGCAAAACTGCCAAGGGGGACTTTTTAACTTAGAAGTAACAGCTAAAGTACTTCAGTGGGAACCATGATACCCACTCTGTTATATCAGAATCCACCTGGTAATGAGAGGTGTTATGAAAAAGGAGCACTGGGTCAGCTCAAAGTTCAGCACAGCTCAGCTCAGGTCAGTACTGATTTTGAGGGATGAAAATATTTAGGTCAGCTAAATATAAGCCATTCACACAACCCTCTTTCTTGTATGATATATCTAATGTTGTCAACTAAAAATGGAACCTCATGTCACTGATGAATATCATGCACATGGTCAAATGTAGGTTGCAGTTGCTCCCCATGAAGCCTGTAGTCTCATTGTGTTGATGATTTGAACCATGAATGTTTGACATGACATGAATTTGGTCAAACTCAGCATAAAGGTAAATAAAACAATCATGGTTACATGAAAATGAAATTTGTTATTGTATAGTCAATGTGTGCTGCCATAAAAAAGACCATATATATTGCCCCAGTAAGAGCCCCTGCTCTACCCAAGGGCCTTCTATCTCCTGAGAGTTTTAACAATCAAAAATTAGACACCCCCCCCCCAAAAAAAAGTCTATATTTAATGATCTTGTACATACATGTAGTAGTAATTTACCTATAATGCTGAAAGTAGGGTTGTAAATTGACAGCACATGATATTGCACTTTTGCAGCACCCTTGCTACTGACATGGATTAATACATTACATGTATACAATTGTGAAGTGTTGATATTGGGAAACTGAACGTTTCTGTGGTGTGATTTCAGACAAGTCCTGCAGGCAGAGTTGCTGGCAGAAGCGTCCAGGACAGCCAACCCTGCCAATTTTGGTGTGGAGTTTGACAGACAGTGTATATGTCTAGTGCCAGGACAGGTTCCTTGCCCAGGATGGAAACCTTTACCCAAGGAAATGACTGGCAAATGGAAAACAAAAATGGCTTTAGAAGGAGAAGTGGATTGATATAGGATTGCGTGTGTGTCATTGCAAGCTGTGGAGTCAGATTGTGTAAATAGTGATATTGAAGTCACATAGGGTAACTCAAGTAACGGAGAATGAAGAATATCTGAAAACCTTGAACTTGAAAAGGACTTCTGTACAGGATGGCTGAAGCAATGATAGAGTTAAAATGAAATAAGTGTTTTTGCAGACTGACAAAGAAAAGGGGCCAGCCTGGTGTCTGTATTTGATGCTGCCCATACACCACCAAGAGCCTGGTTTAACCTTTTCTTGCTCATGTTGTCAATTGTGTGAGGCTTTTTTTTTTTTTTTTTTTAATTTTCTTGCTTTATTACAGTTACATCAAACCGGCAAATCTGAAAGTAGTCAAAATCATACAAGGTAATGTTAAACAGCCCATCCAATGGCGCCACCTGTTGCCTGAAAACCAAGTACAAAAATATAAAATGAAACCTGTTTTGAGAGACCACTGTCATGAAAGGCCAACTGTGTTTGGAGACCATGTTTCCAAAGTCCCTTTTGCTATCTTTCCCATGTTATTGCACCTCTATTGAGAGACCACCTACCTTATGTGACCACTTTTTAGCCTGCCCTAGGGGTGGTCTTCAAAACAGGTTTTACTGTATTGACAGCTGGAACATGTGAAAGGCTTGGCACATGTTTTGTTTAACCCTTTGCTACTCTGAAAAAGACAGACTAGGTAGCTTTCCTTGGCATGGGGTGGGCCCAGTGCACCCAACTTTCACCATGGCAAGCTGTTGACCTGGACCATGACCTCATGACAAGTCAAAGTACATTTCTTGGCATAAATAATAGTTTCTCTTTACATGAAATTTGAGTAAAAATATTAAAGCAGACAACAATTTACATCCAGTCACTTCCGAGTGATTAAAACAGAGGAGGATTAATTTATTAACTTTTTTTCTTTATATACACATTTTAGACCTTGCCAATTTTTTTACACCAAAACAAAGTAATTTACAGCATGAATTAAAACACTGAGATTAATAAACAGTATACACGTTACTAGGGCCCCTCTGTTTATCTTTATCTGTATACTTCACTGAAAACCATAGTATTACTCTTCTTACACATTGCATCAAAACACCCAGACATAACATACATTCAGAGATTTAGTCCCTTCAGGTCAAATTAGTCAAAATGTTTGCAACGCATTTCATCCATCCATTGACTATACTATATCATACAAGATTTTTAAAGCACTTGCAATGAAACTCTTGTAAATATATTTGTAATAAATTATATTTGAATATCTGCTGAACTGTCTTCATTATAATGCAGCTATTATTCTCCCCACTCCCCATCTGTGTAAGACGAGTAGGCATGTAGCAATCACCTTCATCCATCTGTCAGTCCACAATGTTTCTGCATTATATCTCCAGCACTCTTTGACCTAGGGCTTTCATATTGCACATAATTATAGTCCTCTGTAAGTTCAAAGATGGGTGACCTTGACTCAATTCTCAAGGTTACAGAGCCACATTAAAGAAATTGGTTTCCCCATAATAACTTGAAAAATATTTGAGCTAGGGCTTTAATACTGAGAACTCTGAAGGATTATAGTTCTGTGTTAGGGCTAGGACAAGTTCAAATATGGGCAACCATGACCCAATTCCCAAGGTCACAGTCACATTAGTAAATTTGGTTTCCACATGATAACTTGGGAAGTTTTTGAGCCAGGGCACAAGATTATAGTCCCCTATAAGGGCTAGCTTAAGTTAAAAGATTTCATATTTCACTGGTTCCGTCTGTCTGTCCATGTGTCATTCTGTCTGTCCATCCGTGTTTCATATGATAACAAGAAAGCCTTTTGAATTAGGACTTGCACATGCTTATGTACCACTGTAAGCCCAGGTTAAGTACAAAGCCCAGTGACCTTGACCTCCTTTTTTAAAGGTCACAGGGTGTTACAATACAAATGTTGCATGTTTAATATCCTTTTAGTTTTTTCACTGTTCATGACTACAGTTATTCCAAATGAGACCTAGGATTACCAAGGTTATCAATGAGGCTTGGGGGGGGGGGGGGGGGGCATGGATATGGATCCAGCAATTCCTGATTGTGTTTTAACTGTTGTAAATTTTAGACTAAAAACGTGTTAGTGTAGCAGACTTGTTAGCAGATTGACCTTTTACTGTGTGTGGTTTTTCATCTGTTTTCTGTTTACCATTACATTTTTCACCTTCCTTCAAACACCAGTGGTCACATCCATTGCACACTTGGTACAGCTATTTCTTGGTGGGTTGCTTCCAAATGTGGCTAATTGCTTTAAAATAAATTAAAATCCAGCTTTCTTCCCACCCACCCACCCACCCCCCCTTCTTGGGGCCACCCCTGTTCACTGCAGGTTTGGTTTTTTTTGTTTTTTTTTCTTTATGCAAATTACATTCGTTCAATACACACGGATATAAGAAATTTCCATCTGCCTGTACTGAGTATTCTTTATTTCCAAAATATTTGTAATACCTGCTTACCCGACAGGCAACTGTCTGTATCTTCTGAGGCGGGACTATGGTTACCAAGACAAGAAGATACACGGTTGTGGCGGAAAATTCATATGGATTGCCTCATATTAAAACTCCTGCATAGATGTATATTTACAAACGATCATTAGTTTAATGCAAAATATCTGATTCAAGTAAATGCACTTTTGCAAAATAAAAGTTGAATCTATGGAACATTTATTTTGTAACTCTACAGGTTCACAGGTCTCCTGAAACCAACTTTTTCGGAAGATGCTCTGTTAATATGGTACAAATTAACAAATCTTTAAGCAGGATATATTCTAAGACCTATTTCAAATTTTGTATCTTTTGCTGGGAAAATGGTACATATACACCTGTAAATAGAGATAAAATGTGTCAGATTTTCAAAATTCAGCTCTTATGCAACCCAAATCAAACAAACAGAAGAATACATTGCCAGAACAAGAGGCAAGTTCCACATCCACAGATAAAAAATGGAATCAGTTTTATACATGTACATGTACATGTATATCGTAATCTATTCAATTGTGTGCTTTTTGAAGTACATGTAATATACAAAATGTAGTAATCTGTAAAAACATGACATAGTAAAAACAGTTGATGAATTTGATAACGAAACGCGTAGTTTATATGGTAACAAAACCTTAATACATGTATGTTATTTATGCTTATGCTGTACTTTCTTTCTGTATGAAAATCTTAAATACACATAAAAAAAAAATTGTCATTTACTCAAATGTAAGTCAACTAAATGCACACAAATCTCCTAAGTATTAATTATAATAATTATTGTAGGTGGGGGGGGGGGGGCGTGTCTGACAGCAGATGCAGCCTGTGTTTTAGGTTATCAATAAAATGAAATCCAAATCAAATCACGTGACAGATTGGCCCCTCTTTTATCACAACAGAACCAGGAATAAAGAGACCAAGGTGATTCTCTCCTTTGGCACCAGCTTTATTAATATAAGTGATGTACAAATGCTATGAATATTCATGCACACTGTTCTTATTGCATCCCAACTGCTGGCTCACTCATTTATCATGTTTAGTTGTGAGCCCATTAAAAACCCTTACCCTTTGCTGTTTGCTGCAATAAACTTGATAAATGTGATAAGTTTACTTTGGATAAATATACAGGTACACACATCACTATGAACAGCTTTTTTCTTTTTCGCTTTTTTTTCTTCTTTTTTTACATGTGTAAAACATTTCTATATATTTGCAAGTTTGATAAATTACTTTTGGTTGGACAGTGTTCATAACAATTTACTCCAACAAACTGTGTGAAAAATATGTGCACACACCAGCAAATGTACCTTGTGTTGGGAAATTGTCTGTTTCATCTTGTTGGTAATTTGTTTAATAGGGGGTGTTTTGCTTTTTTTTTTTATCAGCAAATGACAAATTGTAACAATACTACATTCATTGAGTTCATGTTCATAGGTTTCAAAATCCACAACATGCATGTGATGTTTGACATCATATCAAAATGCAAAGCAAACCATTGCAGTGCACGTAAAGTAACCTATGCAGCATGTATAGTGTGCTATGGCATATTTGATCTTTGGATTGAAAAGCATTACACCAACTACACTGTACCATTTATGAACACAAAAAGCTGCACATTAACAAGAGTATATCTACATTACATCTGTCATAATTACAGATTGCTTTCTGGCGTATATGTGCCCAACTACAATTTCTTTATGAAACATTTTTTTGCCTATTGCAGGACTTTTGACATTGAGATAAATTAAGTAACAGTGGTACCTAAAATGTTAATTTAATTTGAATATTTAGATCAAGTATGCACTGAGCATATTGTTCTGTTTGTCTACAATACAAAACCTTGAAGTCTATTGAAAGAATCCTGTGCCCAGCACATTATTGTCTGCAAAATTGTGTTTTTGATCTCCAATTGCATTTATTTGAGAGTTGGACGCACATGTTGGTCTCCAGTGTTCACTTGAGGGTCTGTGGTACACTTCCAGCATACAATCAAAGAACCCGTTGCAAATCCCAGCCAAATTCAGCAGTGTAAATTAACATCAACATGGGTCATGAAATCTCTGGACAAATACAAAATGTGATGCAAGTATATAAAAAGTTGACATAGTAGCAGTATAATTAGGCAACATCAACACACGTAATTCTTTTCACACTTCTACTGACAAACAAAGGTCTGAAAACAAGACAATCTGCCTTATTTCACAATTGTCAAGTCTTACAGTTACATGTACATGCATCGCACTGTTCCTAACTCTCCTAACCTCGTCAGGTATAAATTTGTTTATGTTTTGGCTGTTGGTGGAACACATTTTTTCCCCCTTTTTTTTTTTTTTTTTTTTTTTAAGTTTGTGCATGGCAACAATAATCTGGATGACTTAAACTGCAGCTGTGGACTGCTGGTAGCACGTGTGGCTTTTCCTTGTGACATGGGGGGTTCTGCATAAGGATTGAGCATGAGGACAGATGTCGGTCCCTTTGCTTTTCAACTCCTAGTGGGCTCAACTCGAAGCCCAGGGCCTGACCCCACCCCACCCCACCCACCCTCAGAAAGGCCACATATGGGCAATTAGCTAAATGTCTGTTAGAAAATAGTCCGTTAATGCACAATATTTGGTCGGCAGAACTCCTGTATACCAAACATGCAGTTAAACAAGCTGCCCTCACATGCAAGCCCAAGTATAGTTTAGGTGTGTGTTCATCCAACAAATAAATTCAATGGACTGACCAAATCTCTGATACTTCCTTCCAACTCGCATTTATTTTGTAACCTATCAAACTTCTTTTTTTAAATGATTTAATTGTTCCTCGGTGATGACAATCTCAAGTTTCATTTGGAAGGGTTCAACCATACTGTGGGTACATTTGACCTGTTTGATTGCCAGCTTCAAAAAAAAAAAAAATCTATGAGCTCTAAATAAACATTACGATACCCGACTTCTATTTTGTAGACCTTTCATTCAAATTTCAGTTTGTCTTTAGTTGCAGAGACCACAATAATGGTCCAGGTCACCAGCTTTCCTTGTCAGGCTCTGGTGAATTGCACCCAAAGCATAAGAGTGATAACTATAGGAACTAATGGCACTGGAAGATCTGGCAAAGGCTGCATCATGGAGGCTATACACAGCCTCCTTGGTTACATACGCAGTCTTCCTTATAAACAGACAAGGCTATGTTCAGGGAAGTAACCTACATGTACATACTAAACTTATTTTCTTTTTAATCTGTAACCAGATTGATCTGCTTCGCAAAACATCAATGACAATATGCAACTGTGATATTATACAACAACTAAGATTAACATTGTGACTGTTAACCTGGGACACAGCCTCAGTCTTTGTTGATAGAATCATTCTATTTAAAAAATTGCTCCATGGATGCATAACATACCGTGCACTTAAGGTTAAAACTGTATGGTATTAATAATACTGTCCAAAGTCTTACAAGTGAATAAATTATGATACACTGTCGACCACTGTACTGTTGCCACTGACCATGTCATATCTACAGTAGTATAACCTTCTGATTGAGCACTGTCTTGTTGCCAACTCCCTTTCCACAATAGATCATGGGCAAGCACGCTCCCACATCTATGGCTACTTCACCATGTACATGCAAAAGTTCCACTCCCAACATTTTATTCAATATCTTGATTAAGAATAAGGTGAATGACACCAAGTGGACCACAAATGTGTATCGTGGAAGTTTGATATTGCATAATATGGCTGACCATAATTTTTCAAAGCCGTTGATTGAATCCATTTTGGGAGATGATTTTTGGTGATGGTGATCAGCAGGGCATTAGGCCCATGGGTCTCTGTGATGGTGATCAGCAGGGCATTAGGCCCATGGGTCTCCTGTTTGAATTTGAAAGCTGCTGTGAGGATGTGTTGCGAGGCCCTATTACCTGGGCTTGTTTCCCCAGTGTTCATTGACGATACACAGAACCTCCAAAACTAACAATGAAAAGCAAAAACAAGGTCTAATGACAGATAACAAGAATCTGAATGTGCGAAGTAATTATTCCTGTACATATCCAGGTGAAGAAACTAAAGTGCTGCAAAAACAACCACTTTGAATGCTCTCCCTCCCCCCCCCCCCGAAACTTTTTTTTTCAAAGGTGCTATATAAAAAAAAAATGACTGTCTTCATTTTCAACTTTTTTCCATTCAAAATTGTACCACTTTGTCTAATCTTATTCAATGGCTTCCTTTGGATATTCTAATTTTGTAGTCAAAATTGTGAATATTTCTGGAAAAGGGTGCAATGGCTAATTTGTATTATACATCCTATGTAAAAAAAATAATATAGCCAAACATGAAAAAAATGTAGCCACAGACAGATGTCTTTTTTCAATATTCAGCTACACCTGCCATCTACAAGGGAAGCCCTGCCCATTACAATGGTTTACACATAATTTTATATTTGTTGTTTAGTAGTGTATTAACATTTTATCTTCCATGTGATCCAGGTTTACATATGTAGCGTCTGCTGGTGCCATTAGCCAAATGCTATTGTTTCATTCATTTGACTGAAGAAATTTGTTAATGGCAAATTTATTTAAAGATGAATTATATAAAAGTTAGGTTAAATTCTGCAGTTATTGCAGTTTTATTTCCCAATTTGACTCCAAATTTTGAAGGCCTAGATCTGCCCCTGCATATGCATAGTTTCAATGCAAGAATGTCAGATATACACGTAAAGACTTTAACAGGTAATTCAAAACCTCAGTGAGCAAACAACTGCATCCTATACCTCTTCTTTCTTCTGTGCTACATGTATACACTTTCAAAAAATGTGCCTGTCCATGAATTGTACTTGGTTACATCTATTTACCATAAAGGCTTGCATCAATAGAAGTATGGACAACAGAACTACCCATTCACCCACAATGTTCGTTGCTCGTTTAAACATTTTCAAGAACTAATGGATGCATCATGACCTTCTGGAAGGCAAAGTGACACTCTAGGGTGCTCTCCAAGTAAATGAACGCAGTTTTTTTTTTTTAAACATATTACGAGCACTAACAAAAGAAGTTCCTGAACAGCTTTTGACCTCTGCTACACAACAATTCAAATGGGATGAAAACATAGGTGAGCAAATGTGATGCACTAAGGAGACCTGCCAATCTAATCAATCTAGCTTCACATGTAACGTGTACAAATGCACATCAAACATTGCATTAAGGCACAAAACATCACTTATCAGATGGCAGTGGAAAAAATACACAAGCTTTAAAAACTGGGCACCTTCAGAGGATAGCCCTCCTTTCTAGCCACATGGACCTTAATGTCAGAGCACCAGTTGCATTTTATTTTTAAATAAGGGGTCTCTTCCAAAATGAATGTTACCATCAAGCCAAATTATTTACCAGGGCAGTATTATTTGGCCTGTCTTACATATTAAATGAAAACATACTTTAAGTTTACCTGAACATTCTGTGAGCTCAAGGGAATGGATGAGATATGTGGTTCCCTTATTACACACCAGGTGTGAAGTTGAAAAAAAAAAAAAAATAAATAGCAAACAAATCATTCAGTCCATGCCTTCCAACAAAAATCTGTTGAGATTATACCAGATTCAGCAGCTGTTAGAATTTCTGATTTTAACCAGCAAGTGCACACACACTTGAACAAACGAATGAACAGTCAGGACAGACAAATATAGCACCCTCAGAATTTCTAATTCTTTTTACAAAACAAGTGAACGTACGATGGAATGGGTGTCAATGCTCAACATCCACATATCAACTGCTGCTATGCAACCTCTAGCAGGTTTTGGGGGCATAGACTTGTGCAAAGTGAAGGTGATCAATTTACCTGAATCTTGGTCTATGCATGTTATGCTGCAGTGGTTCCCCTCTTGTACAGTAAACCCTCCCTACCTGAATACCTCCATAAGCTGAACACCTCTTTAAGCTGACCACCATCTGCTGGTCACAATTTTCTTTCTAAATACTTGTACGAATCTCTCAAATTTGAACACCCTTCTTACCCAAACACTTTTCTTTGGTTCCAAGGGTGACCAGCTCATGGATGTTTCACTGCACTTAAAGGCCACTTTACTGCCAAAGGAAAGTGACCTTATCTATGACAAGCTGTTATGACATTAATCCTACTTGGCCATATCATCAAATTATTTGGCAATATCACCATATCATTTACCAATGCATTGTATCATAACACATTTAGCGGACCCACATAATACTTAGCAATATTGTTAAATATTAAGAGATATCACTAAATATTTAGTGATACAGTGGTCCCACTCTTATGAGGCAACCCTAAGCGTACCAGAAATGTGGCCTGGCTTATGAGAGGGATGGCCTCTCTTGAGGGAGAAAATATGATGAAAATACCATACTTGATGCATGGAGAAGTGGCCTCTGTAGGGGGGGGGGGCTTATTAAGGGGTACTACTGTATCTCTATGTCATTTAGCGATATCACTTAATGATTTAGTGATATTGCCACAGGGGACAAAATGTCAAAACAGCTTGCCATTCTTATCAAGGATGTAACCTCGCCTTAGACAGTTTCATTCAAGTGCCATTCTCGTGCCCTTGAGAGGACCGTCTTAGGTAGAGGAGCCTCCCAAGAGAGGAACCAGTGTAGTCATAGTCTTGAGGGTTGCAACATTGAAAAAACAGGTGGGAGACCATAGAACTTTGATGCTACTTCAAACGGTGCTGCCAATCAATGGCAAAATGATGTATCTTACAAAGGCGATCCTATCCTATTTTCAGGCAGAACATAATATATACCTGCTGAATAAAAAGTAGTGGCTATAAACCATTACAGTTCATCACAATGCCAATTATTTCACATTGACGGAGGTATACCACTCACTAAGAACATATATCACAGGAACTGAAAGCTGCAAAAATATCAAAAGACACTAAAATCATTAATTTAATCTCATTTTCTTACAGCAGGTGAGCAATTATGTACAACACGCTTATACCTGGGTCAGTACTTGATTTTACACAGTCCATCACCATGCAGCTATCAACTGCATGCTTCTGATAAAACAACAGCAAACTTCATGTTGACTCAAAGAAAGGTACCGTATTCTTATTATACTGAGCAAAAATGCAGTTGTATGTGCATTCTCAGCACAAATATGATCATTTCCCACTATGAATCTTCTGACAAACATTCAGGAGGAAAACTATGGTGCCTGTATTGAAGGCTCAAGTGGTCTGCAGATCCTGTCCCACTGAAAAATGGCAAAAAATACCTGCATGTCAAATGTCACCTCCTGCAAAATTTCGAGTAAATATTTCACTTGAAGAATGCAATCTGAATGAAAATTGTAAATGCAACTGATACGCAGATGATGCTTACAGTTCAGTAACTTTATTGGCACAGTTTGGACACTCCATGTGCCAACACTCCATGTGCCAACACTTGCCACAGATACGGACTCCATTTTTTTCAAACTAGGAAATGATCAATACAGGTAGCTTGATAATAATACATGCTCTGAAAAAATACATATTACCTAGTAATGCCTTTCATGTACATGTAGGCATTATATAAATGCAGTTTTTGAAACAGGTCTTTTGTTTCCTTACTTTCTGGAAGTAGTCTTTCATTGTGCTAGTGAATTATTCACTTATAAATAATTAATACAAATTAAAAGTGTACCCGTACAGATTGATTTATTCTTAGGAAATTGTTAGGGCTCTACATCTCCCACTAATGAAAGGTCCGATGGAACATGTATTATTACCAGTTCTCTTGCATCATTTTAACAAACATCCACTACTTAAGTAAAAGAGTAACTCATACATGCAGTTGAATTTTCAATGACAAAAATTATGTACTTTGAATTCTTCAACAGGCTCGGCTGTCCTAAATAAGTCGAGTCTTATTTTTTGTAAATTGCCATTTGACAATATACAAGAACCTTTATCCAATGAGTCTGGCATACAGAGCAACTTGGAAGCACCACAACACCCAACACACCGAGAACATCTGTAGATACATCTGTATCCACATACTACATGCCCAATGTAGTCACACATCTTTGCAGGATCATTAAAAGTTTCACGTCTAAAAGCCAGTCAGGGTTAGCTGTCCGGGGAGTGGAAGCTAGACCCTTGCTGTCTCCAGTACTCATGCTGGAGTTCCTTCAGGTTTTGTTCCAGCATCTGCACTTCATCCCACTTCTGAGCATCTCTGGCCTGCTTCACGTATCCTCGTATAATGTTCATCTGCTGCACCATAGGATCATCACTGGTCTCTTGTCGGGCAACCTCCATAGGTTTCCACCCGGCTTTTGTAACTGAATCAGAGCGTTTATGCAAATCAGATTTTTCTGCACTTTGTGGTTGGCGTGACTTCTCTGGATCATGGGCATGTTTGTGTTCATCCTGGCGTCTACGTTCTCTCTCAGCAGCAGCCATCCTCTCGGACGCTATCCTGCGCTGCACTTCCTGTCGTTTTGCTTCCTGCAGTTTCTCAATCTCCTCCTGACTGGGCAAGGACTGCAGTCCCAACATGTTCTCCTGCAGGTAAGAACTGGCATACATCCGTATTGTCTTCTGCAGCTGCACAGCTTTGGCACTTGGCAGCTCTGCAGAGTTCAAGCCCAGTCCTGCAATTCTTTTACTATTAAGGAAAAAAAAAAAACATTTCTGATAAAATCTTCATTTCATACTCTCAATACATCTATATCATTCAACAAGCTGTAAATACCCACTGATTACCCCATAATTACCAGCTTTTATATATATATATATATATATATATATATATATATATATATATATATATATATATATATATATATATATATATATATATATGTATATATATATGTATATATATGTATGTATATATATGTGTATATATATGTGTGTATATATATGTGTGTATATATATGTGTGTATATATATGTGTGTGTATATATGTGTGTGTATATATGTGTATGTATATATGTGTGTGTATATATGTATGTGTATATATGTATGTATATATATATGTATGTATATATATATATATGTATATATATGTGTATATATATATGTGTATATATATATGTGTATATATATATGTGTATATATATATGTATATATATATGTATATATATATATATATATATATATATATATATATATATATATGTACATGTAGTTGACATTAAATTTGACATGACATAACCTTAGCAATAAAAAGATTACAACAATTTCACAATTGTCTGATTCTTAGTCATACATTAACTGCATATATGGCCTATCTCCAAATTCCATATGAAGAAATTCCATTTTCATTGCCTCAAAAGATTTTTATTAAGGCTCTGGTAAAGGTATTTAAAACTACACTGGTAAAATCACCAACATATTGACACTGTATTTACAATGTAAATTTACAGTGGTACCCTTCTGATATGGCCCCTCTCACCATAGGTTACCTCGCTTGTCAGGACACTATTTTCCTGAAGAAAGTTTGCCTTTTCTATTGCATTGTCCCCCTCAAGAAAGACCACCTAATGGCTCCACTTTTCTGTTGCAGCATGGGTGGCCTTATTAGACAAAGACCCCTGTATCACCAGTGTTACACATTACAGTTACCTAGTGGTACATTGTATATTATCAGTATTACACATTACAGTTACTTTGTGGTACATTGTATATTATCAGTATTACATATTACAGTTACATGTACTTTGTAGTATATTATCAGCATTACATATTACAGTTACTGTGTGTACATCATCAGGTTTGTCCACCCATATACTTCATGAGGTAATACGGATTCTTATTTGGCCTCACCAGCTACATACAGACTGCTAGGCTGCCAAACCAGATCCATCCAGGAAGATGTTTGTGAACCAGACCCACATGCATCCTTTGTCAACCTTCAACAAATGTTGACTTCCTGGTGTGGCACAGTAAGGGGACAAAATCATACAGCAGGTGTAAGACTTTAATAGTCCTCCATGTCCAATGACGCCACTCACCTCAGTGCATCTATGTTTTCATACAACTTCAGCAGTTTGATTCTCTTTGTCTGGACTGCCATCAGGCTATAAGATGTCTCTCCAGCTCTACAATCAACAGAGATCATATGCACATGTAGTTGGTGTAAACTCCAGACTAGGGACATATTTCCCCAATGAAATTACCCAGAAATCAAACATGAAATCCATACCAAAATTCCTTATGAAAGGGGCTTTCATTCAAATACTAACCCATCTACACCCTTTGCATTGCCTTCTCAGTCATGCTCCAACTACCTCCTGTAATTCCTTCTCCAACTATTACATCCCCTGTAATTCCTTCTACAACTGTCCCCTGTAATTCCTACTCCAACTACCCCCTGTAGTTCCTGCACCAACTACCCCCTGTAATTCCTACTCCAACTACCCCCTGTAATTTTGCTCCAACTCCCCCCCCCCCCAGTGTAATTCCTATTACTCCTACCCACTGTAGTTCCTGCACTAACTCTTCCTTGTAATTCCTGCTCCAACTGCCCACTGTAATTCCTGCTCCAACTACCCCCTGTAATTCCTGCTCCAACTACCAATGTAATTTCTGCTCTAACTACCCCTTGTAATTCCTGCTCCAATATTCTCTGTAATTCCAATTCCAACTACCCCCTGTAATTCCTGCAGCTGCCACAAATGTGGTTGAAGCATGAATTGTCACTCCTAGGCCATACAAACAGAACAGATTCCCTACCAATGTAGTATAGTATAACCTAATGCTATGCACATAATATACACTGTTGCAAAATTTCAAGAAATAACATAGTTGTTTTTAACTTGTGTCTATTTCAATATTTCGCCAACACCTCACAACTGTAGAGATTATTTTTACAAGCAGAGCTTTGACATGAATTCTCAGCACTGAATGGGCTGAAAATTTTATGTTTCAACTTTAACAAAAAAATACTTGGAAAACTCACAGACACCACTTCTGAGCAGGAGAGGTTACTTAGGTAGTGGTCTGCACTAGAAATGCAGGCCTAACCAGTCTGCATACCCAGTCCTCTCAGACATGTACAGACCAGTGGAATTCAAATAAATGTAAGTAAAAAATAAAATAAAAAATGCCCCAGGAACAAACCAAAGTTGTTCGGTAATAGGCAGGGTTTCAATGAATAAAGCAGCAAGTACAAGAAGGATCATGTAAATTAAATAAAAAAAAAAAAAAAAGAAGACCACTTTCTCCTCAAGACAAGGGTAGTAATAAGAATTTATGAGTGTGAAACAACACACGCGGAAGCATCAATCACTTTGCTTAGAGATTGTCATGACTTTTATATTTATTGTAGTTCTACAAATTTTTGCACGTTTAATTTTGCGCAAACTCAATTTTTCTTAAATTACAGAATTTTTGCGCAATCCAATGCCGTACAATGTAGTGAAATACAATGCAACTTATTTTCGCACATTTTAATTTTGTGCTTTGGGTGGCAACGCGAAAGCGCAAAAATTTCTAGAACTACAGTAGCTCTGGTACAAGTGGGGCCCAGTACATCCGTGAAACACTTACAGTAAAGAGTCCACCATCTGCAGGAATGCAGGCAAACTGGCATCTGCTTCATCTACATACAGCCTCATTTTCTGAAGAAAAAAAATATTAGAACCTATTTTCCACTTAACTGTATTCTCTACATGTGTATACTTGTGCCTTAGTACAAACTTACATATTCTCTATCTGATAATGTTCTGTCTAAAAAAATTCAAGAACAATTAGATAAGCCTACAAAATAAAAAGTGGTGCATATTCTTTATCTGTGTACACTCAATTGATAACACTGACAAACTCAGACTAATAAAAAACATCCTTTTGTGACAAATGGTCATCTTTCATGAAACATCTGGAAGATCAAATTTAAGTATTAGATAGTCCTATGCATGTATTTGTCTAAAAGTTCTTGAACGAAGACATCAAAAGTGTTTTAATATTTAATTTGGCACAGCATAACATAATCTGATGACTTAATTTTAATCTGCGATGACACCACCTACCTCATACAGCTGGACAATGGCAGGTTTTGTGTTCCTCATCTCCACCTGCTGGTCCCTTCGTTCCAGCAACATTCGGCACTCTGTACACGTTCGGATATGTGGCTCCCCTTCTGGGCTCAGCATGGAATTTAGACTGCTATTACTGCTGGATCGGTGGAAACCTACATCTTCCCTTACTGTGAAGGCAGGATTAGTTAATTTTTCTGAAAGACAAGTGTTAACATGTATGTGAATATCATGCATTAATGCTAAGAGCCTCTGATCCTTTCGCTTACAATGACTGGCCATCAATAACATGTTTTTCACATGATTAAGTGATTTTTTAACCTTAGCACCCCAAAACTGAAGTTTGTCAATTGAGCTGTCATGTACCAGAATTTTGTCCATGTTCATATTTGAACATCCAGTTTAAGTTCTTTTTTCTGCTCAACAGTAGCAAGAATCTGGATGGTGATATGATTTCTGATTGAACTGTCAATATTTTAAGCGATAACTGCATATACAATCTAATAGACTGATAGAATCTTTTTTAATTTTTCAATTTTTGAAAGCAGTTTACATGCAAAAATTCAACAAGTTTGGTTTGGCTACAATATTTCATTTCGAAATTTGCTTTAATTAAGTATCATTCTGTTCTTGTCTGTGTATCTGACTTTTGCCAGCTTTGTGGGACTGCATCCAGAAGAACAATGTAACAATTCTACTTTTGAGTTCTGAGAAACCTATCTACACCACAGGGGAAATTTATCACCTGTCAGTCACATTGCACATTCCTGCATAATCATAATGTCAAGTAAATTTGCAATAAACTCGTCCATGCCATGTAAACTACTGTCCACTTACTTGCATAGGAGAAAGGCAGGAACTGAGAACACTTATTACACATAATGCCCCCACACAGACGGCAATGATGCCGCCTGCGAGTCAGAGAAAATTGTTTGCCACACGTTGCACACAAGTTGACATCGGAGTCGGGGGCCCATTGAACTACACTCTTCTCAAAAGCTGATTAAAAAACAAACAAACAAAACATAGCTTCACTCACACTTCACTTCACATGGCAAATTATGTCATGGGATATTCATACTGTTCAAATATACATGAACATGTGTATATTTTTGTTTCCTTGCATAATTGGGACATGAACTGTAAGAAATAACATTAAATTCTCCCTTGTTAATCGTATGCATTACCCAACAATCTTACAATGAAATAAAATCAATTGAATATAAAAGTAGTAGTATTTACACTACATGCACATCCACTCAGAAGCATAACACAATAAACAGGGAAAATATATCAATATACAGGAAGCTTTAGTATAGTATTAAAACAGAATTGTCGTCCCGGTGGTATGTTCATGGAAAGAAGTATTAATAGCCCTGAATCTCATGCACAAATTACTATATGATGAAACTCAAAAGTACCTTTTCTCTTATTGGGTTCTGTAGGAGCTTCAGAGGACAGCAGTTTGTCCAGGCGAATCAAAAGTTTGTTGGTCTCCACAACAAATCTGTCAACTCTGGCATCCCGTACTCTCTTAAAGCTATCTGTCAGAGACCTTGTGGCACCTACATGGACCAAAATGAAACTGCAGCATTCAATGATGTTCATGGAAAAAACAGGACCTGCTAGGCATGGTACCAAGGCATATATATATACATCAAATAAAATAGGTGGCTTTCCATCTTAAGTTCTTATATGTACTAGTAATCAGTTATCAGTGTGTTTGGACAATGTTCATCAAACATTGAAATCTTAATTTAAACCTTTCCTATTAAAATGGAAGGGGAAGGAATAAATGAAAAGAAGTTGGTGGGCAAATGTCATCTGCTTCACTATTTTGTACAAATTTCAATAGTAATGAAAAACAATTAGGATAAAAATTGTAAATGAGAACTATCGAGATAACAGGCCCCGGGCCAAAGCTTTTCTTGGCATGGTTTGGGCGGTTGGCACCCAACCCACACCAAGGAAAGCTGATGAATCAGTCTTAACTCAAGGGGGAAAGAGCTAAGATGAAAAATGCTGAAATAAACAATGTGCAACATAGAATCACAATGTAAATTCACAAATGATGAACATGCATAGTAAGAAAGTTTCAATGATACCTATCCACAAACATAACATATCCAGAACATAAATGCTTGCCTGACAATGTATTCCAACTTACCCATGTCCTGAGGTTCCCAGAAAGTGGGATCTTCTGCCAGGTTAATGCCTGCCACTGATAACCCAGCATCTCCCCCAAAGGCTCCTTCCTCATTCTCCTCATCAAGTACCTTGGCCAAGATCTTTCTTTTGGCTTTGCCAAATAAGCCTGGAGACAAAAGCAAAGGCATTTTACCATTCATTTTTTTTTTTTTTTTTTTTATCTTTTGTTGAAATTTTATAAGTATACAGCATGCATGATTGATACCAACCCCGTGTATGTACATACATACATAAATACATATGTATATGTTGTTTATTATAAATATGATAGGTATATCCTCTTGTCTGTGACATGTCACACCAACCTGTTAGGTCAGATGGCTGGCTGGTAGCTCAGTTTGCATTGTGACGTATGACCATTTTGATGTTTTGGTAATCTTGTTAGCAACACTACCCCTGCATATATAAGCAATGGTACAGTGACCCTAACCACCATTAATGAGATATTGCTTGATTTGAAACCAGTTGTGTGCTCTCTCCCAAGGTTTTTGTCCGTTACTGATCTTGTCTTACATATTTATTCATTAATATTAGATAACTTCAACAGATTTAGTATTAAATTGAAGCTCATTACATTTCAATTGCCATGCTTACTTTATTTAAATTCAAGCATAAATTTATTTTCCAAAGAAAAACATGCACCTGTAAGCTGAATTCATGTCTTTAACACATGCATATCTACAGCTGACTTGTTGGCCAATAAAAAGTATGCTGCTCTAAATGCTGACATGTCCTTAATGTTGACACTTAGTCAACATTCAGGACAGCATTTTTTATTTCCAAATCACAAGTAGTACCACTTTTCTCAAATCGCAGTGACTAATTCTTTCTGTTTCAAGAGGTCACATGCTCAATGAAAAAACTCAGTGAAAAAACGGAGGGAGTAGATCTTTCACCTGGATAGATAAAGCTAAACTGCCTAGGTGGGGACAAGTAACTTGGCATAGAAAGAGAAAGTAGTTCAACGTATTATTTGTTGTAAAACTGTGAAGCAAAGGAGAAATATTGACAGAATGATGAATGAAGGCAATGAAGGGTGTTAATCCTAGTACTGTTGAATTTGTTTTTAACCTGCATTTTGGACCTATAAACACAGGCCCTGCAGCACTCCAGCAGGGAGTTAGTTTTCAGTTCAGTTCTCAGATGAGGCTTGAGAGGCTCAGTCAGGCAGCCACTAGAGTTGAGATTTTGGACAGCACTGAGCACTGCCAGCACTTCATTGTTATTATTCTCACATAATACAGTGAAAGGACTGCAGACTCCATTTTTATTAAGACTTTTAAGTGGAAACTGAACAATATCACTGATGTACTGCCAATATGGAAGATATTCCCCCTTTTAATTGAAAGAAGATATGCTATGTGGTTCACATGGTATTATTCACGTCAAACGAGCACGGACTTGAGTCTTGAGACTTGACACTTTGTCCACAGCTCAACCACACTATTAGTCACTAACCTGGCTTAACAATAACAAGGCATAAACATGTTATGTGTTCTCTGTATTAGGATGTTGCCAACATGTATTCCATATGTTAACAACTGTGCAATATTTTTCGTAAACAGGGGCTTCATCATCATTGCAGTCTGCACATTTTTCTTACTTTCTGTTGTAACTTTTCACTCCTCTTTTACTCTCTGCTCAAATTTGTTACATCCAATCAGTTTATGAAACTGTGATGCTAAAATCTAGTCTCCATTTTCAGTAAATTACATGAGAATTTAACATGCTTTTTGAAGCCCACGATATCCAATATGTATTTGATTGGACAGTGCTGGATATGTGATCAAATCCACCAATGATGAGCCTGGAAACTGCACCAGTGAGGTTTCACGCCAGCTAATTTTGGTGGGGATTACTCAGAAATTTTTATGTGCAGCAGGCTCACAGGAACTTTCAAAATCACACAAATATTTTCATTATATTGATGTTATACTGCAATCATCCAACAAAATGATGATACCAACAAACATTTCACCACCAATTGTTTAAAGAAAATTAGAAAAAAAAAATCATGAAATAATAGTAGTTTATTTTCACGGCAGAAATTTTTCATTGCAACATTTGCACTGCAGATTCATAAATACATTTTTTGTTCAGAACTATATGGAAGAAATGGCACTTTGCTTCTGTTTTTATAATAATCGCATTGCAACTAAGCTAATTTTGCATCACTTTTTACCATATAATACTGGATATATATCAAACCCTGCATACAAATATCAACATTGATCAACATATCAACCAATTGGCACATCTCTATCATTAATTTACTTTTCCAACAAAGTAACTGACTCAAAAATTCTCACTTCTGGGAGCTGCCACTTTCATTCAATGTAACAATGCTAATTAAGTTACAGGTAAAAATACAATCCCAAAATGTATAAGTGACCAGCTGGTCAATTTTTTCACCTCAACGTTTAATCCCAAACTTTGGGTCAAATGTCTGCAGACATGCAGAGTTTTTTGAAAGCTACCAGTTACCAAGGAAAAAGTTTCAAGACAATACTGCATCATCAGAATTGAGGCCATTTTTGTATGTGGACAGTAGCAGTGATAGTGTGAAAATAACAAAATACATTTATATATATTCCAGGTTAAAGTAATTTGCATTTCTCTTTACGACATCAGCACATATGCATGTACATGATATAATAATGAAGATATTCCAAGGTTCACATTTCATCTCAACAGAAAGAAGAAAAAAAACTTTATGACAAAAATGACAACATTTGTTCCGAACAAAATGAGGCAGATAAGTGAGTTAAATAGCAAAGGACTTTAACTTTAAGCCTCTTAAAAAGCTGTCATTAGATGAACATGTTGGACACCTGAGTGTCATTGTAAGAAAGTTTCACTGTTTACCTTTAAGTTGCTGCAGAACTGCCTTATCCTCATTTGAGTGGGCTTCTTCGAAGTGATGTGTAAGCTGTGTCACTGTCCCCAGGTCCTTCATGCACATTGGGCACAGGAAACCCTCACGGATTGCCGTCTCTGCCATCCTCTTTAGTTCACATGTCTGAGCAATAAAATGTAAGCCTTTCTTGAGTTACATACAATCAGAGAAAATGATTCTACTTGAAAATGCTTCAAACATCACAATGATATCTATATAAAAGTAAACCAGGAGGTTTATTCAAACAGACCAAAGGACTCACACATCAGACAGGGCAACACCAGGTTTGTC
This sequence comes from Hermodice carunculata, assembly GCA_964020975.1. Classification (NCBI taxonomy): domain Eukaryota; kingdom Metazoa; phylum Annelida; class Polychaeta; order Eunicida; family Amphinomidae; genus Hermodice; species Hermodice carunculata. Next base: position 69,975,993 of record OZ026622.1, on the reverse strand, counting down.
AATAGTACCACATAGCATTTTGGGGGCAATTTCAATCGATTGTAGACAGACTGTCAAAACTCATTTTGCTGAAGGGTCACTTGGCTAAATGACAATTTGACAGAAGGTACATGTAGGCAAAAGATAAGTGACATTGAAGTTACCATAACATAATCATCAACATCTCCAAACATTCTTATCTTCAAATGTTCTGTTTGCCTTTAATTTGTCAGACTTGTGACCAAAAATCAGCTTGTGAACACATGTGCTCAACCGAATGAAATAATTCACTACTCTAGAGATCTAGAGTACTAACTGTCAGATTTATACCATTTGCAGGATCAATTGACACAGATCAGACCATGTCATCTTAGCAGTGTGTGGCACCATCAATTCAACAGCAGGAAAACTTACAAGTAATGATGATAATAGGACAACAGCCTTTTCTCCTTCTGCTCTCTTCATCATTTCTATAGGCAATACATGTTTGACACCTTGGTAGTTCTGCTATGTGACCATTCGACAAAAATTGTTTTCTCCAAAGTGGGGTTCCACATTGCCTGCAAGGACAGACCTATGATAGGGCCAACGATTTTCTGTCGTTTTCCGAAACTGTAGTGGAATTGTGCATTTTTTTCAGCCTTGAAATGGAATTTGATATTTTTTCTGTGAATTACATATAAATATATAGCCGTGAAACGGAATTTGAAAAATTTTGCTGATGTAGCAGAATTCCTCTTTTTTGGAAACAGAAAATCATGACTATGATCACCTATGTTTTTTATACAGTGGTATCTGTCTTCAGAGACCCCTGCAATGAGAGACCGCATATCCTTTTAAGACCGCTCTCTCAGAATACTGTGCTATCTTTCCTATCTTATTGTACCTCTAATGAAAGACCACCTGTTTTGAGAGACCATGTTTCTGCCTGCCCTAGGGGCGGTCTCTCAAGATACGGACTACTGTATCAGCAATTTTATCGTACAGCTGTGGCGTGCACCGATTATAAGTTACAGTCTATCTGCATAGGCAAGCTTCCACATTGTACAAGTACTCATCACCACACAAAAAAAGTGTCTTGGAATGATGACCCATTTATAAATTCATTAGGCTCTTGAAGCCTTGAATTTTCAAAGTATAGGTTTGGACAGATACTCTGATTGAATTTTCTATGGGCAAAAGAATGATTAGATTTTGGTTTTTTTTGTATGTTTGTTTTTGTTTAGAACTACACAGAAGACATGGCACTCTTGTTCCTGTTTGTAGAATCACAATTACAAAGTAATGTGAATACTGGGCAAGTGTATGGCGAAATGCCTGCTCGTTCTGAACACAAAGCCTAAATGTCAGACTGGTTTCGTCCTTAGCTGCACTCCTCAGTGACAAGCTTCAGTGGTCAAGCTGAGATGAACTCTGCTATCGAACTGAAATAACGGATTGTTACGTCGCCTTTTATACGTCAGGCGACGCTGGCTTAAGTAACGTAAAAGTTACTTTATCAAATCTACGTCAGTATAGTTAACTGTCAATATATACATGTCATCTTGTTCATCAAGTGATATTAGCTTTATGCACATGAATAAACAGTGGTTAAAAAAAAGACAACAACAACAATTACAAAGTAGGCCTATGCAGACCTAAAACATATTGGATCTCGCCAACACTTGGATGCATAACTATTGCACATTAGGCTCTGCCCAGCAAATAGAAGAAGTGAAAATAAGCAATGTTGTGTGTATTCAGTTCATTACACTACCCAATACACTAAATTCTTGTGGGCTAGAGGTCTGTATTCCCATAAGTTTCTAAGTTAAAGTAACCTCAAATAAATTTGGGTTCTATTGCAGCTGAGGGAATATAATTTTCATCTTTCTTTTTTCAATACACACAAAATGATAAATTTACCAAAGCAAATTTGATGTTTCAGCCACAATTAGTTTTAAGGTGCAAATTACAATGGTACGCATTGGGAATACACATTTCTAGCCCTCTCGACTGAAGAGTCCAAAACAGTGAACATGTAGGAAATTTTTAGTCTTTTCTTCTCCGGTTTATCACATGGCAAACAGATCCATCACTCTGTTTTCTGAACTCCACTTCCTCTGCTCTTTGCCTACATGATCACTATTTATAATTAAGCACTGAAAAAGGTGACACGATTTTGAAATGGTCTACTTTCATTACCAGGACAACAATGAACTTCCTCATTGGTTCATCAGTCCTGGAGAAGGGTGACACTGCACTTTTGGGGAAACCCAAGTGCTTATACGTGCACAAGTGCTCTGCACATCTGCCCGGACATGACAGAATAAAGTGGAGGCTTATAGTTATAGTGCTTTATTCCATTGTGCAACTTCCTTTGGGGCCATTGTGCTGTATAACAGACTGGTGCCCACTTTTGTTATCGGTACTCAATCACTAACAAAATCTTGTGGTCCTGCAGTGAGCCAGTGTGGTACAGACAATATGGAGTTTGGTCTGCACTGATATTATTGGGCCTATACATGTATCATGAAACTAAGCAACAGACAGGTTTTGTGTTTGTGTTTGCACTTCCCTTGACCAGACTAAACATGACAAAGAATCCTACTCTGAATCATCCCTGTAAGTGGTGTACCATGTTTCCTGGTTGAATCTGACCTGATTACCCACCTGGGTTTACCCAAAACTTAAGATACGCACCAGCATAACAACATTCAATTATTGGCAAGAGACCTCGGTATTTAATTTACATATACATGTGGAATGTTGGTGAACATCCTTCAACTGTAAACATACCCCTGGATGATATGGGAAGGTAGATTTCAGGAGCAACACCTTGTGCAGCATTAGAAGCAGTAATTGGAGAGTTATGGTGGTTCAGCATCAAACATAGAATAGCTAAGGCCAAGTTTACACACCAGGGGTATTTAGAAGCAATAAGTGAGAACAGGCAGTGTATTCAACAGTACATCGTGAAGCAGTCAAAGAACAAAGAAAGTGGGTCAAAGACGTTGATAAATTAACAGAAAGATATGAACTTAAAGGATATGACAAGGTAGATGAATGCAGGGAAAACTGTGGCAGAAGGATGGAAAGAACACTAGAAACAAGAGGACCATGATACACCTGTGCTGAGCTAATAATAAAGATGATGATATGATCTGTGACCCACGGCATGATATCAAGGTCATCCACATACTGTCCAACTTTGACACTCTGACCTTCCATGATCATGTGTATTACCAGTCCAAGCTGAAATAAATCTGAAGCTTTCACGTGAACAAATTTGTAAAAATAACTTTGTGACCTTTGTAATGAGGTCAATGTTACTCATAAAACAACTTGCTCTGGCCGACAGAATGGTATCACCACTATATACTCAGAAAGTAGCAAATGAGGATCAGGACTGTGTGGGTCTGGAAAAAGTTTGACACATGGCGGAAGAGGAATGAATTGGCAGCTTGGTTTCTTTGCCTAACAGCGGGCTTTCCAGGAGAGAAGACAGGGGTTATAAAATGCACAGGAATACCAAGTAGCATGCTGGGATAGAAGCAATGAATTGTTAGGATTAGAAGGGAAGGGGTTAACAAGAGTGTCAGGTCAGGAGTGGGGGAAGAAAGGCAGAAGTGGTAGTCCTTACCAAGACTGACATGTGACTGTAAAAACAGGACATGGGATATAACAGAGCCTTACAGTTGGGGACATGGCAAAAGGAAAAGATGTTGTATGTGGGAAAATGAAAAATTTGTGCCCTATCAAATTAGTTCAATTGATGCAGAATATGCATAAATGGCACTAGGAAGGGAAGGGAGGGTTGGTTCTGAGCAAATTTGTCCTCTATATGATTACATGTGTTTCAGTTGATGCAGAATAGGCATAAATGAGGTTTAGGAGGCTGCAAGTCTTTTTCTTCTGGAATATTTGCCCCCCCCCCCCCAATCATGATAATGTAGTCCATTCAGTATGTGTATAACTGGAGAGAGCCTCTGGTAATAGAATATTTGAGCACTGTCTAAATATAACAATTTCGGGGGGGGGGGGGGGATTATATTTAGTCCCCTGTCACACAGTAACAATCTCATTTCAGGGTTGTTGAAGAAGGAAAGGGATTTCCAATCTGAAGCATTTAGGCATACAGCAAAAGTCCCCATGATATTTCCATGTGAACAAACTGAATTATCATATCTGGAGGTTACATGTATACCCACACATAAATTTTGCTTGTACATGTTGTGCGTATATGTACATACATGTATCATGTGTATACTAGACTATACCTGTAACAAGATTTATGAATGTCAATAAAGTTGATACGTATAAAAATAACAAATCATCTCATACATTCATTATTTGCATATCATGATACTACATGTCATATGCATATACGGATGTACATGTATGTATGTATATATATATATATATATATATATATATATATAATTGAAATTTGCACCTTTTTTTCCTGCATTTTGAACCATTTTAGGCACCACCATAGACATATATCGCACATATATAGTTCAACAATACGGCAAAACAGTACAACTTTACAGCCACAGTTGGAACAATGCTATTTTTTTAATTTCACAAAAAGCAGGAGACATTTTATAAAAAGTGGGAGACTTTGTAAAAAAAGTATGAAAAAGTGGGAGATCTCCCACCAAGGTGAGGGATAACTTGGAGGCTCTGCAATTTTCAGTGGGAATTTTGCTCATATATATATATATATATAAAGTATACGGTGGGGCCCAGCTCCTGGTAGCAATAATTAATGGTTGCCCCATATACTTTATATATATATATATATATATATATATATATATATATATATATATATATATATATATATATATATATAAAGTATATGGGGCAACCATTACATTACTGTTTACAATTATTGTTTGGAGAGCCCAATTGTTTGGTGAATGAATGGACCCCTGGGGGCCCCTATGTTAATTGCTACCAGGAGCTGGGACCCACCACAGCTGTGAGAGGGCAGGTGGTGGACCTTATGCCAGAGCTTCTTTGGAGTCAGTCCCTCTCATTGCAAATGGAATTAAGCACATTTAAAATAATGTACCCCTTTCACACTTGAATGCACATTTGAGTGAAGGGTTTTACTGCTGAAAAAATTGGACCATATTCCAAAGAATGCACTCTTAATCTTATGCTTAGGCTGTGGCCCCGTAACACGTAACAGCAAAAGCTGATGGCTCATGGTTCCTCACTTTTTTTTTTTTTTTTTTGGCTTTCTTTCCGTACAGGCAACCTGTGACATGCAGGACTCTGACAGATAAGTGGAGAGCCAGAGAATTATAATTATTAGTTCAACAACCCAAAATAGAATAATACATTAAGTTTCAAGTATTTTGACAATTTGCATTTAAGGTTATAAATTGGGGATAGGGGGTCAGCTCAATGCAAACAATCTGTGTCTCTGAAGAGCAACATTCCCACTGAAAATTGCAGAGCCTCCAAGTTATCCCTCACCTTGGTGGGAGATCTCCCACTTTTTCATACTTTTTTACAAAGTCTCCTGCTTTTTATAAAGTGTCTCCTGCTTTTTGTGAAATTAAAAATAGTAGCATTGTTCCAATTGTGACTATAAAGTTGTACTGTTTTGCAATATTGTTGAACTATATATGTGAGATATATGTCTATGATGGTGCCTAAAATGGTTCAAAATGCAGGAAAAAAAGGTGCAAATTTCAAGTTTTTCCTGGGGGAGCATGCCCCCAGACCCCACTAGCTATGCTTTGCACCTTCAGTGCTCGGCGTCCCACTTCTCAGTACCTGAAGGAGGGAGATCTCCCACTTTTAACATAGGTTAGCTTGGAGGCTCTGAAATTGTGGGCCATCTAATGGCACCTACAACCTTTTTGCTAATTCTTGTTCGAATTCCAATAATTTTTCTTTGGCCTAGCTTGAACAACTGAAAGTCTGAATGTATTTTGGGTGATAATAGGGAGCGAAGCTCCCTCTACGGCAATGGGACCCACCACGATCGACATGTTGTTCAGCTCGCTTTTTTGTCCATGACCGGAAGCCAATGGGTAAACTGGCTTTCTTCAGCAGAATCAGATAATAATCGGTCCCCATTGGTTAGCAGCCAAAGTCACTCAAACAGGGCCGCCGTCCATGGTTCATGGCGATTGGTTGAATTAAATAGGAATAAACTGTTTAAATTTAAACTCTCTATGCATTGCGTGGCAAAAATCAGGGGTGCACAAATTACTTAATTAAATTGAATGCATTGATTTATTTTCTATGCACCATAAATTACAAACTTGGCACTGTGAGTGTGTGAGTTATCGCATGTCCGTGCTTCCATGCCTCACACAATAAAGCGTGACGTCACGTAGCAGCGCGAGTCTCCGCCTATGAAGATTGCGTCACTATTTACAAATGATTGGCAGCGCAGCAGACGACAATTTGCTTCAGACTCTCACACTGCGGCGCCACCGTTCAGACCGGGTTGCACGATTGCGGACAAAAAAGGCAGAGGCAGAGCCCTAAATTTAAGGTAAAAGTTCTTTTATTGAGCACCCAAATTGAAGTCGATTATTAAAACAAGTCAGGAATGATGTATGTAAAAAGAAAAAGTGAAAAACCCACACAAAAGTTAGGGAGAATGCAATGTAAACAAACTTATTCATCAGACTAATTCTAAAATTATACAAATATTAGAACAAACAGGACAATAAAAGTTCTATGTTTTTTTTTATTAATGTAAGACAAAAATCAGTCAGTTAGGACCTTCTCAAGAGACTCCCAAGTTATCGATGCAAGCGCACAATTTTTTGTTTGTTTGTTTACGTGTGGATGTAGGCCTACATCTTGCTAATGTGTTGCATCTATTCTTGCACTGTAGGCGACCGCATTTTATGGTGTTAATGAAAACAGTATATATATTCTGAATGACAAACCTTTTATCTTCAAGTGTGACAAAAACTGAATTCCATGATGCTCAAATAATTAAACGTTAGAAGGAGGACTGCGATAAGCAGACAACGGATGAAGCCGGAACTATGATGAAAAGGGCAAAAAATGACGTTTTTTAAAGTGCGTTGAACGCGCGAAGGTGATAAAACCATAATGACCGATCTGGCAAACAGCCCACCACTGGATTCAGCATTAACAAGCGCATTTGCACATATAAATATTTTTTCATAAAAATTCACAATATAAATGCTTGCGGTGAAAAACCGAAAAATGGACGTCACATCCGTTTGCCAAAAGGTTGGGCCTAAAAAAATGACACTTATCCAGGTCTTTTTTCTAAGTTATGATTTTTGGAAAAAATAAAAGTTGAAAGCTAAAAAAAATGTTATCAGGGCTTTTGGATGATGTATAACATTCAGTACATTTTTGTGATTATATACGTTTTTACGGAGGTTAAATAAAACATGTACATGGCCAAACCTTTTTCAGTTCATTTTATGACGTGCATACCTATAGTTGATGTCAGGTTTCAACTTAGATTCGAAATATGTACCAATAAAAAATAAAATAAAATAAATCATCAAATTCAATTCAAACTTGCGCTTCGCTCCCCTTTCTGGGTTACACCCATTCATATTATAACTTATAAGGGAAATATTGTCCAGAATGGCAGTAATGCCAGTATAATGAGGAATTTTTGCTAAAATCTATGTATGACAGACTGAAATGATTAGAATAAGCTATAGCACCAACCAAATCCAGAGTTACATGTATAGCTTTGGCTGTTAGTGTTAGCCAGGCAAGCTGAGCCAGGGACAGGTATACAGTAGTGATGCTGGGTACTGTCAAATACAGGCTAGCTGATCTGATGCTCTTTGTATGTATGTTGATAAAAATCCAGAGTTACATGTATAGCTTTGGCTGTTAGTGTTAGCCAGGCAAGCTGAGCCAGGGAGAGGTATGCTGTAGTGATGCTTGGTACTGTCAAATACAGACTAGCTGATCTGATGCTCTTTGTATGTATGCTGATAAAAAAAGAAAATGTTTTGTGTGGTGATATTTTTTTTTGATCTTATCATTTTAAGTATGTATTATACAAAACATAGGAGCTGGGGAAGAAGTTGGCCAAGTACCAGCTGACCAGATGGTGCCAGGGCTAAATGGCTGCTTGTCCCTCACTGGGCTGAATGTAGCCCCAGTATGAGGCATCGAGCTGCTATGTTGGGATGGAAACAACACCGTCGATGCCTCAGAAATGGGGCTAGGCTGAATGGTGCCCCGATCAAATGACTGCTTATCCCTCAAGCCTCACACTCATAGGGTTAAACGGTACCCCGACTAAATGACTGCTTATCGCTCATAGGACTAAATCGTGCCCCGGCCAAACGACTGCTTATCCCTCTCAGAGTCTAAACTCTTGAGACTTGACGACACTTCGTCCACAGCTCAGCCCCACTAACCTGGCTGAACAATAATAACATTAACAGGGCAGGACAGGAGTCATTGCGCAAATAGCTTTCAAAAATATGATCATATCAAATGCATCATATTCCCGGTCAGTAAGAAATGTAAGCAATCATATTTGGAAGAGAATTTATTTCCATTTTAATTATTTTGATGATACTTACACAGGAAATCAGAGGAAATGTGACTATTGCCTGCAGAAACCACTCCCCTTGTCCTCCATGTTCTCCTGGTAGTACCCCGCAGCTGACAGAGTGATATTGTGGGGAATTCGATTCAGTGACGGAAGCCACCTGGAAGCTATTTTCACTGAACATGCGCAAGTATCAAGGTCCTCGTACCACCGTATGACACCACAGTTTTGGGCCTTGATCACCATATCCCACCGGATATACCGTGCGACACAATAAAACACTGTATAGCAAAGGTCATGAGCAAATTTGCCTCATAATTATACCATTTTGACAACTTATGGAGTGTCCAAAAGTGGGATCTTTTGGTCAATACGGGAAAATTGGCAACTATGTGTGCAAGGCAAGATTGCCTTGACATTTGTCACAGCCGGGATTTGGGGTATTTTCGGTCGGTACGAGATGTGTTCTGTTTGGTCTCTCTGAGCACATCCCTAAAAAAGCCGACGCACGTTGCTCTACTTGCTCATAATCGAATTGCACTGATGGAATAACGGGGCCTCCATGATAATTAAATTCCGTGATTTTTAGAAATTTAAAATTTAAAAACAGCAGTCAAAATTGTGTCATGCGTTGTGATTACCATAACTTCTTTTTTTGACGAAAAAGACTAGTATTTTTTGGTCTGACCAGTCAGAAAAATATTAGGCTAAACACCGAAATGTGGCGGATTATACCGGCTTGCAACAAATTTCGGTTGATCGGGCCAGCACTGCACTTCAGTGAGTACAGGCGGGCAATTACGTGTATATGGAATTAATAGTAATAATAATTTTATTGACAAATAGTAGTCAATAATGACTCATCAGGCATAAAATCAATACTGTTACATACAAAGTCATAAATGATGGACTACTTAATGGTAGTATTAATTAATGAATAGTATGATTCAGCTAAAACAGCTCCAGTCTTGTATATGAAATATGATGTCACACCAGTCTGAAGTTGTGTACATGCATGTACAATGGACATATTATCGATAAGATATCCATGCATGTACCTATATGCACCTGAGGGAGAATCCTGGTGCTACATATCATTGAATCTAGGCAACTTTATATTACTTGCCTTTGCCAGCCTACCTGTTTTTGTTTTTTGTTTTTGTTTTTTTTTTTGTTTTGTTTTTTTTTTGTTTTTTGTTTTTTGTTTTTTTGTTTTGTTTGTTATTGCATTGTAAGGCCTGCCATTTTTAGAATGTTACACTCAGGTGGATCAAAGTTACAGCAGTACACTCAGTACAAGTCTGATCACTTGTAGACTCATCTTCATCAGAACAATCTATAGGTACACGAATATTAATACTCTATTGCGGAATTCCAACACATAGAACATAGTAATGCCAATGGTATACAGGGGTGCCAAATGTCAGACATGGGGAAGTATTTGGCTCCAGGTTACCTTCTAGCTGGAAATTACATTCGAGCCCCTGAGGTGAGAATCTCTGTACTTTAATGCACATATTAGATTTAGGCCTACAACTTTATTTTACAAGGAACAGTGCCACTCAAATAATTTGAAGCTCATCTTGCACACCACTGATGTTTTTATTTGCCTTTGTCTTATCTTTGAAGACTTTAGTGTATGACCCTTGAACCCTTGTATGGTTTGCAGTTTGATTTCTATGTACTTTTTATTTCATGTTATAATTAACCTAATAGTCACATGTAATTATTTCACCCACTGTCACATGCTTGTGCCTGCACCTTAGCTCAATGCTCAGCATTATTTTCTTCATGATTTGGTTGCAGTTATTATTGTGACATAGGCCTAAAAATCTAGTTGTTTTTCTTCATTATGATATCGATGTACTTATTTTTGCTAGCATCTTACCGTGTGCTATGACTCCCTCCAGTTTTATATCACACAGGTTAAATGAGCATGTTGTGTGATATATATATATATATATATATATATATATATATAGAGAGAGAGAGAGAGAGAGAGAGAGAGAGAGAGAGAGAGAGAGAGAGAGAGAGAGATTGTATATAAACATGGTAGGTGGAGTGCTCAGCCCCTGGGGGATTGGTGGGAAAAAACAGCCAGTTTTCTGTAATGTACTTGTGGTACTAGAATAGGTCTTATATATAGATTGTATATAAACATGGTACATGTAGGTGGAGCTCTCAGCCACTGGGGGTTCGATGGGAAAAATTGCAAATTTTCTGTAATGTTCTTGCGGTACCAGTATAGGTCTTTATATAAGTAGATCTCTGTGTTAGCACATGAGAATGTGAATATCTGTAACTACTCCATGCTGTGGATCACACTTTATAGGTCAGGAAGTAGGGAAGATGAAATGTAGGTAGTGTTGTACTTGACTCTTTTTTTTTTCTGTTTTATCTTTAATTTGGACACTCAATGAACCATGTATGACATATTGGTCAGCATTGACCTCTGTACTTTTTTTCAATGAAATCTTTACTACTTACTATTATTTCAATGTAGTATTTATGTGAAATCTTTATTGCACATAAACCAATGATACATTGGTATGGTGCAAAGTAATACATAATTAGATATAAACTACCATAATACAAAGACCATCTTTACAAATGCAGGATCATACTCTAGATATAGTATATATACATGTCAGAAGTGTTGAACACTGCTAGAATACACATCATTTCAATCTACACCGCAGCAACATATGGGGCAACAAATCAGCTGGAAATGTATTTTGTATTAGCTTTATATGTACTTTACTTTCTTTGTTCACAGCGGCATACAATAATAATAATAATAATAATAATAATAATAATAATAATAATAATAATAATAATAATAATAATAATAATAATAATAATAATTATTATTATTATTATTATTATTATTATTATTATTATTATTATTATTATTATTATTATTACCGGTATTGATACAAGCAACGGCCTAAGCGATGCGGTGAAATCTGGTGCGGTCCGGTGTTTAAAGCTTCGTGCAAAAATAAATATTCAGCGCGCGCCTGTAATCTGCCATCTTGACTCATGCGGGTGCCCTCTCGCCGGTCACCGAGGAGTTGAATTTTGAAGTTCTCTATTTTGGTATCCATCATGGGCGGCGGTGGCAGTACGCGTCGAGTGACTGTTGAAGAGGATGAACATTCAGGAATGGTGAAGGTGATGCCATTTAATAATGGTAGCACCTGAAAAACCTGGGGGGTTTCATGTGCCCTTGGGAAGTTGGGTTGACATGTTGAGTTGCAATTTTAAGTAACTGGATGGATTTCTGAATGAAGCCAGGCCATATTACCAGCATACGTGTAGTCATTATATCCACAGGCGTATGAAAATATTCCGCGTGCGAGAGCACCGATGCTGCTTGTGTAGTAATACCACAAAGCCAGTATCCCACTAGCAATGTTACACATACCACTCCGTATACATGTGAATAAAGTACATATTCCTCACTTGAATCTGGTAAAACCATACATGTATGTGTTCCTTATCTGTTATTCCCCATGTTGAATAAAGTTTCAGTGCGTTTCCAAGCGTATGGTGCACAACACACTTGCATTACTGTCGCTGACGCCCTGTTTTGTCCAGATACTTTCGTTATTTATCTTCCGGTTTGCATGACCGGATACAGTGAAAATGGCAACGTAATAGCGGGTGTGCTGATGCAACCGCACTTCACTCTTCATGGGTACCCAGTGGTGGCTTCACAAAGTTGTTCAGGTTGGTTATCAGGTGGAACGCCTTTTTGCATCGGCACACCAGCTATTACGTTGCCATTCGCACTCTTCCCGGTCATGCAAACCGGAACATAAATAACGAAAGTATCTGGACAAAACAGGGCATCAGCGACAGTAATGTAAGTGTGTTGTGCACCATACGCTTGGAAACGCACTGAAACTTTATTCAACATGGGGAATAACAGATAAGGAACACATACATGTATGGTTTTACAATATTCAAGTGAGGAATATGTACTTTATTCACATGTATACGGAGTGGTATGTGTAACATTGCTCGTGGGATACTGGCCTTGTGGTATTACTACACAAGCAGCATCGGTGCTCTCGCACTCGGAATATTTTCATACGCCTGTGATTATATCATATTTACATGTGGTTTGGTTTTTGGACGGTGCTATTGTCACGGTATCGTAGCGACAGCAGGGTGTTCTGAAATCACAGTACCATGACGGCAGTTCTGAAGTCACGCTCATGGTACCGTTCGTTGACGTCGTTGGCGTAGATTTGGGATGCTGGAGCCTGGACTAACGGTAGTCCCACAAATATACATACACATGTTTCAGCTTTGATTGTGCTCAATATGCAACAATAAATACCGCCCCCCCCCCCCCAAAAAAAAATCCTTGTTATGGTACAGTCCTCAGAATTTCTGTTTCCGATCCACGTAACAACATGTAGGCCTAACATAGGCCCTACACTGTTGGATTCGAGCCTGCTTGAGCAGGCTAAGCCTAAGGCTGACATAAAACATGAACGCAACATGGATACAGATGTAATCTTGGTGCAACATACAACAGGATTTTTTTTTGGATGCTTATTAACCATAAAAGTGCTCACTTGAAAATTCATTTTGGCCAGAAAGCCATGAAAGTGGCTAGTGGCACTTTTAATGGTTAAACTGCAAATTATGGTTTTGGAAAAATCAAAGGCAAGCTTGAATTTCCATGAGAAACATAACCCTACTATGCAATGGAGTTGAAGGTTCCAGCCCCCGTGGATGCAAATTTCTTTTGGAATGCGTAATTTTTAGCTCGGCAGTCGGCAGACTTGTCAGTAACCTGAGCTTGTAGGATTGTCAGTCATCTGTCATCTGCCTGTCATTGTCTTGGTCTGTTCAAACTTGGTGGGATCTACATTGAGTGGGTTTCTACCAAGTTTTGCCCAACTGGTCATGCTCCAATGATTCTTGATTTGATTTGATTTGATTTGGTGCAAGCCAATAGAAATAAAACAGAATACATCAAGATAAAATCATAATATAACAGATACATCGTAATAGTACAACTAAAATGTAAAAAAGCATATAAGCACTTCACAGGGAACATTAAAACGTGTTACAAAATCAAATAGGTGAAACATTAGACACCACACAACTTAGACATAACGATAAGAACAAAATACACCAAGAGTAAGGATGATGTAATACAATAGAAATCATATGCATTAAAATAATGTGTAGCTTTTAAAGTACGTTTGTTGCCTAGCACCAGGATAGCGCAAGAAAGCTGGAAAATTTATTTCCATTGGGGTCCTTGTGTATAAAAAATCTATTTGCATGAATTAAAAATCTAGAATTCGATTATTTGTATGTATAGATAAATATTAAAAATCTTGCATTTTATACTCAGTTTTTCTCAGTTTTGGCTAAATGTTTAAAAAATCTTCTTCTCCGAAACCACTTCACTGAATGCTGTGAAATGACATAGAGACACTTTGGAGGGCACCATCCGACCCTAATTTGTTCAACAGGTGATGCTGTAATTTTTTTCTATTTTTTACAAATTTTTGTGTGTTTTCCCAGTTGTTGGCTTCTCACTCAGATTGTTCTGGAACTTGCTGTAAATGTAGCATGTGAAAAGGGTAAACGAAGTTTCTCGCAAGGTAGTGATACTCCGCATCTCAGATTTTCAATGAATTTTGTTATTTTGCGTACATGTTGGTTAATGCATGTGCAGTCCTGCTGATTACTGTGCAATCTATGGGGATTGCAATAGACAGTTACAGTTTTTACTTCAAACTTCAAAACCATCAACCAGATTCACTCCAAAGGTGAAGAGGATGTATTTTGGGTGTGTTTCTACTAAGTTTGTTCAAATGGTCATGCTCCAGCAAGTTTCATGTTTGGGGGGGGTTGCCAATTTTCGTCCTCATTTTTGGCAGAATCTTTAAAATCGTTTTCTCTGAAACCACATAGCCAATTGTTTCAAAATTGTGTAGGAACACCCCCGGGAAACCCCAGACCTTAGTTTGTTCAACAGGAAGCACTGCCTTTTTGGGGTGGTGCTTTTTTTTTTTTTTTTGGTTAACAAATTGTTTTGTTTTCTTTGTTAGCAACTTCTTCTCTGAAAAGTTCACTCAGATAGCAGTGAAACTTAGTGGAAGCGCAGCTTATGGGAGGCTTAAACAATGTTGCTTACTAAGTGGTGATATTCTGGATCCAAATTTTTCTATTCAGGTACTCGCCCTTGACTGCATGCATTCCTGTTGATTATCATGTAAGTCAGTGGGGATTGCAGTGGAAAGTCACATTTTTTATGTTTTCAAAACCATCAACCATGTTCACTTCAAACCTGGTTTGAATGCACCTAAGGTTGGTTCAAATGGTCATGCTGTAATGATCTTAAGTTTTTTGTTTTTTTCATCCAATTTTCTTGTTCATTTTTCAGAAAAGATTTTTAAAGTCTTTTATTCTGAAACAGCGAAGCCAGTTTCTTTGAAAGTTCATAAGGATACTTCTGGGGCCCTCTGGACCTTAATTTGTCCAACAGGTGGTGCCGTGAGTATTTTTCACTTTTTCAAAGAATTTTTTGTGCGTTTTTGTTTTTCTTGACCTTTTCACCTAAACCGAAAGTTAGATCCTCATCAGACTTATTGGGAATGTATGTGGACTGGAATTCCATGAAATTTGTTCACTGCATGGTTGTGCTGTCATTTTCTGATTTTTAACAGAATGTTAAAATTCAGAAAAAATGGTAAGGGAATATGTTCGTGTTAGCAACACTGGTGATAGTCTTAAACAAAGGTGACCTTGAAATCATTGTGAATTTCACAGGACCATTTCAGTCTGTGCATGTAAGGTCAGCTGAGCACAAGACTGTCACAGTGCTCTGTTTATCATGGGATGCAACTGTTTGTATTTCCTCTCTTGGGCTACGAAATTCCTTCAAAATGAGAGACTGACTTTACCATTTTGAAGGTAGGGGTTCATATGAAATAATGACCATTCAAATATATATGTATATATATATATTAGACAAGAGGAGCAACCCCCCCCCCCCCCCCCCCCGGCAATTCTATCTGTGACCAATTCCAAGAAAACTACGTTGCAGCTGTGCTGTGTGACAACCACAAGTGTGGAAGTTGAGCACTTGAGGGTTCCTGTGGAACATGCTCATCCTCTTTTGCACCAAAAGTTTTGGTCATGCTGGTAAATGTAGCGGAGGCTCGATTAGTTGCAGGAGGTCCAGAGACCAATCTGTCCTCATTTGCCAGCGGGCAACCAGGATCAGATTGCCGTCATGGCACCAAACCTTCTGCAGAACCTTTGGGAGGATCTGCGGACGTGGAAAGGCGTACACTTAAAGGTTGCTCCAGTCCATGGCTAGAGCATCCACCACTAGGACCTGGGGATCCAAGACAGGCGACATGTAAACCAGAAGTGTTTGTACCTGTCACGAACAGATTGACCTGCATGGTACCCCATATGGCCTGAATGACCCATGGGTGGAGCTACCACTCCATCCCTACTGGCTGACCTCTTCTTGAGAGTTGGTCAGCCAGGACATTCTGTAGTGCCGGGACATGCCTCGCATGTGTGCAGGCAATCTTTTTCGAAGCACCATTGTATGATGCATCCGGCCAGCTTCATCAGCTTCCATGAGTGCGATCCACCTTGCCGGTTGAGGTAGGCGATCACATTCCTGTTGTCCCACATAAGGAGGACATTTTTGTGCTT
Source organism: Hermodice carunculata (assembly GCA_964020975.1). Taxonomy (NCBI): domain Eukaryota; kingdom Metazoa; phylum Annelida; class Polychaeta; order Eunicida; family Amphinomidae; genus Hermodice; species Hermodice carunculata. The sequence continues at coordinate 69,959,789 of OZ026622.1, read as the reverse complement.
CACTAGGTTCTAGAGGTAGAGTAGGCACTAGGCGTATTGCCTCCAGTTCCAATCAGGTCATGTGATGGGATGCGGCCAAATGCCCAATGCCTTCCAGCTCTCCACATGGCTCCGGGAGCACCTGGACCAAGAAGAGTACATGAGTTGCGTGTGAAAGGGCACCAACATTTTTCCCCACATGATGTTCTCCCGAACGGTCCACCAAAGGAGGTGCTGGCGGTCCTTTGGGAGGACTGGGATTGGGGCTTGGTGGCCTTCCATGGTCCTTTCACTATCTGTCCCACAGAGTGTGATGCAAGGGAAGGTGGTGAAGGTGACCCAGGGGGACCTAGGAGTCCATTGAGGACTGGGAGCCTAACAAGGCATGCCACTGCTGAGCCAAGCAAACCTCGTGAGTCTGGAACGCCGTGAGCATCACCTGTTTTCCGAAGGGTGACATGTAGGTGACCAGTTCGGACTGGATGCTGAGAAAGACAAAGATCTGCTCTGGTATTAGGCTGGACTTTGAGAGATTCACAATCAGGCCTGAGGGTTGCAGAGCTCTAGAATGGTCTGTGTGTGACGCTGTGAATCTGGGCGCCTTTGCGCCCAGATCAGCAAGTCATCCAATTACACATGAATGCGTATGGCATTCTGGTGAAGGTGTGTAGCAACTGCCTGTATGAACCAGGTGAATACCAGAGGTGCTGTGGCAAGACCGAAGGAGAGCATCCTGAACTGGTAGACCTGGCCTGAAAATGAGAATCACAGATCCTTCTATGAAGTCTCCGTAATTGGCATGTGAAAGAACGCGTCTTTGAGGTCCAAGGAAGTCATCTGCTCCTGGGGCTGCATAGCTGCCGCCACCTACTGAGGGTGTCTCTATCCTAATGGAGGGGACCTCTAAGTACGTGTTCAGTGTCGAGAGGTCTATGACCAGGCACTGACTTCTGTGCTGCTGTGAGACAAGGACGAATAGGTCGTAGAACCCGGGCGAACCAGGATCCTCACCTGCTCTATGGCATCCTTGCTCCGAAGTTTCTCCACCACCTCCATGAATGCTGATGCTTTGGGTTCCTGCGAGGGAGTTGCAAACCACTTGGGTTCACGGCACAACAGATTCCTGTCTTGGCCAAAAGGCAGCGAATAGCTGCCTGTCGGCGCATTCAAGACAAATGGATTGTCTGTAGTGGATTCACATTGAATGTGAAAGGTAGAAAGACAACCACTGACAGGGCACTCTGAGAAGTGTGAAGCGGTGGTGGAGGGCAGCCCTGAGGCTGGCCCAACCTCTTCAATTAACCAAACTGCTTGCCCTTCTTGGATTGCTTCCTGCTCTTCCTGGGACCTCATGCCACTGGAGTGGTGGCCTGAGTCAGGGAGAGGGGGCACGGACTGAGAGCCGAACTTCGGGGCGGCGGCCAAGGAGGAAAGTGACCAAACAAAGTCAGTCAACACCTTGGTCAGGGTTTGCTTGGCAGAGCAGGCCCAAAGGCCTGGCATCCGGCAAACAACTTCCGCCATCTCTCCTCCAAACTAGCTGCTGGAGGGTAAGGGCCCCATTCTTGCTCTTCGAAAGATAGGGTCAGGCAACCTCTGACCCTGGAGGTAGGCATCCCTGTGTAACAAACACAGGTTCGCCTCGAGCTTACAGGCTGTCCTAACTTGGTGATCAATCGCTGGTGACAACAAGGTTGCAAGCAATGAGGCCTGGTCAAGCCAGTCCCAAACTGCCTCTGTGACCTGGGCAGAGTACTGGAGGTCCTCCAGGAAAGACCTCAAAACCAAGGAGACATCAGAATAAGATGCCGTAAGGACAGAGCCCCTGGCATCTTCTTTGAGTCTCTTGTAGGCCTCGGCAAGTGTAGAGTGCCTTGTATCCTGGCCATCAGCTGGTCGCAGGTCTCAGCTATGAAAGACGAGAAAGGAATGGGGGGTCTTATGACACCCATCCTCCAGGGACGAGCCCCGGCAGGACATCACAACAGCTCCACACTTCTCCTCTGTTGGGGGTATAACCGCCTCATCATTCACCAGGCTCTGAATAAGGGCTTTGACATGGTCAAAGCCCTGGGGTGGAGCTGGAGTGGTGTTCATTGGGGAATAAGCAGGTTCCGCCCACACCACAGAGCTCAGCCACGGAGCTCCCAACTCAATGTACCACGCTGTTAGATGCTGGAGGAGGAAGGAAGTAAAAGGGAGCATGTGCACCAGGAGTCACCACTGGGTCCAAGAGGAACTGAGAGATGGTGCCACCAGTACCATCAGGTTTTTGGGAACAACTGAGTGAGTAAGCCAAATCAGTTGTGGAGGGCGATTTGGCCAGACACAGAGGTCTTGGCAATAGTGGTTGAGAGGTATAGTTATGTAACTAATGTAAATGTCAGCAGAAGTATACTCAGCTTTAAAAAAAAAAAAAAAAAAACACACACACTTCTACTGGTTTAACATAGAGTATGACAAGTATATTTCATATGGAATTAGATGCACCATTGACACTGTTAGTTTAAGCAGTATGGTCAAAGAATGCTAGCTTATGCATGGGTTGCATGCAGTACACATGATTGTACTGGAAATCATATAAAGCTCAGAAATTGGTGATCATTGTGTCTGGCATTGAGGTTCACAGAAGCTTTAAAATGAGCTCACTGATCATTGTGTCTGGCATTGAGGTTCACGGGAGCTGTAAAATGAGCTCACTGATCATTAGGTCTGGCATTGAGGTTCACGGGAGCTGTAAAATGAGCTCACTGATCATTGTGTCTGGCATTGAGGTCACAGGAGCTTTAAAATGAGCTCACTGGCAGCATGGTGATGCACTTTGAGGCCAACATACCCCAGTGTGCTAATCACTGAAAGTAACTTGGCAGTTTGATAGGGGAGGATCATTGGAATGTTAGAAGCTGGCCTTTTGCAGCATGAAGTAGCCAGGAGTGTGCACAAGCACAGATTGCCAAACTGATCCACAGTATGCCCTTATGCCCAGGAGAGTTAAAGTCTGTCATCAGAGACAAGGAGGGCACAATCACTACTAATCCACCAAGACATGCCTCCATCCAAGCAAGAATAAAAGTTCCTTTTCAGGACCACAGCGCTATCCCAAAAGAATGGCTCTATCGAATGGTATCACAGACCAAACACAATCCCAACACTTATCCTCTACATTATTCTTAAATGCTATGTATCACAGACCAAACACAATCCCAACACATCCTCTACATTATTCTCAAATGCTATGCCAAGAGGTGCATTTTTTTTTGTTTTTCAAGCAGGAAGAGTATACAGTGGTACCTGCTGTATGTGGCCACCCCTTCTGCCAAGAAAAAGTGGCCACATACAGCAGGTGACCTGTCACCACAGGTAAATTTTACAAAGTAATTGACTCCTATGTCCGAGCACAGTGACCACAAAAAGCAATGTAGCTGCTCACGGCAGTGGTTGCATACAGCAGATACCACTTATTACTTCTCCAGAAAGGCATCATTTTATTTCAAACACTGTTTCAGGTGTCGGAGGCAGTGGCTAGGAGACTCATGGGCCAACCAGATGTTCCTGGTGAGACTCTTTCATACCTTTTTTACTTGCATTGTCAATTTTCATATCTCTCTGATTTTGATTACTAAAGAAGTACATGTGTAACAAAAACAAAGAAAGAAGAAAAGCAGAGATTGCTGGTTTCAAAAGGCAAGTGATGATGCATTTTTATACACGGCTAAATCTGTTTGTGGCAATGGCTAACTTATGATCTCTGAAAGTACCACAGGAAGATTAGGCCAGAGTTTTTTAATTATTCGTTTCACGAACTCCGCCAACCCTATTTTTTTCCAAAACCAGAAAAAAAATAAAAATGAATATTCATCTTTTTTTTATATGCGCCGACCATCTCGGACAGTTCTGCTATTTTAAAAAAAAAATCCCGATATTCTGTTCCCACAAGCCATGCTTAGAATCCACAAACAAACATGGATGAAAGTTGACATGACCTTGTTTTCTCAATAATTTCATGTAGTCATTTTGATAAAAGTACCAGGGAAAAGTCAACGTTCATCCATTCAAGTAGTTCAGATTGAAAAGCTTGCACCAGTCTAGGACTAGAGGTCTAAAAGCATAGTGCAATACAAACAGGCAGGTGTATAAAGTGAGAGGAATATGTCAAATACACTGAGGTCCTTTATGGTGTACAGTAATACATGTAGGCATGCTTTAGTGGATAGAAGTAACCAGTTCTGTGGTATTTTTTTCCCCTCCTACCCTTTAGTCTGCAGACTGAATATTTTTAAAAAATGCAAGTGCTTTATTTTTATTTGTATTTTTATTCCTCCCTCATACCCAAGCTTTTTGTGGCAAATGTCTGTGAAACTAAAAATAAAAAAACTCTGGCCTTATCAATAATTCTGCTTGTGATTTTTTCTTGTTGGCTGCAAATTCATTGACATGTTTGACCCATTTGATGCCTGGCTTTAAATTAGAAAAGAGTACTTCTAGAATTAAGGATCAAATGTGTCGAGGTAAGGCATTGTGGATTTATTTACATTTGGACAGTGAAACCTGTTTTGAGAGACCACTGTGAGCAAACACCACCTGCCTTTTCAGACCAGGTTTACCATGTCTCTTATGCTATCTTTCCCATGTTATTGCACCTCTATTGAGAGAACACCTGCCTTATAATTATGACTACTTTTGGCCTGCACTAGGGGTGGTCTCTCAAAACATATTTTACTGTATTTTCAAATGTGAAATTGTAGTTTGTCATCAAATTCCAGTGTTAGGCTCCTGAAGATATATATTCATTCTTTTGGGACACAGTTCATATATTATTTATATATATATATATCATGCTTGGTTGCCACATTTTTTTGTGAATGGCATAATAAGGGAAAATAAAATTGCTGCCATATACAGTCACTGTACTGTATTTTTTGTTGATCATGCCATTGACCTGGTCATTCTTGCAACAAGTAGAAATATTGGTCTGCTCATAGATCAAGAGTACTGAAAGACTGATATTTTGATGGATCCTGACATTAATTGTTTATTTTATTTTGTTTTTAATTTTTTTTCAGAAGACAGAATGTTGCAAGAGCGGGTGAGTTCAGTCTGTTCACACAGCTTAATGTTTACTATTAGAAAGCTCTGTTTGGGAGTGTTGATTTGCTGCCTCATCAGGCATTTGTATTGATGTTTGCAAAGAAATCTTATTCATTTTCATGTATGCCGTTGACTTTGCATAATACACGGACTCTAGCAAAAATACAAAATAAAATAAAAACCCAGCATAAGTGCACTGTAAATCAAATGACCAAGCAACGGCCTGACAGCGAAAAGTTGACAGAAATTAGTCCCACCAGTTTCTCCTGTAGTGGGGCATCCTCAGGGACTGTTGGGCTATCAAGGGTCTCTGGTAAAGGGAGGTGTCAGGCATAATTAGGTATACATGTACATCAACACAGATCGTTTTATCTGCTTTATTTGTAAATTGGTCCACCTGTACCATGACATGGCGCAGAATGCAGCACTTGTCAACAGTGGCATGTGCCTTCCGTGTTGTACTTGTGCACTATCACTGGATTGATCCAGTGATTGTGCAGACCCCAAGGAACATAAACAAATGAGCATTGCCTGCATGCCTAAATTTGGGGTATTTTTAAAGATATGGGATCCCAGGTAGGGGTCTCAGATATTGTGACTAGGAGTACGTTTCCATGATATACCATCAATTGTAAGCTAAAGCTTATAATGTGGATGGTCATAGGGAAAATAAGCATAGAGAATAAAAATTTAGCATAATACTGGGCAAGTATACTTTAATATTTTCCACTGACATTGAGACTGAAAGGCTGCATAGTGCAAAGATAGTGGATCCAGAAAAACTCTCTCTTGGGCCTGAATGCTTCAGGTTTTTTTTAGCCTGGGTGGTGTACATACGTATTCCAAGATCTTTACCTTGAGGTTGAGAACCCCATGGTCTGCCCTAGCTAAGTGTCTGCCAAGGGTTTGTAATCTGTCACTCATATTTATGTAATAAAAGTGCTCTCAGAGTCTATCCATGAGGCAGCGTGATGTTTGTCCAACCATGGAGCTACTATAGATGGAGGTACAGCTAACACTCATCAATGGAAAAAGCTCTGTGACCGCCGCTGATAAAATCAGGCCGCTTATCTTAATTGCCTCCCCCTCGCTGCGAATCCGCAACACGGCATGCACTATGAGTCCCCTGCCAATATGTGGATCGGCACTTTCCGCCTGTCTACATCGGGTGTGTTCTATATTTCTAGTTCTGTTGTTTTGACAACAGTGATGGCGATGTAAGCTGGAAGAAATGTGCGACATTCGATTTTTTAAATATCTGTTTACGGAGGTTGAATTGTGGTTTTGTTTGTTGGATTTTTTTTCAAATTCAGAACTACACCTATGAGGATGTGGCATTTTTGTATCATCTCTCTAATATTGCTGTGGTGAAAATAGAAAAATTTTGTCAAATGGGGGTATGATGTATTCATGTGGATCCAGGTTGTTGCATAGAAAAAGTTAAATTTTGAGCCTGGAGTGGTGAAATTTGCCTGCTAAACAGACTTATCTTATGTGACTTGCACTTCAAGTATGGTCGAGATTATACGTACCTTAGTCTACTTAGATGGCAAATTAGACTGGGCTAGGCCGAAACTGGCGAGAGAAGCCCGACTACTTTCCAATAACAGTCTGACCGGTTTCGTCACCTCTGTGACTCATCAGAGACTGAGGTTAACGGCTCCCAGTACGTGCTTATATACCAGGGTATAACATACGTTGCTAACGTCGCACGTTATTGCACGTACGTAAAACTGTACGTGTAGGTATGGCCATGCCTAGTCGAGCTGACGTTGCATGGTTCCCTGTAGTTAAGCATTGTACTACAAGGGCCGAATGACATGACACAAGTGTGTCACGTCAGACACCCAATGACCACCGGTCATGAATTGCAGATAACTGTGTCCCAAAACAGCAATGGTCTGCAATTAAGAGGTAACTTCGGGAGCCATTAACTTATGAAAACACTGTGTTTCATAAGTAAAGAGGGTGTTAGTAGGCAGATGAACTTGAACAATGAAAATTTAGCATATGACTGAACTAGGAGTTCATCTGCCCATAACATTGAGGCCGAAAGGTTCTGTGGTACGTAATTGGTGAATCCAATGTGATTCCCTGACCAGTCTAAGCTTGAGAGTCTTCTCTAAGCCTTACTTAGACGGCAAGTTCCAAAGTATTGCAACACGGATATAAAGGTGGTTGTTCAAGCATACAGTTGAGAAATGGAACAGCTAGTATAGGTTGTGTGAAAAGACAAGCCATTTTAAATGTGTTTCCACCAGATATACAGCTCATAGAAGCAGTTTTGCTTTGAAAGACTGGCTGTGGTCACTGGAATACAGTGTTAAATATCATTGGAGTACCAAAGTTTTATTCAGTTTTCTTCATTCCTTATATATATTATTCAATCAAAATCCAGTTGTTGATTCTAGCCACCAGGATCCCATGATACTCCACAGTACTTTGCAAAAGTTCAGATAGCAAGTCTCGAACGTCATTCAGGCATAGATAGTGAATCAGAAGATGTGTCCCACATGAGGATATATGTTGGAAACTACTTTATTTTAATACAATGTAACACCCACAAGTCAGCGCATCTATATACAATTGTAAGGGGTCAGGTTATTCTGGCAATGTATGGAAATCCATGAATTTGGTGAAATAACCATTGATGTTCGGGGTAACTTTCATGTTTAGGTATGTAATTTGAGTGGAGGTAGCTTGATCTGAATTGGAAACAAAGGCACACCATAACTGTGACATCAGTCGTGTTTGCAGCTGTGCTGAGGCAGCCACAGTTGGTAGTGGGATCTCAAAGTAGAATTGAATTGTCTAGATGCAACCACATGAAATACAAATATCAGTGTTATTGTATGGACAGCACGTGGCATTCCAATATACAGTGAAATTTGTCCTTAGAAAGTACCATATTTTGATCCATTAAGACGATGAAGTCAGTTGACCTTCCAGTGGACTATATACCACAGGTACAAACTACATTGTATAGACTGGTGTTCATCCTGCTTGCATGAAGGCAATGAGATTTATTGAAAAGATGTTCCGAATCATTAAAGGGTTTTGGGATCAGTAGATTATGACAACCATCTTTCTCTTTAACTCATTCCACACTATGGTCACAGGCCTTGGTCAGTGGTTCTGGCACTGCCTGGCAAGTCATGCTGCAGCTGCCCTTGTGGCAGCTGCAGCATGACTTGCTAGGCAGTGCCAGAACCACTGACTTAAGACTATAGGCATGTTGGTACTTGAACAAAAGCTCTTTTCATGAAGAATTTAAATATGCAATTGTCGTCTTAAATCTAGGTAAATACACGGAAAAATCAGGGACAGGTATGGAATGAGTTAACTGATTCTAACAAGACAACTTTCACTTTCAGCAGCAGGCACCAAGAAAGCTTACTGCAAAGGAGAGAGAAGAATTCAAAGAACTGGAGCAGAAATACAGAGAAAAGATTAAAGCATTGGAGAGGAAGGTGACATTGAATTTTGCACGATACAGTGAAACCTCATTATAACGACACTCATATATCTGACATATTCATTATAATGACACACATTTTGAATGGCAAAAGTTCATTTTCTTTGTTGTTTGATTCATGTATGTGACATATTCAGTTATCTGACACGTTTCTAAGGGAACAGATGGTGTCATTGAAATGAGTTTTCACTGTATTTTGATTCACTGTATGATTAATGATTAAAAACAAGAAGTTATATGATATAAGTTTATATATTCTTCCATAAGAACTATACGTAGAGCTACATTAACTTGTAGCATTTTTTTTTTTAAATCCATGTCATAAAATGCAATATCAGAGGCTCATCACCCTTTTACTTTAAAATTTGTACAGGCAAACATAGTAAAGTGCCAGTGCAATATGAATGATCACAGACTACATTGTCAGAATTGGCTTAAAAGTTCATCTCATGGGACAAGTCACCAATAGACTAGATGTGAGAGGGTAGAATTTGTTTATGTTAGAATATGCCTGAAGTCTGCATTCCTTGGTATAGCATCCAACCAATTGCAAGGAAAATTGTTCAGCGGAGCTATCATCTGTTGTTAATTTTTATCTGCAAGAATTTTGCTATCCATGAGACCTTTCACGTTAACATTTATTTTTATTGAAGCTGAAGGAATTTAACATTCAGGTCCTTGGCTGCTGCATGGGGGCAGAGTATCAAGTTCCATTTAATACACATATCAACCACTAGGAGGCAGTTAGGTGCCAATAAATGAAAGAACTGCATCTTGGACACACACATGCATACATGTATATAATGTACAGAGATGTGTGTTTGTAAATTTGGTTTGAACAGGAGTCTGAGGGTGAGACATAATGATGTTGTATGCCTTATAATACAGTACACATGCACATGTTAATCAGATTATTCCATTTGTTTCAGAATGCTGAATTGTACCAGACAACCAGTGAGCAATTTGCTCAAGCAGTTGAAGAAGTCGAACAGAAATTCTTGTGAGTAAAAAAGGGAGATGTTTAGTGAAAAAAGATTTATTACTGAGTATTACAATTCACATTGTACAGAAAGTATTGCAGCATGAAAGGTAGAATGGCTTCATGTAACAAGGCCTGTTGTTCCCAATGCAGGGATAATTATTTTGTACATATAGGTCAAAGTCATTCATATTTCAACAAAATTTGACCCGTGACCTAATTCACATATGTCAATGCAATAAAATTTATTTTGACAATACAACCTGGATTTTTTCAGTGAACTTGAAAGGGTCATCTACATGTACATTATGTCCTATTCAACTTACGGATAGGATTTTCATGTGGAAATTAGTTATTTTTGGAGATAATGAAAAATGTAGTCTTCAACACATTTTGATTCAGATTTTCTGTTGAACTGTAGGTAGTGCCACTGTAGGTAGTGTCACCAGTATCACACAGGCCAGAGACTTGAGCCTACCTTACATTCCCACCAAATTCCATATGAATGCACAACAAGGAGAAAATTGAAGTCATATGTATCATTAGTAGCATCTACTGGCATCGTTATTTCTTTTAATATTAAAAAATGACAATTTTAAGTGTTATTCTATGAACTGAAAGTATGTGTGTGTGCATAAAATAAGCCATGTTTTATGACAGGATTATACATGTACTAAGTTCTTTCCATATTCTGCCACACTTACAGATCTCACGTTGACAGCTTGTTATAACTTGCTATGTAGCCACCAGATGACAGGAGTGTATGCTTGCACAATAAACTTTTGTTGAACAATTGCATCACTTTTTACCAAGCAGAAAAGGCAGTGTGGGGCAGTCTTTTCAAACAAATACAAATGAAATTTGTGTAAAAGAGCTTAGTATAGGCCTTACCTGTGGCCAAAGTGCTTTTTGAAATGAAATATATTTAAAGCAGATTTCTGAGACATGCTGTGGGACACCAGTAAAAACTCCACTCTGCAACAGATTTGCTGCATCCCATTCAACAAATTTGCTTTTTGGGTAAATCAGTGTGAATCATCTTTGTCTGTTATTAGTACAAATTCGTGGAAATTAAAATTACACAGCTTAAGTAAACAAGTACCTGTTTTTGTTGATTTGGCAGCATAACGATAGTCAGAATTCTGTTTTGATAAAAACATACAGAGGGCTAGGCCCTGCTTTTATCCCTGCATCAGGAAAAGGTCAAAAGAGCTGACAAAATGTATCAATCTCCATTGTGTCATTTATTGTAAGTATGGGTTCTGTTCTGGAAAAAATATGTTATAAAGACAGCAGGGAAACAACCAAATTAATGCAATAAACTTTTCCTTCCAGGAAAACAACTGCATCCCCAATATGTCGGGAGCTTCAGGAAGAAGTATTGAAGTGCTACCAGTCAAATCCTAAATCCACCCTTTACTGTTCTCCTCAGGTTAAAGCATTTAATGAATGTGTACAGAAGACTAGAGAAGTAAGTATCTATCATAAGTATCTGTGTATATGTCCGAGAAGTAATTAACTTTGTATGGAAACTAAGTGTTCATGAAGGATGAAAAGTAAGTATGAGAAGTATCGATGCATGAGAAGTATGTACATGTATTCTTATATGAGAAGTATTTATGTATGAAAGGTTTCTGCGGGGGTAATATTTACTTTTTAACCCCTCGGCCCACATAGGCGTCCATGTGTCCATGAGTCCCTTCTTGCATGCAATCTCGGAAGACCCAGATAAGCTGGGATCATGAAACTTTTTTAGTTGATCACCCTTTTTGAAGGTTACATTAAGTTTGAAGGACAATGATCTTGACCTAATTTTAAGGTCACCTAGTTCAATTCTCTGAATTTCTTGCATCAATATCAGGAGAACCAGAATTGCTAGGATCATGAAACATTTACTGATTATCACCCTTGTAAGGGTCTTCATCAAACTGTAAGGAAATTGACCTTGATATAAATTTTGAAGTCACCAGAGGCAATTTTTCTCTTTAATAAATGTCTTATACATGAGATCTTTAAGAACTGGATAAGATAGGATCACAAGACTTTTACAGTTAATCACCATTGTAATGGTCTAGCTCAGGTTTGAAGGACAGTGACCTTGACCTGATTTCAAGGTCACCTGGGTCAATCCATTTTTTAAAAAATTGCAAAGAATATCAGAAGAACCAGGTATAAACTAGAGTCACAAAACTATTACAGATGAATGATCTTGACTCAATTTTAAGGTCACCCGGGTCAATTTACTTCGAAATTCTGGATCACGAAATCAAGAGAACCAGATTCCTTTTGTAGGCAGCCAAGGGGTTTTAAAGCATTAGCCAGGATGTTTTTTGCAAGTTGCCCATGGGCAACCAGGATTTTTTCTCAAGTTGCCCCAAAACCCCTGAAGTTACCCATTTTCTTTGATGTAAATAACTCATCATATAATTGTATACATGCACTGAGTCACAAAGCACTTGGTAAATTCACAATGAGCAGTGTACGTGTGCAATTTATTTACCTTACTGCATTGGTAAACACTGATTGTTGACAATGAGAGATTGTATGCACCCAAGTAAAAAAATAGATAGAGAGAAAAAAAAACAGTTTAAAAAGAAAAACACAAATGTGGTACCTAAATTACTGGCTAATTAATGTGGAATATGGTATTGAATCATTGCATGTAGACCCAGTCACTAAACAAATTTCAAAATTTTCATTTTCAATTCACAAAGAGAAACTTGAAATTTAATATTTAACTTGCATAATTATAAAGGCATATGAAATGGCTTAAATCTATGTGTTTAACCCACAAGGTCATATTGTGTTACTTCATCTTAAAAGGTAAACATCTTTTTTGAGACCTGCAAGAATTTTGTGTATTTTGTATATTCAGCTGAATACAGAGATAATAGTGGATTGTGACCTCACCTATTAGTCATTTGCGTTGATAATATGTATTCCTCATGTACTTAGATAATTCTTTTGTGAAATGGATATATATATATATATATGTCACCAGATCATTTGTGATTCCTGTTCTGGCTCATTTCATCTTAAAAAACACCACACTGATTAAGTTGAAAACAAGTTGCCCCTTCTTTAATTTCAACCCCTGTACTTGTGCATGAAAACTATATATGAAAATTATCTTATGTGTACAAAAAGTATGTGTATAAAAAGTACATCTGTGTATGAAAAGTATCTATGTGTGAAAAGTATTTGTGTATGAAAAGATGCTGTCTGTGTATGGAAGGTATATGTATAAAAAGCTAGTATCTGTATATGAAAAGTAAATATTTATGCAAATGATAAATATTAACCCGTAAAGTGCTAATTACTGCTATAGTCGGTTTCGCATCACAATTAAACATATAATGGTTAAAAGATTCCAATTCCTCATGAAGGTACCTTTCATTCATATGCCAGCAAACCTAGTCCAAAGCAAAAAGTAGTCTCAGTCAACAGTTTTCCTTGGGACACTTTGTGCGCAATGCATGCAAAGTGTCCCAAGGAAAGATGTTGACTCAATCTTAAATCAGCACTTTAAGGCTTAAGGAAAGAAAAGTCAGAATTTATGTACATGTATATGAAGAGTGTGTGTATGAATAGCAACATTGAAGCTGGTCATAATTTGATACAAATGAGAAGTATAGTAAGGCCATACAATTACAACCAGCCATGGTCATGGCTGAAAGTGGTTGTTTCTGTGTGGCCATCATTCCAAACTGTACAGTTTAAAAAGCTGATGTAGAAAGCATAAAATGCATTGGGGGGGGGGGGGGGGGGGGGGGGGGGGGGGGGGGTCCAGCAAAAAGAAATGATTGACCCATTGGATATGTAGTGTGTGCTGGTGGAGTGAACTGCAGAAGTGCTGTTAGTGCATCAGGAGCAAACAGTGATTCGTAATACATAGCCATTAGGGACAGTAAATTGCTAGGGCTTGTTTCCACATATTTTGCTCTGTATAGGCAAAAAATTTTAAATCAGTAATTCTGTGATTAAAGGGATATTTGGGTGCATTAGTTGTCCAGTAAATTAAAATTTGATGATGGTCCTATTTTCAAGAACTTTTGTTACTAGCAGTTAAAAGTGGCTGTAGTAGTGAGGTAGTTGTTAAGTGTGGTTCTACACTATTCAAAAGTATGATGCTGCATAGTATGATTTAACTAAAGTATGAATCACAAAATTCTGCCAGATATTAAGATTGCCACTGATTTTACTGTTTGCTACATTTTAAAACCTATAGTATATACAATATAAATATAATAGAGGATGTACATGTAAGAATAAAACATTTATCATGTTTTTATATATATATATATATATATATAATTATGAAATTTATATATATATATATATATATATAATTATGAAATCTATGTGATTCATAATGATCTTTTTCTTTCTTTCAGAAAATACTGACACAGAAAGGATAGAAAATGTAAAATGTTAGGTCTTATATTGAAACACTGTTCCTGTTTGTGGATAATTTTTAAGATGCTTTAGAATATGTTTATGGCTTGGCCTGTGAAAAGCTTTGCATGCATAGATAAAACTGATGTGACATTTTAGTACCACATATACCACTGAACTGCTGTCAACTGGAAAAGAAAGAGACAAGACAGTCTGCCAAACACAGGATAATTATGCTAGTGTTATACTCATCATTACAGCTTCTCATTTGTGCAAAAAGTTTAAAATAGCACAAAAGTGAAGTATTCAGGAGGATGTTGGAGTTTGAGGTGTGCATTTGTGTTTTGGAGAAAGAAAATATTGAAAGAATTGATCCATACAATTGGTGCTTCTTCATTTGGTGTGTGCGTACCAAGTATATGGTCTCAGAGCAATGTGGTGTAAAGCCTTACTTACTTGATCAAGATAAAGGTTATTTTTATCATGTTTATTTCTGACATAAAACAGAAAATCATCATGGTTCACTGTAGCATCCCATATTATTGTTCTTGCCTCCATTAACCCTTTCCCCCTTAAACCGGCCAAAACCGGCTGGTGGTCAAATGTCCTCTGCTTCAGTGTTTTCAACTATTTTCGACAGTTATGAAAAGCAATCTGACTGAGAAATGTACACGAGACTTATCAAGATCACATGCCCTAGGTCAACAGCTTTCCTTGGCATGGTTTGGGCACTTAGTGCCCAACCCATGCCAAGGAAAGCTGTTGACTCAGTCTTAATTCAAGGGGGAGAGGGTTAAACACCCCTCTACGTCTTTGACTAGGGCAAACCTTAATCCGCTTTCCTTGGCACACATTTGGCCCAGTGTTCCCAGATTGCACAGAGGAAAGCTGATGAGCTGTTGCTGTTACCTTCTCTTGAACCATCAAAGTTAGATCAGGCCTGCAGGTGCTTCAATGAGAGACTTCCAAGAGAAATGTAAAGGTGGGATTATCGTAACAACAGAATGATACTGGTGACTTTTATTATGATTATAGCTAGCTCTCAAAAGGTTAAATAATGGTAAATATCTTACAATTAACCATCATTTTGAAGATGTTTTTGCGATAGGTCCTACATTGAGACTAGTTCATTTTTTTTGGGGGGGGGGGGGGGGGGTCTGCGTGCTGTGAGAGCTAATTAGGGATGATACACAATATTGCTTCAGGAGCATTGAGGGTTACAGGCTTGCTTCACAATGTATCTGTTCAATTGATATTATGCAATGGTATAGAAATTCAGATATTACTTGGCCAAGAGAGAGAGAAAAGTCATACATGTATGTATGAGTAAAAATCATTAAAAATAGAAGTTTTAACAAGAAACTGGTAATTTCAAGTTTGATGTGGATATTCATGGTACCTGAGTTTGAGAATGTACCTGCTTAGCAAACCTCCAGGCTTTTAATATTGATCCAGACCTTACTGTAAATATTAAAGGCTATGGCTAAAAAAAATATACAAGGCGAGAGTTTAGGAAGGTAGATACACTACATGTTGCTAAAAAATGTCAAGTCTTTTGTCCTCCAATGCTGGTTACAGAGAGATGAGAATTTTTTGAAAAAGCTTTAAATTTGATTGAAAAAGTTGTCAATTTATAATTGGAGGGATGCAGATCAAGGGTGTAATATATGCTTGTAAACCATGTTGAGTGTGAGAAGGAATGATTGATGCTTTGTGCCACAGCAAAAAGCAACATATTCCTTAAAGTGTTAATCACAGCTATAATCGTTTTCTCATTACCATTAAACATATAATGGTTAAAAGATTAAAATTCCTCGTGAAGATACCTTTCATTCAAATACCAGCAAGCCTAGTCTAAAGCAAAAAGTAATCTTAGTCAACAGCTTTCCTGAGGACACTGTGTGCAAAGTGTCCCAAGGAAAGCTGTTGACTCAATCTTAAATCAGCACTGTAAGGGATATCAATGTACAGTGGTCCCTCTCATGAAAAGCCCCTGCTACAAAAGACCACCCTGTCCTTTGAGACCCCCACAAGCACTACAAAATAATTTATTTAGTCCTTGTCACTTGTACCTGTTGTGAAAGATCACCTGTCTTGAAAGACCTCTGTGGTCTCCTTTGTAAAAAGTGGTTCTCCAAGATAGCGACTGTTGTAGACACAAATGTGCAGCGCTATCTTGTTCACCCAAATCAGTCGTAACTTGGTATGGCAAGAAAGACCAAACTATAAGACATTAGACCAAGCATCCCATACCCTATTCTGTGCTTGAAATGCCACTGAGAATTAAAGTAGTACCTGCTATTTGAGACTACCCCTACTGCCAGCAAGACATGGTCTGATATGACAGGTGGTCTTAAAATACAGATTAATTTATTAAGGAATGAGGCTAATGTAATGGAAGGGGGGTCTTAAAAGATGTGCTGTCTCTAACAAAAGGTGGTCTGTAGCGCAGATACCACTGTACACTGAAATTTAATGGTGTCATCATGTGTTCTTCCTAGTAATGTGCATGGTCCGATTCAAAAAAGTTCTGTATATTTTCCCAGGGCTCTATTATTTATGTGTCCTCCTACCCAGGACAAGTTAAAAAGCCTGAAGCAGTAGCCCTGAAGACAACCAGAAGTTTTGGGTTTTTCTAAATGACATTTGGATAGATGGACTAGCAAGTTTGAATGGAGGGCTAGTAAAATGCCAAAACCACTGTCCCTGACAACTGCCACAAAAACAAAGAATGACAGAGCCCAGTCTTCACTCCACGTGTGAGTGGAGTATAAAAAGAAACGTGGAATTCAATTTGCTGACAAGGGAGGCTGATTGCCCGCTGGGGGACTTTATGGAAGCTTTGCAGTAATAGCCATCATGTAAGCAGTTATTTAGCAAGGAAAGTCTGAAACATTCAGGTAATATTTGTTTCATTTATATACTCAAAATTGGTGCAAACCAGGTATTACAATTGCATTCAGAAGAGAAGGCGGCATACTATTCATGTTTTCTATCACTGTATGATAAATTATACATTGCCTATGGATGATGAGTACGAGGTATAAGGTATCTCACTGGGAAATGCAATTACAAGTCACTACTTTAAATGTTTTGTTTGTGGAGAAAATACAGGGTGCGGGGATTTAAAGTATATACATATTGTAAATAGACTGCCAGCATATTTTAAAACAACAGTGGCAGAGTAATAAAAACAAAATCAATCTTCATATTTTGTGTTCATGTCTTTTTCATTTATATGTATAAGTACACTTGAAGACAAGCACACATGTGCATGTCTTTTTCACTTACAGTGGAAACTCGCTATAATCACACCATCTGTTCCCTATGAAATGTGTCAGATAACTGAATATGTCAGATAAATGACTCAAATGACAAAGGAAATGAACTTTTGCCATTCAAAACTTGTGTCGTTATAATGAATATGTCGGATATCTGAGTGTCATTTTAATGAGGTTTCACTGTATATGTATAAGTACACTTGAAGACCAGCACATGTGTGCATGTCTTTGATACACTGTAATATTTTATCTTCATATCTTTGTATTTAGCCTGTGCCTGTAAGTACACCCAGAGACAGGTATACATGTACATGTATAAACATGTATGTGTTACTCTGTACTATTTTGTGTTTATGTCTTTGTTTTTAACCCCATATCTATAAGTACACCTAGGGACGGGTATACCTGTGTGCATGGCTCTGATATCCTGAAGCATTGTTTGGACAGTTCTAGTGATTGACCCTCCCCCCTATAGATTGACTCTTTCAGTTCCACATCTTGGCCTGAATCAACAGCTTTCCTTGGTACACTTTGGGTGCAATTCACCCAAAGGGTGGAGAGGGAGGCTGTTAACCTGGACCATTATTAGCTCTGCTGACCTAAGGTCACAGAGCTTGTACGATCACTCATGTCCATCTGTCTATCTGGCTGGCTGTAAGCATCTGCCTGTGAATGTGATACAGTCCTTAGTTTTCAAGTTTGCCCCATACAACTTTCAGGACATATTGGGTGTATGAAAATCTAGGTTGAATTCAATATTGGTGGTGCCACATTCAGCATTATGTAATATTTGGGTCAATATAACAATCTTGTAACCACTCTACATAATTTTTGATAGATCTTCGTGAAATGTAGGAGGATTGTGAAGGAGGTCAAAATGTCTCTTGCATATGGCAGGAGTGATGGCAGTAATTTGAGGACAATTATGAACCAAAATGTGTTGAAAGATCTAAATTTCCATATTTCGAAAAAAAATTGAGTTAAACATGCCAAATTTATAGGATGTATACATCATGTCCAATGCAAATATCTTGTGTAATATCAATGATCTTTGCATATTTTTGTTAGGTTGCTGGGCCTGTAAAACACATTAATTTACCCAGCCTGCTCTTGTCTTGTTTCCAGTCTCTATATTATTGTAATACATTACAAGTCAGCAGAGTACTAGGACCATGGGCCTGTTGTGTTCTCTGTAACTATATCGGCATTTTGGTACTTGAATCAAAGATCTTTTTAGAAGGAACATGAATCAAGTACTGTCATTATAATTCAGAGCAGTACAAATGTATTTTTTTTTCAGCAGCAGTGTGGGTCCCTGCATTCCCATACACCATCAGTCATCCTCATAAAGATAACTGAATGTCTCTTTTCAACCAATTATATTGCTATGATGAACATTGGTAGGAAATAGCATGGTTGACTGCAACAAAATAAAGGGAAAGTGAAAAACACTGATTTTTCGCATTTAGCTAATTTGGCAAGCCATTTATAAAAGCGGCAACTGAAACATCACATTTTTTATTATGCTCAACCAGGCAGTCGAATTACAATTAATGTTATACTAAGTAGCTGTATGGCCAGAATATTGACCCCAAACTTTATATGGCATTTAAGGATTTATTCTCTTTGAATTGATAGTTCCCCTCAATGGTCAGTGCTTAATTGTATCTGGTGTCAGAGACAATGACAAACATGTAACTTTGATGAATACTTGCTTTGAGTAGAGCAAAAAGGATTACAAGACATTTTACTAACAGCCTTGGTAAGTATTTTGGGCTTAAATGATATCAGGTATATCGAGAATCATTGCATCAGAGGCAATAATATTGGAATAGAAAATATTTATGAAGTAGAATATTTTATTGGGTATAGTTTAGGCTCGTTGCCTCCACATATTATATTCTCTGGATTATCAACAGGTGGCAGTCACAGGTACAGTCTATGGACATAGAGTCAATATTGTAGGATATTAATTCATGCAAGCTTTAAAGGCATGCATACAAATTTGCTTTGAAGCTAATCTTTTCCAGTTCAATATTTTGTTTCTTCATCAACAAGAAAAAAAATTGTTGCACACAAGGTTATGTTCCTCTATATGGCGTTGATTAAGTTCAAAGATGGACAACCTTGACATGATTCCTGAGGTCACAGAGTCATTATTCTGTGTTTCATTTCTGCATGGTAACTTGGAAAGATTTAAAGCTAGTCCTGTCACATTACACAATATTTTCCTCATCTAGAAGGTCCGGAATTCTGCATACAAGACCAGCTGAGCACAATACCGTCACAGTCTTTTTTTCAAACTGAAATTAACACTGCTCACTTTCTCATCCAAGGATATGATAATGTCGCTTGGAAATTCGTATTGTGTAATTTGTGAGGCAAGTAATCGCACATCCAATCAATATTTAATCATTCATATTTTGCTTGTAGTTGTTCGCAAAGAGAACAGGCTGCATCATTTCGCTCAAGACTTGACACTTCCCTTTCATAAGACTATCACAGTAGACAATGGATGGTACTCGACTTTTAAATGCTACCAAACTGGAGTGCTTCTTGCCTGCTAAACAGACTCTTGTTCCGCGTGTCTGACAGGGCTCCGCGTAGTGGAGCGCCCACACCGTAACGATAGCGTAACTTTAATAGTCTGTCTTAGCAGGCAAGAGTACTTCCCACTCCACATTCTCTTTTCGACTCCCTGAATGAGCATTGTGCGATACAAGGGCACCTGATAGGAACTCGGGTCCCGCTGATTTCAAATGGTGTGTCAACGGAAATTGGCGAAACGTGCATTCATATATTCCCAGATGAAGAGTTAACTATTTGTCGGGTGCCCTCCATTGACAAACGTCCAGACCATACCTCAATCCCCCTCCCTCTAAAAAAATAAATGATAAAATAAAATGGAATCATATGAATAAATAAATAAATAATGACAGTGTCTTGAAAAGATACATTATCATCAATGAAAACAAGAGGGCAGTGTGAACAGCTCATCTTCAGTTGAGCTATTTACATTCAACCCAAAATAAGTTCAGAAAAAAATAAGACTATCACAGAAAACAATGAATGCTACTCGACTTTTAGATGCTACCAAACTGGAGTGCTTCCAACTTCAGGTTCTATTTTAGGCTCCCTGAATGAGCATTGTGCGGTACAAGGGCACCTGTCGGGAATTCGGGTCCCAATGATTTCAAATGGCGTGTCAACGGAATTTGGCAAAAAATTGCATTCATTGTGTCATTACCCTATGTTGCCTGCTAAACAGACTTTCTGGAGGGCGATGGACCGTTGGCCCCCTGCAAAAATGAATCCGGTGTACGGTTTTGGAGAAAATTTGCACAGATGTAGGCCTACACATATTCTTTTCTTCCAATATTGACCATGCTCATATGTATTCTCATTGATCATATAATTTTATAACATTTGTTAAAAATTATGAAGTTATAAAGTGCCACTAAATGTACATCTTTGGTGGAGATTGAGTCCAGTTGCATTTGCGTGAAGTTTTGAACAGAACAAAGCGTGTGTGATTTGGGAAAAGTCGTAAATTAAGACAGACAAACACACACAACTTTATTTTAAAAAGCAAAAACTAAATAAAGAAATTGATTAATTAATTATCAGCACCGAATGAATATACTAGGGTCTATGGGTACCCAGAAGTGCTGGTCTGCACGGTGAAAGCCATTGGCCAAGTGGTTCGAGAGACCAGTTTTAAAGGTTTTCACCAAAACTTAACCAGATAGATAGTAGATAGATGGATGGATGGACGGACGGACGGGCAGACAGACAGACAGACAGACAGACAGACAGAGAGATAGATAGATAGATAGATAGATAGATAGATAGATAGATAGATAGATAGATAGATAGATAGATAGACCCGCCCAAGGGGATCCCCTACGCAATGCAAGTCCCTGCCAAATTGAAGTGGGTCTGGTCAAAGGTTTTAGACAAAAATGCATGCATGCATAGACCACGCTATCCCTAAGAAAACTGATAACATGTAGTCTTGCTGACCGTTACGTCATTTTTAACAAATCGTCACAAATCAGCAAATGACAGCACTCCCACCTAGCGAATAAATTTAGTGCAGACCTACCAGGCTACATTGCTTCCAAATGGAACAGCCGATGTGAAAATGTAAAATTGCACTGATTACATAGGCCTCTGCATGACGCAAAATACTACAAAACGCAGCACACTTGCAGATATATATACTGAACCCCAATGAAAAGTATCCACATGCCAATTTTGAAGTATTTTATTGTTTATACTTGAAACATTTCATACCTAGACGTGCTTAGAACTTAACAAAGCATTCACTTTTCTGGCGTAAAAATAATGTCATGCTCTACCGACATTAACGTCACTTACAGGCAAAAAATGTCATTAACTGCCCTAATTGAAAGTCACACAAATTTTTCTGTTCAATATGGGATGTGGCCACCTCGAGCATCAACACATGCTATACATCTGCGGCGCATACTGCTGACCAGGGTTTGAATTCTGTGTTGGGGAACATTATTCCATTCTTCCTGCAGAGCTTGGATCAGCTGGTTTCGGGTAGTAGGCCTAGGTGTCCTCCGTTGAATACGTTGGCCTAACTGATCCCACAAATGTTCAATAGGGCTCAGATCGGGTGAGAACGCTGGCCATTCCATGACATTGATGTTGTTCTCATTGAGAAAGTTCATTGTTAATCTTGCAGAGTGTGCACGTGCATTGTCCTGCTGAAAGATCGCCAGATCTTGATGCTGCTCCATAAATGGGACCATGTGCGGCTCCAGCACCTCATCAATGTACCGCCTAGCATTGAGGATCCCTTGAATGACCACTAGGGGTGTCCGGTAGCGGTTGCTGATGCCTGCCCACACCATGACAGAGGGTCCACCCCATCGATCTGCCTGACGGACACAGGCATCTGCATATCTCTCCCCAGTCCGGCGCCACACACGTTCTCTGCCATCTGCTCTGCTGACACAAAAACGGGACTCGTCAGTAAAAAGGACGGTATTCCACTGCTGGCGAGTCCACCTGGAGTGTGCTCTACACCACTGCAGTCGTCTTTCTCTTCTGGGTTGGGTCAGCAGGTTACCCCTGTAAGGTCTTCTGGCTGTTAGGCCACTGCTCCTCAGTCGCCTCTCCACAGTAGAACTACTGACAGGACGGTGATTCACCCCTTGAGTCTCACGGGCTGTTTGGGCTGCTGTACGGAAACGGTCTCGCAGGTGCATCAGCCGGATGTGACGGTCTTGGCCAGGTGTTGTCACTCTTTCTCGGCCAGGCCTAGGCCGATCATCTACGGATCCAGTTTCTTGTTGCCGTTCAATTAGTCGTTGGATGGTGCGCCGAGTACACCCCATTCTTTGTGCGATTTGAGTGATTGGGACTCCACCCTCTGCAAGCCCCAAAGCATGGTGTCTTTGACCTTGGCTCAGACGCGGCATGATCGCCTCAACACACCTGAGACCACTGGCTTTTTTCTTGGCTGAACATCCCTTTTTAAAGCCACTGAAAACATCAGGTCATTTTAGCCATCCAATAGGAGTGGTGGTCAGAAGCCATATTCGGTGCACAAAAGTCACATGCATTATGTAACAACCCAGCAAAAGTTAAAAGTTGTCCTGAATGACCCTGATGTAGGCTCCAAACCATGCATATATGCACACACAGTACTTAGTAACTTACAAAATTAATGTGTTAATTTTTTTATGTGGATACTTTTCATTGGGGTTCAGTATAAATACAAAAGTATAAGTGAGACGGATGCTCTCTGTCTGCTTGTAAAGTTTGAAACGTTCATTTTCGAACGTCCTGGGTATAAAAAAGTGGATCCATATTTGTGGCAAAAGATCCATTATACATGAACTTTTTTTTATCATAGTTAACGTCATTTATATTGCATAACAGCAGTGACACACCGCATGTGCGCACATGCTGCAGTGGTTTGAACTGAATGCTGGTCATTTTCAAGATTGATGTTATTGATTTGCTTGCTCTCGTTTCAAAACTCGCAGGTTGTACTCGCTAGTTGATATTCTAATCTCCTTTTGGACTGGAAGCATTATTTCATGGATGCAGCAACTGCTCTCCATATCTGAAAACGTGCTATTTATTACCGTTCAAAATTAAAGTTGATCGAAACGACCAAGTTTTTGAATTGCACATGCAGTCTACGGATACGGATAGATATAGTAATAGACGGAAATACTATTTGCACTGCTATTAGCAAACTGAACAACGGTAAAGCCTGTGGTATTGATAATAAACCAAACGAATTTTTGAAGCATGATTTTGAGGTAAAATCACTTCCGAAAAATATTTAAACTATGTAAAATGTTAGAAAGCTTTTCAAACGATTGGTCGAAATGTTATTATTATTCTTTGGTTATACTCAAGCCACATACAAAGACGGTAAGCCAGAGGTACTCAGCAATTATAGGGAAATTACCATTTCTTCTAATGTATGTAAAGTGTTTGTATCCGTGCTTGAAACACAAATGATGTCTTTCTATGAGGAACAGGAAACCTCTGGTGAATTGCAAGGTTAATACAGACAAGGTTGTAGGTTAAAAGATCACTACTTTACTCTCAAAGGTCTGTAATTTAAGAAAGGACAGAAAAGAAGAAACGTGGTTAGCATTTCTTGATATCAGCAAAGCCTTTGATACGGTAAACAGGAATCGGGTGATGTGCGAACTGTGGAATAGTGGAATTCAAGGCAAAACATGGCAATTAGTGCATAGACTGTACGAGAAGTTGGAAACTAAGTTTTATTTGGTCCTTTTGAAAGTAACTGGTACGCAAGTGTTAATGATGCAAAACAAGGATGCATTCTATCACCCACTTTGTACTCTGTTGTCACGAATCATTTACTTTTTGTGCTTAATGAGCAGAAATTAGGAATAACTTATTATGATGAACTTATTCCTGTTTACTTTATGTAGACGACATTGTTTTGATGGCAAATGATGGTAAGCAACCACAGCAAATGCTTAATATTGCACATAGACTCGCTGTAAAATGGGGAATGAAATTTGATGACAGAAAATCAAAAGTTATGACAATAGGTAAAAAAAAAAAAACGGACAAGACAAAGAAATGGTTTTGGGGAATTTTGACACTCGAGGAATGTACGATGTATACTGAACCCCAATGAAAAGTATCCACATGCTAATTTTGAAGTATTTTATTGTTTATACTTGAAACATTTCATACCTAGACGTGCTTAGAACTTAACAAAGCATTCACTTTTCTGGCGTAAAAATAATGTCACGCTCTACCGACATTAACGTCACTTACAGGCAAAAAATGTCATTAACTGCCCTAATTGAAAGTCACACAAATTTTTCTGTTCAATATGGGATGTGGCCACCTCGAGCATCAACACATGCTATACATCTGCGGCGCATACTGCTGACCAGGGTTTGAATTCTGTGTTGGGGAACATTATTCCATTCTTCCTGCAGAGCTTGGATCAGCTGGTTTCGGGTAGTAGGCCTAGGTGTCCTCCGTTGAATACGTTGGCCTAACTGATCCCACAAATGTTCAATAGGGCTCAGATCGGGTGAGAACGCTGGCCATTCCATGACATTGATGTTGTTCTCATTGAGAAAGTTCATTGTTAATCTTGCAGAGTGTGCACGTGCATTGTCCTGCTGAAAGATCGCCAGATCTTGATGCTGCTCCATAAATGGGACCATGTGCGGCTCCAGCACCTCATCAATGTACCGCCTAGCATTGAGGATCCCTTGAATGACCACTAGGGGTGTCCGGTAGCGGTTGCTGATGCCTGCCCACACCATGACAGAGGGTCCACCCCATCGATCTGCCTGACGGACACAGGCATCTGCATATCTCTCCCCAGTCCGGCGCCACACACGTTCTCTGCCATCTGCTCTGCTGACACAAAAACGGGACTCGTCAGTAAAAAGGACGGTATTCCACTGCTGGCGAGTCCACCTGGAGTGTGCTCTACACCACTGCAGTCGTCTTTCTCTTCTGGGTTGGGTCAGCAGGTTACCCCTGTAAGGTCTTCTGGCTGTTAGGCCACTGCTCCTCAGTCGCCTCTCCACAGTAGAACTACTGACAGGACGGTGATTCACCCCTTGAGTCTCACGGGCTGTTTGGGCTGCTGTACGGAAACGGTCTCGCAGGTGCATCAGCCGGATGTGACGGTCTTGGCCAGGTGTTGTCACTCTTTCTCGGCCAGGCCTAGGCCGATCATCTACGGATCCAGTTTCTTGTTGCCGTTCAATTAGTCGTTGGATGGTGCGCCGAGTACACCCCATTCTTTGTGCGATTTGAGTGATTGGGACTCCACCCTCTGCAAGCCCCAAAGCATGGTGTCTTTGACCTTGGCTCAGACGCGGCATGATCGCCTCAACACACCTGAGACCACTGGCTTTTTTCTTGGCTGAACATCCCTTTTTAAAGCCACTGAAAACATCAGGTCATTTTAGCCATCCAATAGGAGTGGTGGTCAGAAGCCATATTCGGTGCACAAAAGTCACATGCATTATGTAACAACCCAGCAAAAGTTAAAAGTTGTCCTGAATGACCCTGATGTAGGCTCCAAACCATGCATATATGCACACACAGTACTTAGTAACTTACAAAATTAATGTGTTAATTTTTTTATGTGGATACTTTTCATTGGGGTTCAGTATATAAATATTTAGGTATTACATTTGCCCAGTCATTACAAGACTTCACAAGTAAAACAACACTTGAAAAGGAAACTTAATCGCTTAAATGGGTATATATGTAGTATACTCTCATCGAACGATAATATAAATGGAGTAACGTTTGGTGACAGTCTATAAAGAAGCTTAATAATGCCTTCACTTTCATATGACAGTGCAGTATGGTTTAACAATACAAAGAAAAGTACAGCTATTGTAAGATCCTTCCACTACACAGTGGCACCAGCTATTTAACTAGTGAGAGGTACCCCTGCCATGGTGGCAACACTGGGGGAGTGTGGCTGGCTTGAAAGATACATTACAAAGATGGAATTTGTCCAACGTAATGTGTAAACTATCTAATCAAGGTATAGAAGGCTTATCATTTTTCTTATTTTACACGTGAACACTCCAAGGAATTAGGAACAAAAATTTGGCGAAACTTGGAAAAATGTCTGTTGGGCCATGGTTATACCCAGATGTGGGGACATTTTAATTGCTCTTCCTTAACTACGAAATTTACGCTACCTTTGGGAATATCATTCAATTATGACCATACTATTAATGATATCTTTGACAGTGCTTGTAAAACTTTATGTTTTCACATCTGCTGAATAAGCTCGACATCGTTGTATTTCTTTTCATAAGTTTATCTTGTGATTTTTTAAAACTCTCACAGCCTACTAAGTCAAACGTTTTAAAAACCTCTTTCGCAAATTTTTTTATTCAATTTAAATGATTATGCAAGCTTTATTTTTACATTTTATCCCCCTACGGTAGTCAAACGGCAGCTTGCCCGTATGTATGTATGTATGTATGTATGTATGTATGTATGTATGTATGTATGTATGTACGTATGTATGTATGTATGTATGTATGCATGCATGTGTATAATGAAAGTAAAAATACGACACACACTTTCATAATTCAATATATATTCTGCTACAAACCACCAACAGTACGATGTCAAAATGTATTAATTATAAAACTCAATTAAAAATTATCCTGAAATAATGATGATCACTTTTATAACACTTCCATCAGCCATAATAGCATCTAAATCTAACGGGCTACTCTTTGTTTTATCTATCTATCTATCTATCTATCTATCTATCTATCTATCTATCTATCTATCTATCTATCTATCTATCTATCTATCTATCTATCTGTTTGTTTGTATTTATTTATTTACTTGCTTACTTACTTATTTATTTTGTTCGTTCGTTCAATAATTCTTTGATTTCTTTATCTATTAATTTTTTTTTCTATATAAGTATAAAAAAATTAAAACACACAAGCACAAAAACAAACACAGACAGACACACAAAAACAAAAAAGGCAGGCGACATTCACATTTCCGGTCTTAGGAACTCGGCTTTGGCTCTGTACGACGAGAAGCTGTGTGCAAGTGTTGTATTTCTGTCTTTTTATCCAGAACCACATCCTAGTAATCATTACCCTATTCCACAGTCCGAACTCTTTACTCTCCATAAGCTAACCTGTCACTATCTAACCTATATACATATGGAAGTACTATTGTCCATATTGCGCACGTTCTTCTGTAGAATTTTGACACAAGCAGTATGAGCCCAAATAAATTAAAGGGTCTTCAGCGGGTAACATGTCTTGGAGCCTATTATATTATCAGAACATGTTTCGGAGGAATATTATTTAAAAAATCGCATATGGGGCATTCAATGGGCATGCTATTGTGCCTTGAAGCATGCTATTTCCTTATGATAGTGACACGCACATTATTTAGGATGATGTACAAAAAACAGTTTACTGTCTTAAGTGCCCATAATTATACACACACACACACACACACACATACATACATACATATATATACATATATATATATAAATATATATATATATATATATATATATATATATATATATATATATATATAAATGCATATATGCTTGCATGTGGACAGTTTGTATAGTTAAAACAAGCATCAATCGAGACTCATGGAATACTTCTGTTCAACTTCTCTCTTCTGTTATGCCACGCTTTTCACAAATATTTCGCAACTAACTGATTTTCTTCAGTCAATAAATCAAACACCTGTTTCCTCGTTTGCCTGTACAGCAAATTAATTTTTCGTGCATGTGCATTGACGTGAACATGCAAATGAACCTTGATAGCGTTTCAGGCCTCACAAAACGGCGAAATAGTTCAGAAAAACATTACCCGCACTTTTAAATTCCAACCCAACAATGACAGCAAAGTTAAATACAGCCAAAACGAGAATCGAGAATTACCAAAACATAAACTTCCAGCTTTCAATACCAATGTGAAGAAACAAATTCTACTCCTGACTTGAGACAGACAGTCACCCATAAAAACAATTGGTAGTTTTAAACCTGTCCCTTCAACCTTTGAAGTATTCTTCATTAACTACAAACTTTAGTTTTTTACAGAACATACAGACCTCCGCACTTCAAACACACAATTTCTCACTTGTTGCCAAAGACGAAAAGAGACCTGGTAGGCCTGCCACTTTTTGGTGTTCCTTACTTGTCAATGCACGTTTTCCTGTTGCTATGTTTACTGAACTTTGAAAATTTCTCGTGAAATTTGTATAGCGTTAAACTTGTCATTATAGTTTGTAATCTTCTACAGTTTGTAGTTATAATCCCGAGTTATAACTTCACGTGAAATTGTATTACTTTGTAACCTTTCACAAAATATAATGAAAACCCCTGGTTATAAAGTTGCCAGTCTATCGCTTTATATACATACATACATACATACATACATACATACATACATACATACATTCTTCGCAGCGTATTTACTGTGATAGGTTTTCGATCATCTGAAAAGACACCTCCCAAAGCTGAGGATTGCTATAAGTATAACCCCTTCGGGACAAATGCAAACAAACCTCCACCTCCTGGAGGTCAAAAGTCAAGCTCAGAGGGCGATCAACAGAAAACTTCGGTGTGACATTATTTCTGCCCCCTATGGACATAGGCCTATTTCTTTCTAACTTGGTACAAATAATCATTGTATGTTCATATTGTAATTTGGGTACCGTTTTCACTATACCTGGTAGCTTCAACGTGGCTGTGGAGCTGAACAGGCTCAGAAGGCTAGCCATCTTCAGGCTATTAAAGCCAGTTAAACATACTTGACAATTCGTTAGCTCTTAAATTATTTCGAACTCTTGAATTCCCTATCTTGTCTCACGGTAGTGAAGTCTGGTGCCCTTTTTTTACCAAGGGGGTTAATTATTTCAATTTCTTCACCTTGTACGATAAATTACTTTCAGCGAAAGTAGTTATAAAATTCTTAAAATATATTTTGGGTGTAAATAGAAAATCATGCAAGTAGACAGACTCCAAGTACCCCAGTTACTACTCCTGTAATATGCTACCTTAAGGTTTGAACTGGGTTAGTTGCTTCTTTTTGGTCAACACCGCCCCTACGGTACTAAAATACTGGCGCAGATTCGAAACCCTGGATCCCGCATAATTTGTATATAAGGTGTTTCAACAGTCTGCCATAATATCTAGAATTTATAATTGACTCGCCTATGTTGAAATTTTGTATCAATTGTTTCATGCTCCATTTCCGTGGTTATTAATCCACACAGGTGTCAAAACAGTCACTGTGCATTGGAAGACTGTTATGCTTTAATGGTACTGTCAGTGATAGGGGATTACATGTTACGCTTACTTGTTTTCTGTCAGGTTAAACACAGAGGGGCTATCGGTAGCAAGCAGCGGACTACGACAGTCACAAGTTTGCCTGATTGTACTTAATTTGGTTATTAAAAAAGATCATATTTTAATATGTTCTTGACCTACATTCTGATGACTTTCATTCGTTTCGGACATGCCTAAGTGCACATTTACTCAATGTAAAAAATTACTCAAATTTCATAATATTTACTCACATGCCACAAACTTAACCCATTATTAGCTCAGCTGACTTGTCAGTCAGCTGAGCTTATCGGATGGTCCATCGTCCGTCACTCCACAATTCACAGTTTCAACTTCTTCTCAAAAACCGTCAGCCAGATTGACTTCAAAAGGTGGGTGTCTACCAAGTTTATTCAAATGGTCACGCTCCGGTGATTTTTGGATTTTTTTAATTATTTTTTTTTGGGGGGGGGGGGCAAATCTGAAAAAATCTCCGATGAAACCTCACACCCAATTAATTTGATATCACACAGGAACACTCCTGGGAACTTCTAGTTCTGAATTTGTTCACCAGGTGGCTCTACTTTTTTAAAAGATTTTTTGTGTGTTTTTGCTATTTTCGACTTCTTCTTAAGAACCGTCACTCGGATTAAGCTGAAACTTGGTTGATATGTTCCTTGTGGAAGGGTCGAGCAAACTTGTTCACTAACTGTCACTGCTGCTGACACCTTAGTTTTAACGATTTTTTTCAATTTGGGGTACTTATCGGTAAATGCACCTTTCCTATTGATTACTATGTAAGTCAATGGGCATTCTAATGCTAATTCACATTTCGAGTTCTTCTCGGAAACCGTCACCCAAATTGATTTCAAATTTGGTGAGGATGTACTTTGGTTGGGTTTCTACTAGGTTTGTAC